>OZ026596.1:41162342-41174842 GCA_964020085.1 Micromussa lordhowensis | reverse complement strand
GCCGACAAAAGAATGATCCAGACTTTCATCAAAGTATTATCTAGTTTGTGGTCAAAATCTAAAGCCTAAATTTAAGGCTTTCTTGCTCTCTCTCGTGCGGGATTGTTGAGCTCGTTGAACACAATACCCCAAACAACAACACGATTATAACTGGGATAATACGATCGAAGACGGAGTTAAGCGACTGGACGCATCATTACTAAAAACAGAAGCGCACTCAAAGCACTAGAGAAAAACTTCCGGCGATGTACAGCACGGTCTCGAAGAACTATGAAACGTCTTTGAACATCGTAACCCAGATCGTAACTTGGACTTTGATCGCTACACAGTGGGCTCGCGTAAACGCAGCAGTTATGTTGTTGAACGCATGCGTGCGAGCCTAAACCAGGTTTTTAACTAGTTTTACCAGTTCAAAGTTAATTTATTCGTCCATGTCACTGGACGGCGGTTAACTGAAAGGAACGAACGGTTGCTCGCAGTGGTTTCTCTCTCGTTTGGCGTAGGAGAAACCAACTGCTCGCAGGGTAACGCGTGGTGTATATTATGCTCAAAACCATTTTTACCTGAGTGTAGTTAGAGACAAGCACCACTCTCTCTCGCTCGCGGTGTATCTGAGCCAGTATGTGACTAACAACTTGAAGTTTTCCTGAGTGGTCTGTGGTGAAGTGGTCAGGCTTGTAACCCTCAGGAAAGGAACGATCAAGACCTTCATACACAGATGTTTCCTGAGTGAGAAGAAGTAATTAAAAGAATGAAAATGATTAAAAGAAATAATATCAGTATAAAAAGTATCAAAACAGTATAAAATGTATCAAGAAGGCGTGTTAGCCCATCTGCCACGCGCTTTATTCTCGCAGCAAAGAAAAACTAGCATCCATTTGTCGAACGCAAATGTGTTGATTTTTACCTTTCTAGGTAGCCTCAAGTGCGCCGGTACCCATTTATACACCTGGGTGGAGAGAGGCACTGGGACAGTGTCTTGCCCAAGAACACAACACAATGTCCCCGGTTAGGAGCGTCCGATCCGGAGACGAGCGCATAACCATGAGGCTACCGCGCCTCATTAGAATAAACTAATCTAAAATAACCGTCTTTTCATCGCTATATAAACTGGTGAAAGAGGAACCTACAACTTACTTGCTCTACTTGCTACATAAGAATGTTAACGTCACAAAAACAGCTCCCTTACACGGCCACAGAGTGTAAAAGTTCCTTACAAACTAACCTTCTTGATAATCTATATTTTAAATTACGAGGACAAATACCTCTCTCTTTAGGCTCTACTACTACATCAACAGCCCAAATGTCAAGCTTACCCTGAAATAACACACGAAACTCACCTCATCCATGTCCAAACTGTCAGCTATCTCTTTTGCCTCTTGGCATTGTGAGTAAATGAGGCTCGGATCATTGCAGAGTTTCTTTAAAGCGCCAATGCACACCAAGTGTCGCGACCCTCCACAGGAATATGACGTCAGACATGACCGCACAGCACGTGACGTGAGAAGATGGCGGTACAGTGAAAGCTGTAGGAGACTGGGTCGACAGAATACGACTGACTCCACTGCAAGAAAGGGAGCGTACAAAAGAGGTGATATTGTGATAAGAAATAGCAAATAGCCCTCATTCGTATCAATCACGCTCACGGCGTTGGGGAATACGTTTTTTTGTAACCTGCCATACAGTTCATACCCTCAAAGCAAAAAAAAAAAACCACAAGGCAGACTAATGGGAACAGGGTGCATGATTGTAAGTTAACCGATGCATATGAATAACGAGATTTCCTTTACAAACTTCGTTAAGAAATACGTTCGTGCTACATGTTCAAATCACCAGACGACCAAGACTACTAAAAGAATCTGTTTAGTCGCAGGTTTTATAATAATATTTGGTAGTATTGTAACAAAAGAGATACTTTGATGATTCTTTGCCCTCCGGTTGCCACATCGGAGCATCAGTCGGTGAGAAACAAATGTCTTCATGCAGAGCTTGTCAAGTACTTTAGTTTGTTTAAAAGAAGTATTATCAAATACTTAACGTTATCGTATGCACGTACCTTTAGGGGGAAGATAGCGGCTGTTCACTTCTGCTGTCCTCCGCAAGAAAAACAAGCTCGTCAACCTATTGAGCTAAGACACGAGAACAAAGAAAAGAAAACAATCTGTGAGAGAATTCATCTATTACCCAGGCAGGAGCGGGCTTCGAAACGCCCAAAAGTTAAGTTGCGTCAAAAGAATGAATTTGTAGCTGCAGAGAAAGTTTTACAATATACAATTCACTCTCACCCTAGACTATTAACTGACATAAGTGACTGCAGTAAAATTTATTTTTATGAATTAGATTTTAGAACTGATCGATGATGATCTTTATTCTCATTTCTCATGAATTCTTGACTCTTGAAATGAAAGACTATGTAAAATATCTTGGCTTAATGATTGATTCAAATCTTTCATGGAAATACCATATTGAATCTATCTGCCACAAAATCAGCAAGTCAATAGGAATTATAACCAAGATTCGACATTATGTCCCGCGTCGTGTTTACTTTCAGTTTACAACTCACTAATCGTTCCTTACGATTCCTTATGGTATTTGTGCTTGGGGAAATGGTGCCTTGACATTCCAAAGAAAGATCGTAATTTTTTACAAAAACGGGTCTTACGTCTTATTTACTTCAGTAAGTCTAAGGAACACACTGTACCCTTCTTTCTCAAATCGAATTACCTTCCACTACCCAGCCTACTTTTCAGAGATTGTAGCTATTTATTTAACAAATAAAGAAGCCTCGACTGTGCTCTGTTCTGTTGTAAAGCACGCAGGAAGCGGTAGAGCACGAAAGAAGTGTAGGGGAAAACACGAGACGTAGTCGAGTGTTTTTCCCTACTTCTTGAGTGCTCTACCGCTTCCTAAGTGCTTTACAACAGAACAGAGCACAGTCGAGGCTTCTTTATTTGTTTTATGATAAAGAATCCAACAAATTATCCGCGCATTCGGCTGAATTTTCAAGCCAAACTTTATTTTTCCAAACGGGGAAAAGTGGCGTCAGCCGTTCTCTATTCTCTGATAAAGCACGCTAAAATAAGCCAATCACAGTCCTTGTTAGAACTGTTCCAAAAATTTGATTGGCTAATGAGACGACAGCTGTCAATCACAAACTGAATTCTGCTAAGCTTTCAGTATCGAGTGACATAGCTGAAAAACGATTGCGCATGCGTCACTGGCGACCCCGTCGGCCAATCACGTTCCAGATTGCTCAGTCGGCGCGACATTTGGCGCGAAAATATCGACTTGAACAACACATTCCGAATGAAAGACCCTCGAGTCTCTTGACTTCCCAGTAAAATTTCAGTCGGTGTTCAGGTATAAAACTGTGGTGTTCAGGAGATATGTCTTATCACTCTTACTGGTCGGTCTTTTGCGAAAGTTTGAAGCTTATCTGGTCTACCTAACTCTTAACTGAGGTAAATTCCCTCAGTGCTATCCATTTTAGTTATATGTTTCCCTGTTTTCCCGCGCGAATTAGTGACATGCGCAATCGTTTTTCAGCTCTGTCGTATCGAGTTGCTATCGGGAAGAAGTTCGTTTTTTAGTTTAATCTTTAAATAAGGATCTAAAGGTTTCTACTACAAAGGAATCCGGCCGCATTGTGGCTCATAAAAACGTGCCGACCGTTTCAAATGGAAATTAAGAAACAAGGAGCTCAAAACTAGCGAATGCTGAGTTGTATTTGAAAGGAGCTGCCAAGGAGCTACAGTTGTTTACGGCTTGCAGCCGCTTGCAGCAAGATTGCACGAACTGGGGTCAAAGTTGCAAAGACTAGACTGCTTCCACTGGTTCTACTCCGAGTAAAAGGAGAATATCAGAGCCAGCTTTTAACTGATCACTCGTCGAGTGAGCGATAATACGAAATTGTTGAGGTTCACTTCGCCGAGATGACCGGAGATCGCCAGTTAGCAAACGAGCATTACTACACTGCATGTAAGTGTTGTTTGAGCATTTTTACAAAAATAAAGCTTCTCATCGTAAATAGAAAGCTCAGTTGGTGTTTTCTGTCGTTGTTTTACTTCTTAAGTTTAATTTCTGCCTTCGTAATGTCTTTAATCGAAGCATTCGCTAGGTTGAGAATGAGAAGTTGTTTATATCGTTGCGTGTTTTGTCGGAATCTAGCAAAACTTGTTATTTTAGTACAGTTTTAGCACTTCTGTTGTTTATGACAATGGTCTCCCTGCAGCTATATTTACTGCAGACAAATAGCTGCATTTGTCTGAGCCACAAGGCATGTTTAATTTGGGTCAAATTTGTCAAAATTTGAAGAAGCCAGCTTACCGTCATCAACCCGTGCTCTGTTCTCTGATAAAGCATGCTGTTTCAGCCAATCAGAGCGCCCGTTATATGGAAACTTTATTATAATGTATGATATCAACAGACAGACAGCACCGGTTAGTATACTCAATCAGTTCGTTAAAACAAGTCAGATTCATAACTACAGAACAAGATCTGTCTCTAGTGATTCGTTTTATGTTAAGTTCTCTATAACTGATAAAATACATGCCTTTTTCACGAGAATCGGTGCCCAAATTTGGAACTCTATTCCTTATTCGATTAAATTACTTAAACGTTCGTCTTTTCGTAAAAAAGATAAAGGAATTATTACTAAATTTCTTGCGGTCAGAAGATGATTATGTCGAAGTCTCCCGTCTTATTAAGCTATTTAATACTTTAGGTTAGCCTCTTTTTGTAATTTTAATGTACTTGCTTTATTTTATGTTAGTTTATTCTATTTACTGTACAGTGTCTTCATTGTTATTTAGTCGATCTGTAAACAAACCTTGTACTTCTAAAATGTCCTTAGATCTCCCCGCCTCGATTAGTTTGTAAGCTATTTGCAGGGGAAACTAATGTAATTGTTATATCTAATATTCAATAATTTTTTTTTTTATCTCCTCTTCGCTTCACGATGTAATGGTGCTGTAAGGAGAAATGTTGATTACCTCAGCAGCTCTAGTTTGACCCAGTAGTTTCTCTTCATTACTGGCATCAGGTTGCTGTCCACACACGATGGGTTCCTCATACAACCGGCGAAAAGATGATTGTGTACCTAAAGAAACACACATCACCATTAAACATACCAGTGGCGGATCAGGAGAATGGGCCCGGGAAGTGCCGGGCCCCCCCTTTCTTCCCTCCCCTCCCCCACCCCCAATCCCGCCTTTAGCTAATACGAGGACTGAACTGTCCAACCATTATCGACTTATTGGGGTCTGTCTTCACTCCCTGCCACTTTCCGCGCAAGAATGGGCACACTTTGACTCAAAGTTCCTTCCCCCATTTCCCCGCCCCTCCCCTTCTGGATCCATCAATCCGTCCTTTGTTCTTTTTAGCGCTTTTAATTTCCTAGAGTGTAAACAATCGAGGAAACCATATGGAACAGAGTAGGTGATAAAATTATTGCCTTGTTTATATCTAGTTTTTGTGGTTTGTCTCTCCATCACTGGGTAAGTTGTGTTAAAAACCTGAAGTTAAACTTGAACAATGGTTAAAGTGCTATTATGACAAGAGGAAAGCCACGACACGACATTTCCTTCCCATGCACAAAGATGACATTAAGGAGAGCCTGATACTCAGGCAAAGTTGAAACGTACCAAGGATTCCTGGATTGCACACATCTATGAGTGAATGAAATTCTTTAAGGTCATTCTGTATGTCAAGGAAAGAATAGAAATGTAATAAACAGTTTTATTATCTCTCCGTTACTACGCGCGTTATAAATTGGTCAATTTCGCGGGTCGTGATTTATCGCCAAGGGTGCTTAACTATTATAGCAAGTAAAAGTTTAAAACTTTCTTTTACTTTAAATTGTGTATTACACCCGCTTTTTGGACATGCTATGTAACCTGGCCTACAGCAAAAATATAACCACAACGGACTTCTTCACGGTCGAACTCGAATTGCAATAATGAAAGATGGATTTATTTTACATCAAACTAAGGTTATGAATATCAAGAAGTCATTCCGGGAGAAATAAATCGATTGTTTTGAATGTTTACACTTTGCGAATATTAAAAGCAGCAGCGGCCCAATTCTACCAAAAGTCACTATTGAGTGCCGATCGAGTACACTAAAATCGCTTCAATTACTCGTAAATCGGGAAACATGCAAAGTCCTGACAATCTTCATCAGCCATTCGAGTTTATTTGTCATTTCGTCCGCTAATAACCGGAAAAATTGCCAGTTTCACAGTTAAACAGTCTTTCAGCCGTTTACAGAGGATGTTGAAAGATGTCGCCCATGCCCGTAACACTGAAAGCGGCTGTGAAACGTGGTAACGACTTAACAACGATTTCAAATTGTTTCATTTTACTTTCGACGAGCGTCAGAAATTTGAAGCCGTTCCGCGTGAAGAGAAATCGTTCCCGAACCCGTCAGACACACAGTAGAGATATAACAAATATCTTACAAACCTCGACTTCTTGGTTCGCGCTTGAGCCAAAAATCGAAGGGGAAAAAAACGACAATCCGTAACTTACAGTACGGACCTCAAAAACACAGTTAGCAAGTAGGTATTGACCGTTTACTGACGTGCACCTGTACCTGGCACAAGGGAGTGTGGGGTCAATAAGGTGAAGTTAATGTAGATAGTCGGCATCACTTACAACAGTTAGCTCTAAATCAGATTGGGAAAATATACGGGGTAGTTTATTCAAGACAAAATAAGAATGTAAGAGAGAAACCGATAGTGACTTTATCAAAAGAAAATAGCGGCCAACCTGCACTGGGGTTCCTGTAAGAAGAATCCGTCGCTTTGTCTTGAGACCAGAAATCATCTACAAAATGAAATAAAAGCAATGTGACGAGTCTTCTTTATTCCAAAGTGTGGGAATAAGATATTATATTGTAAGCAATTCTATGTGAACCATGTTAGTCAGCGAAATCTGGGAAAGAAGAAAAACAAACAAAATGGAACGGAACTCACCGTAGCAGTTTTGATGGCGGTGTTTTTCAGCCGATGTGCTTCATCGCAGATAACGAGTCCAAACTTGATGTTTCTGACTTCTTCTACAGAGCGCAGGAACATCTCATAGCTGATAATCATCACTGGATAAAGAGGACTGTTGATAAACTCCTACAACAAACATTTAAAACTGTCGGATAAAGTTACGGTAGGGGGACTTACCTACCGCCACCAGAGCCACGTCCACTAGAAATATCTCGAAAATCCTTCTGATTGTTTGCTATGTTTTGTGTTTTGTTTAACGGTCTGAAATTTGATTTGACTAGATGTTATTCTCTTCAATAGACGAAAAGTTAGGCGAACAAGGACAAAGCTTTCCCCTCAACATGACACTATAAACGTCATATTACATTTAAAAATTAGATTACGAAAAACGGCGCGACAAGTCAGTTCCGATAAAATGAAAAAATGTCTACCAGCAGTTAGGATATAATTCCCCGGAGCCCGGGATCACCAAAGAGTGCAAACCACGCTGAACGACCAATGTGAGAGAAACTGGGTAGAGTCCACCCTAGCTCCCTTTGCTTTTCAGATTCGTTTAGAGAGGATCCAGTCCCCGGCACAGCTTGAAGATGATCCGTGACGTCAGCAACCCAAAGGTCTGGGCTGGGGCGAGTGTAAAAGATGACAAGGGAGTATTTAGGAGACAGTTATGAGGAGGAGGATGGGACGGGAGAGGAGGTAGGGTTTTTTTATGTCCACCGTCTGTTTTTGTATGAAATCTAAGAACGAGAGAGCGCTCGCCAGAAAAAAAAAAACGTGTTCTAACCTACCGTACCTACAAGAAATGCTCGGCTGTAAATTTTAAGCAAGCAATATTTTGAAAAATATTCTGCTAACACCTAGCTAGAACTGAACCATAATTCTTCACCTTGACTCTCTTGTCGGAGTTGACAGTATAGACCTTCAGCCTCTCGTTACCAAGCCACTTGCGGAACTCAGAACTCCAATTCTGGAAACGGCGAGAAAAAGAAAGAAATTAGCCAAAGAAGTCCTTTAAAAAAAAGATCTTAATCAACTGAAACAATGCAAGATATAATGTTTTAATATTCAATCTTCGTTCACTGTCTAAAATCCGCACGCGTCATTGGTTAAAATTGATCACGTGAGTTCCCGTTACCTAGCGACATCAAAGTGACAGAGTGCGTTATTACAATACCGCATAAAAACTGTGCAGTGTTCATTGTTTTCTCATTCAAAACAGGTCGGGCGGGAAGCCATCGTAAGTCTATCGCCAGCAGTGAACTCAAATTGAATATTAAAAGGGTTAGAGACTGTTAGTTCGTGTTTTGTTTTCAAATACACGCACTTGCTTACTGTACAATGAACTCGAAATTTTCAATACTGCACTCAGCTTCGCTTCGTGCAGTATTGAAAATTTCTCGTTCATTGTACAGTAAGCGCGTGCGTGTATTTGAAAACAAAACACTCACAACAGTCTCTAACCCGTAAATAACGTTCAGTTACTCAGAGTAGAAAAATAAGTAAAGGCGGCCTTTATTGATGTATCGAGAGTTATCAATTATTGGCGACACAGTAAAATAATATGTCATCCTGATATTTTTCACTTGGTTTTGTTCTAATCTAAAATTAAACGACATAAGTCCTAGAATATATAACAATTATTCCATGAGCCCGAGTTTGATATGAAGTGATTAAGTTGGTTATAATCACTTCATATGCAACAAGGGCGAATGGAATAATTTTTTTAGTAAATTCTCAAACCAGGTTTTGCCGCCGATTTTTATTTCGGCCATTATAGAGGGCTGAAGTTGAAAACTTCGTGCGGAAAATTTTTAAACTTGGCGAACTGTTTTCCATATGACGTAAAACTCCGACTATTGGCGCATAGTCGGAGTTTAAGCCAATCAAAAAGCTAGAAATGCAATAGTCGGAGCTGAGAATTTACTATATTTCATTAGTCTCGGTACAAAATATACCTTGACGAGACTTCCAGGGGTTATAATGAGTGTTCTCTTGACTGAAGGATGTCCCCCGTACATGCCTTGTTTATGAAGCGTCCTGTCGTAAAACATCACATGAAAATTAACTTATACGAGTAATGCAGAATATAGAAACGAATTTCGAAACCGTCGGCAAAATTACTGCGGAATATCTAATGCGCGCGGTTTTGTTTTATCACAGCACGACGCGAAAGCGAAACAAAAAAAAACTTGTGATCTACACGAGTGCCCAACTTGTCTCGCTCACACGAGCAAACTGCAATGTGGAGCAAGATCTGTATTCACGTATAACAAGAAAAGGAATTCTTCAACAAATAAGAGAAGTAGTCTTACCATATCAGAGAAATGCACTGAAGAGTTTTGCCCAGTCCCATGTCGTCTCTTAACACAGGAAAAGAAACCAGTTTCAGTATGATGATAAAATAACGATAGCGTTACAGTGTTCGCGACGATGCATTAACTTGAAAGAATACTTAAGTAGCTAAGTAAAATTACCAGCCAAAAACGCGCGAAAGGGCTAGGCAAACAGATACTCGTACGTCACGTCCAGGGCGCTATTTCGCGCGCTTTTTGGCACAGCGAACGTTGTAATTAATTTTCGACTGGTGATTGAATTCTTGTAGAAGATCCCTAGGTGATCCCTGAAAACTGAGTAAGCTGGTGTTTGCTTTAAAAGCTGAATGTTAACATTTGTTCACTAAACTCCTAACCTGTAGCCTTTGGGGCCAAAGAACCTCCAGGCCATTGAGCTAAGTGTGATATGAGCAATATTCCAGCATTTCAATTCTTGTTCTGATCAGTTTATTCAGGTTATTAATAATTACTTGGAGTCAATCAAGATAAAACTGATTTGGCTTGCGCAACTACTTTCACCAATTCATCATTTTTATCAGTTATATCGAGTTATGTCCGCCTTTTGTGGTTTGTGGTGCTGTTATGGTTTCTTTTGTTTTGGAATGAGGGCATTCAGTGGAAACAATTCTAGCTTGAGCATGGAATCTTTTCAAAATCGACAACTAGGCCAAATTGTACTCACGCTAGAATGGCACCATTTCCGTTGAAATTCCTTAACCCCATCACACACTCGTACAGGAACACCACACCGTCCCTCTGATGGGGCCTCAGGTGAAGGGACACATGTGGGTCCACCACAACGTCTATGATATCCAGTCCTCCTCGATTGTGTTCCAGCTGTGTTGGGAATGAACAAAGTGCTACAAGTTAAGTGGAAACTAAACAAAGTGAGCCCTTAGGCAATCAGTAATGCACTGCGGTCCAAAAGTAACAATAACATTTCACAGCTGTTTGCAAATCTCGAAAGTAAAGACCCCCCCAAAATAGCGACCTCAAACGTAATTTGATTTTTCAGGTACGAAACAACCGATAAACACGCCTTTACAAAATTCATCTCATTTTTCATTTTGGATAGGACACGCGACATATTATTATTGTGTTCAATACGGCTATAAATTCTTTTCAACACGTTTTATAGACTTTCGCAGTCTTTGCGACCTTCTTCGTTTCCCTCTTGTCACTCGCGTTGTGCGCATCACGGACATTTTTCTCGCTTCCTGCTTGGAGTTCGCAGCTCGCCAAGTGAACAAGTCCACTTGTTGTACTTCATGGTACAGAGACCGATTGAGGGCAAATTTTTATTACGCAGTTGCAAGCCTCCGAAAATAACGATAGAAAAACGCTGCTAAATCCGAAAGAAACGAGGGCAATTAATTACAGAGCTTTACGATAGTTTAGTGAGTTGATAGAGAAATTACGTAATCGCCGAGGAAGGCGATGCAACTGACGTTTCGAACACAATCTCTTCTTCAAAGTAAATTTAGAAGTTTGTACAGCGGTTACCTGATGAGAAGCATGGGGCCTAGGCATGACTAGGGCTCCAGGGGAGTTGACGTCATGACGTGGCGTCACAGCTTTTCGAGTTTCTGTTGCCACATCTCTTTTGACGTTGCAGACGAAAGGCTTGTGCAAACCTTGGGAAAGAAGAATGCAACATGGAGGTTTTAGGAAAACGTTTGGTGCAATTTAAAATGAGCTTGATGTATAAGGTCTTCACATACGAGGGGACATGTTGCGGGGACGTGAAGAGAATATTTGTTCAATTCTATGTGGTAGCATGAACAGTTTGCAAGAGCAGTGCAAACGATGCCACACTGAAAATTAAGGTCATTTTGTCACAGCTTCATGGCCGCGCACGTATTCAAACCCGCTGAATTTCATGCAACATGTTGCGGGGACAAAATTTTATTCCCACAACGGAACTTTTCCCCCCAATAAACGAGCATGTCAAGCGAGCAAAACTGTCGGTACAACATGTCCCCTAAGGTCTATCGAAAAAAGGTTTGCCACTGACTCTTGATATTCTTTAAGATACTCAACAATTTAGCTCCTGATTATTTGGTTGACCTAATCCATGTTTATGAACCTACGAGGAACCTCCGCTCATCTTCAGACAAATGGCGTCTTACTATTAAGTGTCATTGTCAGAGAAAACCGGGCAGGACCAAAAGATCGAGGTCGGCCGTTTACCTTCATCTTTTCACAGTGTAATAGCTATCCGAAAAGATTAACAACTGTGGCATTTGCAGAAGTAGGCGTTCATTTTTCTTCGAGATATCGCCACATCGTGATTTTGGCCTCTCCAGTGGTCTAAAATGGCCGAAATTTTGGGCAACTTTAGGTGAGCCTAAAAGATACTTCCTGAAAATTCTAGAAACTCTTATTTTCATGCAATAATATTTGTCCCCTTATTAGTTGACTGAAACATATTAGAGGTCTTTGACTTTAATTCTACGATTTTTACGAGGTGCCAAATATAGCCGCCGATCAGTTAACGAGCGTGACCTAAATTTTAGCCATTTTCAGCGAGTTATTTTATAAAAGTGCGGCAGTTTATTTCCAAAGTAAAACCTTTCTCTGATAGCCTTTTGCACTGTTATCAATATCCAGATTAGTTCAAATTGGTATCTTCAATTAAATTGAAGTAATTGGTCTCGCAAACTCCAAAAAAAATCTCCAGTGAGACATGTTTCCCGCCAAATTTTTAGCGAGGACTTTCACTTGGTTTTGACTCTCTCCCGGGCCCCGGGGACTCTCTGCGATTGCAATCTAAAAATTGCTGAAAGATCCACTCAAAATAGTCATTTGGACTGCATGGGAGAATATTTGAGCTGTGACATAGTTATTAACGAAAGTAAACATTTCAAACTTGGCTTATCCTTACCTAGCTGAAAGACTGAATTTTCCCGCGAAAATTCTATTTTAAAACGTCACGCTTCATGGAAAAACGAAATGTAACCTCACTACGATGGTCTTGTTTTTGTTGTCGTGTAAAACAAATAATTGAAGGTCAAGCCTAAATTAATTTTGAGACCTCTGTGACACTTTGTTTACATTACTTTGTCGTTTTCCGAAGGCGTGACACGTCTCAAACTGAAAGGTCAGATAACAGAAGTTCAAAATGCGGATCTTTTTGAAATGTTTCTCCTTGGTTTTTAAAGCATGCACTG
>OZ026596.1:41077342-41157342 GCA_964020085.1 Micromussa lordhowensis | reverse complement strand
AACGCATGCGCATACCCCCACACCCTGACACCCATTACAATCAAAAGAAGAACTGCACTTGCATTAGGAATACCGCTGACCTTTTCTGCGCCCTCGCCATCATCAAAATCACTCTTTTTACGTGCTTTGGTGTGCTGCAATCGGCAACTTGTACAAACAGCTGTCAAAAGCAACAACAACATGTATAATGGGAATCAGCCCCAGTTACATGGAATTTGAATATTTGAATAGTTTTTTTTTCACCCCCCTCCCCCTCTGAGAAAAATGAAGGACATGAAAGAAGCTCTTGCACTAAACATCTCGGCATCAATGCTTTTTAACTTAAAACTTTTCTTTTTATATTTAAAGCGAATTGATTTTTCCATAATCTTCTCCTTTTGAAAGCCATTCTTGAGGTAACCAAAAGTGAGCTTTTTAATTATTTTTATGTTCACTTGTTCCAAATCCTTTTAAAAACATTTTGGCAGGTTTAATCGAAATTGATCTTTAATAATTTTTTTATCGTTTGAATTATAGTTCTTGTAGCTGCTTGCCATGAAATGTTTCCGTATGTCGAGATATTTTAATCCTGTAGCTACAAAACATCTCGAAGTTAGATGTCATGATCAATTGCGTGCAAATTATAATTCAATTAGTAATATGGTCACAAACATGTAATCTCGTTTTCCACGAACCCTAAAAAAATTATCAACAACAGTTGGCTAAAAAGAAATAATCAACACTCATTCAAACTACATTTTCGTAACATCGAAAGGATTTTTGGGAATTGTTTTAGTGTGATAATAGTGGCGAGTATACTATGTTATTACATAATTCTTGGTTTTCACGTGACGTCATCTGGACGGGAATAAGATCTCAGTTCAAGATAACACATCTTCGCAATGGCAAAGTACGTTTGTTTACATTAATTCTGATGGCAGTATTGGCAGACTAGGGTTTCCTTATCACTAACACACGCCATTTGACCACATAACAACTGCCTCTTTCTCGAGTAATATGGCTTAGTCGGAAGGCAGAATTCTTCCACCACATTTTGTAGAGCTTAAAAATATTGTCATTCGCACAGTACGACTACTTCATAAAGTTTTGAGCTAGCTTCGTCTGCATAAATTAAAAAACCTTGCTGTACTAGCAATGTAATACGCATAGGTTACAGAGTAACACATAAGGCTGGCCTGTGGGTTGCCCACGGCGCCAATTTTCCAACCTTTTGACGCCAAACAAAAATTGTGTAAAACTATGAAACACAAACGGAAAGTAAAAACCTTACCTGCTCCGATAGGAACAACAACATTAAACTGAAGAAAAATTTCAGCTGACGTAGAGGCGTTTATACGTCTTGGGAGGCTCAGTTGCCTTTTCTGTCCTTTATGGGATGGATAGCAGCAAAGTTGTCCTTTCCGTCCTGGCCAGTCGGTGGTTAATTCTTTCCTGTGTTTGGGACAGATTGTCATGGCCTGAATTTCTTCCTCTGCATTTACCGTACCAAACAGACCTGCACGATTCAGAATTAACTCTGATTCTGTGATCCCTGTCTTTCCTCGTCCACGTTTGCCACTGACTCCAAGACTTACAAGGTGAGAAGTCATGTCTCTTTTACACGCAAGTAAAGGTAGAATGCCTGACCCTTGTCCACTGACACCACATAGCGATCCTTCTGACTGGAAAGAACAGTCCATGCTCGCAAAATCAAAAAAAAAAGGCTTCTTAAAAGAACTACAACACAAATTCCTGTCGCGTAACGTTTTTAATCATGGCGAGTAACAACTTTGCCGAATCGACATCAACATCAAAGTAAACGAATCAGCTTTGCAGAGGCTTGAAAACTAATTTAGGGTAGAGCCAATTGCCATTGCCTTTACATCAGGATTTAGCTTAATGACTGTAAGTAAGGAAAACTGAAAAACAAAACGTCAAAAAAATAAAACAAACAATCAAATAAAATAAAGCGAACTAAGGATGAACGCCGGTATAGGCTGCATCGTGACACAGGCAAGAATTTTCGCGGGAAAATTAACCTACGCGTCTGAGACGATATCGGTTTTGAAAGTTGACAAACGTTCATTGCACATTTTACATGTACCCTCGATTCATTATTTTCAGTGAATCTTCCTCCTGTCCAACTAACTATGTTTAGCAGATCTTTCAGTAAATCAGGGATAGCAATCGCAGGTCGGAATAAAGTGTTATCTTCGCTTACAATTTGGCGGGAAATGTTTGTAACTGATGATTTTTTTTGGACTTTGCGAAACCAATTACTCCAATTTAATTGCAGATACCAATTTTAACTAATCTGGATATTGATAGCAGTGCAAAAGACTATCAGAAAAAGGTTTTACTTTGGAAATAAACTGCCGCACTTTTGCAAAACAACTCGCTGAAAATGACTAAAATTTGGGTCACGCTCATTAACTGTTCGGCGGCTATATTTGGCACCTCGTGAAAACCGTAGAATTAAAGCCAAAGACCTCTAATATGTTTCAGGCAACTAATAAGGGGACAAATATTATTGCATGAAAATAACAGTTCCTGGAATTTTCAGGAAGTATCTTTTAGGCTCACCTAAACTTGCCCAAAATTTCGGCCATTTTAGACCGCTCGAGAGGCCAAAATCACGATGTGGCGATATCTCGAAGAAAAATGAACGCCTACTTCTGCAAATGCCACGGTTGTTAATCTTTTCGGATGGTTATTACACTGTGAAAAGATGAAGGTAAACGGCCGACCTCGATCTTTTGGTCCTGCCCGGTTTTCTCTGACAATGACACTTAAGCCCTATAACTTAAAGACATACGGTTTTAGGGCTTTTTCAGTCATTGCCCCAATACTCTGGAATGATTTGCCTATTGACATTAGATCGATCGATGATGTAAATAAGTTTAAATGCAAATTGAAGACCTTTCTTTTTAAGCGAGTTTATGAACTATCTTAGGTTTTTATTTTGTATTTTGTGATTATGTACATATATTTGTAATGATTTTTAGACTTTTACTTTTTAACCAGATCTTTTCTTTTTTTGCATAGTAAAGCGCTTAGCACTGCAAAGTATAAGCGCTATATAAATATTTTTATTATTATTATTATTATTATTCTTTACCACACGTTTCGGCTTAAGCCTTCATCAGTGATATGAAAGCTTGCACACGTGACCATGTAATTCATGCTCGCGCGATGCCTTTGTAGGCTTCTGGAAGTACGATATGGTCGTTCCGAGCGTTCGGGTCCAAACTAGAGTGCCAGGCTTCGAGGAAAAGTCGCTCGTGGTAATTGGCTTCGAAACCAACGACCTTGACTTCTTCAAAGTTCATGTTGTGACTGAAATGGTGGACATGGCTTGCAACTTTGGAGTTTTGGTCAAAACTAGCCACTGCCTTTTTGTGCTTCGCAATAATTGATTTTGTACACCATGCCTGATTTCTGGCGCTCAGAATCGTCTAGCTCTTTGGGGCGCAGAAAAAGGCTCTTGATGGTTAATTGTGGTTTTGTTGTTTCAAAACGCGACCTATTTTCTCGGAAACGCCCTGTAGATACGGCAGCACTACATAGCCATTGAAATTGTTCTCAGCGGGTTGTTTGGTTAACGCCCTCTCGCAGTTTTGAATAAAAGACTGGGATAATTGTTATCTCGCAGAACGGCTTCAACTCGTTGCGTTTCTTCTCGTCTTCCTTTATTCGTTGACGGAATGTTGTTTGCTCTTTTCAGCGAAGTGTTAACAACGGATCTTTTGTGGCACAAAGGGTGACACGAAAAGAAATCGAGATAACGGTCGGTGTGTGTCGGTTTTCTGTAAACATCCACTTGAATTTCTGTGCCGCGTCTAATTGTAATGGTGTCTAGAAAAGGTAAGCCTTGCCCATTGGTGTTTTCTAGTTCCAAAGTGAACTGTATATTGGGTTAATTGAGTTCAGATGTTTATGAAAATCGTCGACTTGATCTGTTTTTAAACAACAATGACTATCATCAACATAGCGAAACCACCATTTGGGAGTTTCAGTTTCAGTTTTTTATTATTGCACACTATTTACAGAAAAAAGAAAAAGAAAAAAAAACACGATTTACAACAATATAGGACGAATAAATACAAATAGAAATTAACTAGACGATACAATATGTAATTGTGCACAGTGACCAAAGTAGCCAAGGGGCTTTCGAGTTGGCCACTGTCATGTAGATTTAAGTTGGCAATGGCCGCATGTTACGTTACGTCAAAAGACGATATTACAATCATAAGAGAAGGAAAGACATATATACATGTAAGCTCAAATAAAAGGAAAACGATGTCCTGATATCGTACAACATTATTTTACATAGCTAGCAGTTAAACTATGGTCAGTTTTGAGTAGTCAATAAGAATTTTTTATATTGCTTTTTGAAGAGCAAGTATGGAAAACATTTAAGTTCTGACGGGACAGATTTCCAGATTTTTACCGCGGAGAATTTAAATGTAGATACCCCATAATTGGTGCGTACTGATGGCTTAAAGAAATTTTGATTTGCAGCATATCTGGTGTTATATGGGTGAATCTCTGATGAAGGTGTAAGAATATTCAGTAATACAGCTGGGGTGTTACTTTTATCGTTTTTAAATTTATGTGTAAAAAGTGATACTTTTAGTCTATAAATATTTTCAAATTTCAAAATTTCAAGAAGATTATAATACGGGTTGACATGTTCTCTGCCATGGGCAAAGAACATGCTTCGTATACATTTATTCTGCTTAGTGCAGATTTTATTTAATCTAGGGTGCGACAAAGTGGAAATCGCCGTTTCCTCTTCCATAACCAGGTCGGTAAAAAAATGGGAGAACCCATGACACATCCAGAAATCTGTTTGTAGTGGTCGCCATCATATTTGAAGTAGTTGTGGTGGAGTACGAGGTCTGAAAGTCTCAAGATGTTGTCAACAGAAAGGGTGAAACGTTCTGCTAGATTCTGGTCTTGTTAGAGCATTGAGCAGTGTCCCAGTCAATGTTGTGGTTTGTCAGTTGATGATGTACAGCAATGTGCCTTTAATATGACAAGGTATAGTCACTGTAGTAACAGGTGTCGGGTTCCTGTTCGTTGCGTCAGCTTCGGTAGGTCGGTAAATGTTTCGTCTAATAAAGTCAGCGTTGTAGTTGTTCTTGTGAAAAAACACGTTCAAGGTATTTGTTTTCGTCACGTAAACTGTCCGGTGTGTCACAAACTAGTTGCGCTCGTCTCGTCAAAGTCTTTATAGTCGTGGCTTTGTGTGAAGTCGGGTTGTAGGATGATTCGTCAAGTAATCTGTCGGTATGCGTCGGTTTTCTGTACACTGTCGTTCGCAGTTCGTTGTTGTCGCGTCTTACCAAACAGTCAAGAAAAGGAAGTTTTCCATTTTCGTCGATTTCTTTGGTAAACTGGATGTCGGCGTTCTGTTCGTTAAGGTGGTCGTGAAAAGCGTCAATTTCGTCATTGTGAACGGCGGAAAAAGTGTCGTAAACGTATCGTAACCAAAGCGGTATCGTTTGACGGCAAGTTGCAAGGGCGCGTTCCTCTACGTGTTCCATCACAATTTCGCCGACAACAACAGAAACAGGTGTCCCCATGGCTGTTCCATGCAACTGCTTGTAGTGTTTGCCGTTGTTTGGACCAAACTTATAGCATCATCGACTGACAAACACTATTCACTTGACTCTGAAGATGACTTCCGCTCAGGTTTTCGAAACGTCAGTCACCAACAACACTTCTTCTCAGAACTACACTCACCCGGACGATCACACTATACGAACTACTGATACTCCTGGGTTCAAACCATTTACTATATTAGTTGAAAATAATTTAAGCAATAGAGCACTTTTTCCGTGTTCATATAACCTCATCTAAACACGAGGAGGGTTGGAAGACTTCGAGAATTATACAAACCCGAGACGTAGTCGAGGGTTTGCATAAATTTCAAGAATTCTCCCAACCAGTCGAGTGTTTAGATTAGGCTATATAAACACGGAGAAAATGCTCCATTGCTTTTATAAAATAATTCTCAAAAATACGCGCGAATCTAAAACGTCACAACCGTGTTTACATACTCTCATTGTCTCATCTAAACACACCTACCGACCAATGAGATCGCGCGTAGTGGCTCAGTTATTTTATAAACTACATAAAATCATGTGTTTACTTTGGCTACAATTGAAAACCACTCAAATGCAAAGATGTGCATGCATCGAGAAAAAGTCGAAACGGCGGGGAAATATCGGCGAAAAAAAGTTGGAGAGAAAGCAACTAGCTCCAAGAGACGGGTCCTTACCGCGCCAGTTACAAACTGCTCTATCAGTGCTGGCTAGGATCACCCTTTGAAGCTCAGTACATGTACAGGCTGTCAATTTGGACATAATCTAGCCTGCGAAGAGCCTCACCTTTGAAACACGCGCGCAAGCGAAGATGCTCGATTTCCGCCAGTCTCTCGGGCTCCTTCGGGTTCCCGAACAACGGCTTGTAATCGAGCCAAGTCGGATAGCAGGAGCCCAGCAGGAGGTAATATAATAAATTTTTCCCGAGGTTCCGTTTTATTTTAATTTTCTGTACATAGATTCACAATGTTCAGGCGCATCTTACCGACAAAACCCAGAATAGGGCTATCATATAAAGCAGCTCAAAAAGAGCATAAAGGCAGTTTGAAACAACAATCGTATGCTTCGTTAATCCGGAAGAGTACAATTCCGATCATTCTTCTCATGCAAGGAAATTTGATAAGTCAATGCAAATGTTGATCTAGATAATGGATTATGGATGTCTGGTTGTCATGTAAAGTGCAACCGCGTAACCGGAAACGCAGAAAGAGCGACTTGTCCTTTCAAATAACTGACTTTCACTATGGCCATGGCTAATTCTGGACCACGCAGTCCTACGCCAGACGACTTTGACTTGACCGCAATACTTAAATCCGGTGTACCAGGAGGGTTTTGGCCGTCAGACGGTGTCGTGCTTGCTGTTGCTAGAGGAAAAGATGGAAAGATTGTGTCACGGAAGGTCTACAGGAGCATGAACGCTTACAAGCAATCTATCGAGGGCTTGGAGGAAAAGCCACTGCAGGGTCTAAAGGATTTATGCCTGCTCAGCAACTTCTCACCGTGTGGAGACTGTGTAGAAACACTGTGCAACTGGAGCGCGAAAAATGAGGGGGTATCAGTGTCAATTCGCTTCGCTCATCTTCATAACATTCATATCCGTGCGCACAAGGTCGCCGAGGATAACGCTCTTGGTTTGAGAAAGCTGGCGGAGAAGGGCGTTCAGCTTAAGGCTCTTTCAGACTACGACTGGCTGCAGCTGCTGATGATCGACCGGGGATTTGCAGCCAAGGATGAGTGGATCGCAAAAAGGAAGCAAGTCGACGAAAAAAATCAGAAGGATTTGGAGGAGATACTTCAGTCGACAAGCCTGGACGAGACACTGGAGAAGATGCGGTTGTACTGAACAATTATTGAACATTTTAAGTTTCGTTATGGATCGGACTTGTTTAAATGAGTGAAACAATGACTATGAAGCGGAAATTTCTCAACCACATGAACAGTAAAATGCAAATTTTAAGTTATTGATTAGGAATGCACATGACCTCGCAAGACCTTACGGCAATGAGTTATGGAGGGTGGAGAAGTATCATTTTCAGACTGATGTTGAAAAACAAATTCAGTAGAAGTGGTAATGTCTAGAGGTCAAGCGATGTTTAATTCCTCCCAGTTGGAGGATTGTTATTCTCAATGCTGAATCAAATTGAATTTAATAAAGTCTTTCTTAAATTGAAACATTCTGTGCTAGACTGGGATTTTTAAGAACGGGCTGAACAAAGCAATGATTTTCATACTGGAAAAATATGAACCGTTTTTCTCAAACTCATTAATAATTCATCAAGTTAAAACAAAGAAAACCACAACCGTGAAGAAGGTTTGGATACCCGGTCTTGATTAGCATAGATTTTGACGACTTTACTTTGCCGTTTTCTCCTTAGCTTTTGTTTCGATTGAGAAGATATTTCAAACACTCGAAACAGTGTTTCATCGGCTATCCAAACACCTCGAATTTCGTCAAAAATAGTTCGCTGCGCTGCGCGTCGTATTTTCAACTCTCTTCTCGGTTCTCTTTGGATATTCCGATGAAACACTGCCACTCGTGTTTGATATATTACATAAACTTTCTGAAATGTGTGTAGATCCTGAATTTACAGACTTGTTACTTTACCTTGATAAAAACAGAATGTCTGTTAATCTATTTCACAAACATCTTTTTTTTAGTTTTCGGTTTTATTCATTAGAAAATGTTTGTTAAATTCCCCTCGTTAAAATTCCGAAGCAAGGTAGCATCAATTAAGCACAAATTCGAGTTGACCCAGCTCTGCACTTGTCGACTTTTCATACAATTACATGCTTTACATACTTTAAACTCCCAAATACCATCATCTACCCCTAACCTGTGATTTACCACATGATTTGCAAGAATTGAAAACCTTTCATAATTTTGCTCCACTTCAGTAATTTCGCAAAATTCGCCAGCACTCGGCTGTAAGCACTAATAACGAAATATGCTTATTTTACGAGTACAGAGATGGAAGGAAGTGCGAAGTGCAGAAGCTGCGGCCGAGGAGCGCTGGATAGACTTGATAGTGAAGTTCTTCCTGGTCTGGCGCATCGGTCTGCCGGTCTTTTTAAACCAGTCGTCCGAAAGGAGGATATACATGTCATAACGCTTTCCGCCGGATAAATCGCTTTTCAGTGGATAGTGTGGTTTGTTCTGTTAACACTAATCCAATGGATAGCGATTTATCCGGTGGATAGCGTTATCCAAAATTCTCAAAAAATCTTCAAAATACTGTATCACAAAACACTTTCATAATATCCCGGAAAACCCTCTAAATATCCCGTATTAGTAAATTCTCAGCTCCGACTATCGCATTTCTAGCTTTTTGATTGGCTAAAAAACTCCGACTATGAGCCAATAGTCGGAGTTTTACGTCATATGGAAAATAGTGCGCCAAGTTTAAAAATTTTCCGCACGAAGCTTTCAACTTCAGCCCTCTATAATGGCCGAAATAAAAATCGGCGGCAAAACCCGGTTTGAGAATTTACTAAAACAATTATTCCATTCGCCCTTGTTGGATATGAAGTGATTATAACCAACTCGCGCTACGCGCTCGTTGGTTATTTTTATCACTTCATATCGGGCTCATTGAATAATTGTTATATGTTGTGGAAAAACACACCGATTTTGAATCAGTCTTGAGAAAATTTTCAAAGTTTTCTTTCAGTAGTTGAGGAAGAAGATTCAGGCACTTCGATGCGACCAGCATTCGCCATTTTTGAAAATTGCTGCTTCAGTAGTGCTTTTAGTGGTATGGAATACATTTTGCGGGCTGGAAATGGCTGAACTGGATTGCATAAGATAAGTAAAAAGGAGAACCTATGTACAAAGATATAAACAATAATGTTAAAAATATTAAAAATCAGAAAAGCTTTTTAACTTTAAAATTATCTACTGAATAAATTGGAGCAGTGCTTCTAATTAGAGTAGCTTTCATCGAGTTAAAAGAGGCTGTTGGATTGAAGTTAAGAGCATTGAGGTCTTTCATTCCCTGTTAACACAGAGCAGTACAGCAGTTAACATGTTACTCCCCAAGTAAACTTAGTTACATATTCCTGTGCATTGGTCTCTTCTTATCAAAATGCACGCTGTTGGCTTATAAACGCCAACAGACTTTACTTAGCAACTCCTCTGGCAAAGCAGCAGGTTATGTCGATTGAAAAATATTAAAGTAGCACACACCTGTTTGTTTAGAAGGTTGCTTAGAGAGTATGTTCAATACTGGTGGGGATAAGACTGCAGGTTGCTGAAAGCATTTCCCACTTAGATAATCCTCAGCATTTAGACAGCTCATAACCTAAGAGACAGCATGACATGGTCAGTATATGTGATAGGACACATGGCTAATAAGCACAATGATGACAAAATCAAAAGAGTCTGTGACATGACAGGGAGGAAGAGAGGTAAAGTCATAGGGTATAGAAGTGAGATGTAAGGAAAAGATATCTCCTATGTTGTAAATCTAACGAAAAGATACCTCAATTTTGACTATTGTGAACTGAAGAAACTTAAAGTGCCACCATGATGAAATTCTCGATACCAATTTTTTTACATTTTTGTACACAATAGGTCTTTCCTAGATATCTTGCCAAATTTCAATCTATTAGGAACATTAGAACTCATGTTTTTTGGACCTTTATTTCCGAGAATTTATGGCCATTTCCTTGTTCCAAGTCTTGGTTGAGAACTGGAGAAAATGATGTCATCTTCTCAAAAATACCACACAGGTTGAAATTATAATAACAATTAGCACAGCGCTCAGTTTGCATAAAGAATAACAAAAACTTTGGCTCATATATTCGTGCAATTTTCTTCATTAATTGTCATTATAATTTAAAGCCATGCGGTACTTTTGAGAATATGACATCATTTTCTCAAATTCTCAAGCAAGACTTGGAAAAAATAAAATTAATGGCAGGCGTAAATTCTTGGACGGAATAAAGGTCCAAACACTGCAAGTACAGATTGAAATTTGGAAAAGGTAGCTAGGAAAGACCTATTGTGTCCGAAAATGTAAAAAAATGGATATCGAGAATTTCATCATAGTGGCACTTTAAAATCTCTTGATTGCAGAGAAAATGAGTCTGAAATCATCAACAGGACACCCAGTCGTACTAGTTCTACTCAGGTTTTGTATCCTGGAGAAGAAAGCACAAATTTAGGGGTCAATGCATAACACTCCTATTAAGATTTTGCATCTTAGGATGATTATTAACAAGGGCCATAATCTAAAGTTACTTCTTACCTCAATCTCTTTTCCACCAATACAAAGTGTGTTTCCTTCCTGAAGAGATTCTAACTCGGATGACTTGTAACCAGCACCTTTGGCTATGCTGAAAAATTTCACTGAATGTGTCAAGAGGATCTGTACTTTCAAATTTGTGGGTTCAATAAAATGACTGATATATTTTTTTCATTCCTTGTGCTAGAAAATGTGGCCCATAAAGAAGGGTCTTGTTGTATTTAGCTCCAATCCCGAGTCTTGAAACTTTTATTGATTCAAATACAATGTAAAAAAGACAGCCTTTTTTCAGGGCAGATGGATTATGATATTTGGCAGGGATTTCATTAATGTTTTCAGCAGGAGGGCAACTGGTTTCACCCTGCAAGCAGAGCCTTTTCTTACGGTACATATCGTCTCCTGTCCGCTCACAAAAGAGAGAAAAGAAGCTCTGCTCGCAGGGTGACTGTTTTTCACAGGCGGGCAAAACTAATTGATCTGGAATCCTTCATAAGAAACCTTTCCACTAGGTGGTCAAACCCGCTGGGCAAAATTGTCTTCACAGCCAGTCAATTTGCCGAGTGCCTAGCCCTTAATGAAACCCCTGGTTTAAGAAAACATGGAATTCTGGTGCCTGTGGTTAGCTAAACAATTCTGACTGCAAAGGTAAAACTTGTGCTCCACATTAACTCTGTTGAATTGCATTTAACATCATTGAATATCACAAGCATTAAGTGTCATTATAACCCACCCGTTAATTTTCGCGTGATTTTATTGGCTACTTTACGTCATGTGGTCTAAATCGCCAGACAGTTATCACGCAATAACCCCCGCCCGTGTCGATATTTGTCCGCCGATTACTTCTGTCGAAAAGAAACAAAGTCAGCGGGAAAGATGTTTCGACTTTCAGCTTTATTATTTTACAGGGAAAAAAACAAACTCGTTTCGTAGAGTCTGGTGATATTGGCAATATCGCAAATGCTGTTCCAAAAAGCGCAAAAAGTCAACAAATCACGAACAAACCAGAAAAGCTAAAAAGCGCCGAGTTTTCAAGGTTTGATCTAAGAGTTCTTGCAAGGGTTTATTCACATGATAATTTATCAATGTTTTGGTCCAATTGGTAGAAATACAGTTAATTAAACCAGTTAAATGTATTTGCTATCATCAATCGCGAGCATTCACCATCACATCAACAGTGGCTTTTTACGAGCAGTTTACACACGATAGGAAAATTAATGGGAGGGTTATAAAATATTAAATAAACCCCTTTCTGGCTTGCTGGTACATGTATGTCGGCTGATAATGTCCTTGGCAGAGAGATTGTCCTCACGATTTCACATTTGCCCTCGAAGCTTCGCTTCTCGGCCAAATGTTAATTTTTCGGACAATCTCTCAGCCGCGGACATTATCAGCCGACATACCAACTGCCTGAAGGGGTTTATTTACTAACTAGCCCACTTACTCCTTTCCTTCCAGGTCTTTCAAAGATGCAGTTCTCCCTTTTATAACTAGTATACCTAAGTGTTGAATAAATAACACAGCAAAATTAAAATTGATCAGTGAGATCTGAGTCCACTGTTAGATTATTTTTCTCAAGGCCTTTCTAGAGGGTGTCACAGAGATGAAAACCTGAAGGAGATGATAATGCTAACGACAATGCATTCTAAGTATAAATTGGTTGTTACCAACAATTTCATTTTAAATTATATAGTTCAGTCTGTATAGATCCACCACCCGCCCACTTGGGAACATTTTAACGCCACTTACCCAAACACTTGAAGGGAAGCAAAGCCAGCAACGTGTACGGGCATTTTGTCTTTTGTAGTTTTGAAAATATATAGATATAGATATAGGATAGATAAAGGAATAGATATAGGAATAGATATAGGAAACAAAGAAAGAAGTTTTGAAAATTACAATTTCGTAAATCACTTGACAGTGGAAATTTCTGCCTAACCTATTTATTATATTTATTATAAATGCCATGTCTTCAGTTGCCAACGGTAGATAAATCAGCTACAATCATTTGCGCAAGCGACGGTATTTCATTTACAATAGTTTCACTTCCAGCATATTAGTCCATCAGCTGAGAGCCGAAAATTTGGGTTTATGGCTCACTTGAGGGGAACAGCCGAAACATGTCTTGTCTTAATCTTTGACTATTAAGCATCATAAAAATGTATGATAGCAAGGGTAGAACGGTAGCTTTCACTTTGTAAATCGAATTTTAAATTTGTCCCTCGTACCTTTGTTTTGCCGCCATCTTTGATCTTTGGGGAGGGCAACAAAGCTGGTTTTTTTCTTTTAACATGCACAAATCCGGTATCAAAGCAAATTAAAAATGTATTGTAACTACAAACCTGATTTTCGTTTATTCTAGTGACGGAATTATAAGTATGTGACGTCATAAGTGACGTCACAACGCCTGATTAGATCAGGTTGCACTTACAGTCGTTTGAAAAACATTGCGGTTTTGAAAATTATTGCGAACCAGAACAAGTAAATAAAATATATGTATACACGGCAAGATTTTTTAATAAGGCCCTCTTCCCCCCTCAAAAACGTTTGCTTGTTTCCTACCTAGAAAACCCATTGAATATTATGCTTGTAAGACGGCGCGAGTTTGCTTCCTTTGCACCATGATCAATGGCGGAAGAATGCATTATATGCGGTTGTTCGGGTTTAAAGCTAGCTCAGTGCAAAGATATTTCTTCCTGGACAACCTTATATCGTGCTGCCGTTATTCGGAATCACGAACTGATTTTGGAGGCTTCAACTGAAAGCGAATTTCCCGAAAGTGCCAACAAATATCATCGCAATTGCCGAGCTGAGCTCACCAACAAGAGAGATTTGCAGACCAACAAGCCATTTGATGATGCAGCTGGAACTGCACTTAGAAGAATCAATAGAGATGGAAATCAGCCAAACGCAGCGATTCTGCCTGATCAATGCTTGCTTTGCAAAAAGTCAAAGTACAAGCCAAACACGAAAACCAGAGAAAAGCTTCACAATGTGCAGGAATTTCGCGCCGACGAGACAGTAAGAGAATGTGCTTCTCTTCATGTAAAACAAACACTCAGTGATATGAGCGAAGTAGCTAGGGATGTGATTGGAATATGTGCAAAAGATCTCATTTCAAGCGAAGCGAAGTACTACGCCTCCTGCTACAAAAGTTTTGTAAGAATATTTTTTTCCAATGCAAACGTCAAAGTCAAGTTTCAAGTCAAGTCAAGTTTATTATTAAATCAACAAAATTTTACAAAAACAACGCTAACCCGCAAATAGCTGAGGCTAATCTAGGCGGGTAGCGAGTAAGACTGTTTAAAGAGTAAATCAAAATGTTAGTGTTACATACCAGTAAAGAGATGAAACAAATGCACGTCTAGCAAATAAATAAATAAATAAATAAATAAGTAGGTAAATGAATAAATGGATGAAATAGAAATCGCAATTAGACAAAGCTATTTTGAGTATTTATTTTGAAATTTATCGATTAGAAAAGATGTGCCAACATAATCGTCCTCCTCCATTAAAGCTTGTAAAAGTCGGTTTTGTAAAGGTCGAATGAAACAAATTGTCCATTACAGCCTGCTTATTATGAAGCTGTGTACCGTTTGTGCGAAAATTTTTTTGCCAACCCTGACATAATCGAGTATAAAGTTGTGAAAGAACGTTAACTGTTTCTGAACAAAGCTAGCGAGCTAGTAACTGTCTCAGAATCACACAAAAAGAACCTCATGCGAACGCTGTCAACCAAGTTTCCAGAAATTAGTTTTATCACTTACCAGTATAACAAGGTGTTAATGTATCCAAACTCATTAGCCATAAACAAAGTCGTTCTGGATTTCTTTAGGCCCAAAACCGAGTTAGAGTCACTTAAAGGTAGCATGGATGACAACGAAAAGAATGTGATAAAGACTGCATTATTAATTAACAATGAAATAAAAGATCTTGAGCCGCAGATGTCTTGGCCGCCTGAAGAGGACAATTTGAAACCAAGTAGAGCTAATTACTATATTCCATATCTACTTGACGTCTTTTTGACTGTGCTTATTTCTGGTAAATCGCTCGACAGTGATAGCAGTAGGACAGAAAAAATACAGTAAGGCTGAAAGAATCTTTCGGACAGGATATTGTTTTTTCTGCTACGAATGGGGCTGTGAAAACTCCAAAAAGCATGTTGTTTCTTTCTGTTGTAAAGGCCCTTTGTAACAACATAGAGCGGGTTGTAAAGCTTATCTAAAAGTACGGCCACGGCGTAAGTTATGACCTAGTAGAAGAGATTGAGACCGAGTATGCGTTAGACGTCATCAACAAGCAACGAGAAAAGGGGACAAGTTTCTAAAGAAACTGTGGTGCTGCGTCGGTGGGAGTATTACAAGATAATTTGGTTTTATCAAGTGGGTTGATAATGTGAATTGGCCACCGTAAAGAGATTCGGAAGCTGACGTTTCGAGCATTAGCCCTTCGTCGGAGCGAATCCCTCGATTCGCTCTGACGAAGGGCTAACGCTCGAAACGTCAGCTTCCGAATCTCTTTACGGTGGCCAATTCACATTATCAACCCACTTGATAAAACCAAATTATCAAGCAACGAGAAAACCGAGTCGTCCTTCCGGCCAGTCTAACGCAAAAGGAGTGCAAGTCCACTGTCGCCCTGATGGTGGCCGATAACATCGATGACTTGGAGTGTACATTGAGCGGGTCTGGAATGTCCCATCGCGTGGACTGTTTCCTAGTCACGGAAAGAAGTGAGGGACAGAGTGGAGACGAGTCAGATGACCAAGACTACGCACCACCAGTGGCAAAGAAATGCAGGAGATCCTTGCCAGCGACTGTGGTAACTAAAGAGATCCCCGAGTACTACGGCGGAAAAGGGTGGGGGCAGGGGAACTGCCACACGTTCAAAACAAAGGAACTGACATTGCGTTGCCTTGTGTGGCTCGAGGTGAGAATGCTCGAAACACATCCATTACTACTTGTGCCTGGATGGACTGGCTTTAACATTAAAGTCTTGCTCATAGCTCAAAGCCTCACAAAGTGCTACATGAAGAAGGGAAGAGGCACAAAGAGCAGAATAATAGACCTTTCGTTAGTTGTGAACAGCTTGGAGATGGAGCTCGACCCAGGCATTGACAAAAACTACTTCTTGAAAGCCCTTATCTTCGTGCACGCGATCACAGGCTGTGACACGATCTCTGCCTTCTCTGGTAAAGGGAAGTGGCTTCTCCAACGCAGTGAAAAGTACGTCCGAGCTATGACAGTGAAAAGTACGTCCGAGCCATGGCAAGTATTGGGGAGGAATGGGAAGTATCTGAGGATACCTTTAAAGATCCGGAGGCCCTTGTGTGTCAGATTTACGGGAAGAAGTGCCAAAGTGTGGATATGCTGCGCTATGAGATCCATTGCGCCAAAGGCGGGAAGGTTGAGCCAGAGGCCTTGCCGCCATGCGAGTCTTCTTTCCGACCTCATGTAACAAGAGCAAATTATCAAGCAGCAATCTGGAAAAGAGCCGTTGTTCCCCTTCCGGTAATTAATCCCCTCCCCATGTGGGCACGGCAGGGAAGTAGAAAATATCTCAAATGTCGTGAAATTTGTGTGGCTCGGATCTAAGCCGGCTCCAGAATATGTGCTGGAACTACTCTCCTGTACGTGCAGGAGAGCATGCACGGTCGATAACTGCTGCTGCTTGAAGGCGGATCTGAAGTGCACTGATATGTGCAGTGTCCAGTGTGAGAATATGGTGACTGATGATGGCGTTCATTGTGAGAGTAGGGATATTGACTCTGAAGATGTGGAGGATTGATACGGGTAAGTACGTTGAATGGTGTAGGTTACTGCACTGGTGAACATGAAGATAGTTATTACCTTTTGCTGTGTCTTTATTCAGGTTTGAAATAGCAAGATCACATGTTGTATAGTTCGCAACTCAGGAATGTAGGAGCCTTCTATTGTGAAATACGATGTTCGTGAGGCAAAAGAAGTACATGACATGAACGAATCTTTATATTATAGATCCCACATGCAAGTAAGAACCTTGAAGCAGAACGTTATACAAACGCGGCACTGTATTCAAAGAGCTCTAGACAGAAGTATCAACTCTGATTTGTGCTTCATTGATTCATGGGGTAGTACACTAAACTAAATGTAGAAAGAGAAGTTAACGATGGCTCTAAGCACGTTTTTTTAGGATTGTGATGTAGACGCCTTAATGGTAAGTTTAGTTATTTCACATATCGAGAAAGCCGTTAAACGCACAAGCTAGAAAACAAAATGGCGATCACTGTGACGTCATTTATGACATCATCATAGCTGGAATAACCGTAAAGAAAGTTTTTATAATATCTCTGATACATATTATCACAAATACACGTCTAGGCAAAAAACTGTGTGCACTTCAGAAAGAATAACAATTTTAAAGGAGTTTTTAGAAATGCAAGATGGCGACCAAACGGAGGTTTTGAGGGGAAAATTTAAAATTCGATTTACAAAGTGAAAGCTACCGTTCTATCCTTGCTATCATACATTTTTATGATGCTCAATAGTCAAAGATTAAGATTATGCAAGTTTTGTTTGTTCCCCTAAAGTGAGCCATGCAACCCCCTCAGCTGATGGACTATATAATGTAAATTAATGTGAACAAAATATACTTACCATCTCCTTCCCACTTTTTATGCTAAAATGATAAAGAAAAAAATTAATGTGCCTCAGTGTAATTGATGCAATGATTAAACCCAACAGGTTTTAAAAGTACTGAGAATAATATAATTTAATGTTATAATTTTTCATTTCTTACCTTTTTCTTTGACATCTTTCCCCTGAAAAAAATAAAACCATTGTCAATGAATTTGACAAGTTAATCTTTCCTTGCAAAAACATGCACTCAATAAAAAAGGTTTAGAAGTTTGTGCAAGTTCTACATGAATTTCTGATCAGCTACTTACCAAACAACATTGAAATAGTGGTAACAATTTTCCTTTTCATCAGAAATTGCTGAAAAAAAGACAAACATCAAGTGTGTAAGGTGCATCTATTTTTTACTGTAACAAAAAACAAAAATAAAAAGCACCTTAATGGTGACAAGAATGCAAGAGAGAACTTACCAGAAGGAATGTTTACAGTGGAAGAACGTTGAAGAGGGCATTTGAAAGGAGTTGGATTACTGGTCACTGGAGTATGTGAAAGAGGTCTGGTAACCGTTAATTTGCCTTCAGGTTTCAATAAGTTTGCACAATTTGTTGGAATTGTACTATTTGTAGTGTCATTTTCAGTTGTGGAAGGACCTAGCCTGGCTTGGTCACTCTTGGAAACTTCACAACTAATTCTGTCACTGGTCATCTGAAAATTATACCCAAGAAAATACATCTGTTACTGTACGCACTAAGTAATTAAAGCCAAACCTAATTATTACAACAGTAAAGAAATGTAATAATAAAAGTAAATGACCAGATTGAAGGGAGTTTTTATTTGTAGAATATACACGTCGCCTAGCCTAAGAATACTGGGGAGAGCTTGACAAATATTTTGGTATAGATGTGCACTAGGAGCAAGAATTGTCAAGCTTCGATCTAATATCATACAAAACGTTTATTGGGTTACACCTTATTATATGGCCAGCTCCGTTAGCAGGCAAGATGAATCAAATCCCACACTAAGATTCATGGCTACCTGAGCGCGCAAGATCATGCTACATGTATCTTGCCTGCTCTGGACTACTTGCTGTGTCCTGAACGCCATATAATAAACCTTTATTGACCAAGCTTGATCGGGCAAGATGGCTGAATACTGACCTCGCTCTTTTTTTTGCGTGTTTATGGACCTCAACTCTGCAAAAAGAACTTGGCCAACATCCAGCTATCTGGACCCCACGCTTGGTCAGTAATCCATATAACTACATTGTACTCTAGAGCCATAATTAGGACAAAGTACCGACTGAAATTCAAAGATACTTTCCAAATGTTAAATATAGCACTGAGGATACGAGTGAATTCTTTTTATTACAAAAATTAAATCAAACCTTTTAGTTGACATTTTCGCTATTATAACAAATGAATTGTGATTCTGGTTGAGTTCAGTTGAAGAGGCAATGTTAATCTCTTCTCTTCGTGACATTGCTGTTTTTAAAACTAGTCTAAAGAACCTTCTGCATCAGTGACTATTAATCATGCAGATTGCTTTGATTTTCGTCCACAGAAGTCAAAAGGCAATCGAAAATTAGAAATAACAGACTGTTACGTTATCAGAAATTCAGCTGTATTTTAGTTCATATGTAAACTTCTAATGTCACCTGATTTGGATTTGATTGCTTCGCGAGCGAAACTGTTGTTACACTCGTCAAGTTTCCTGTTGAATTTTCTTTGCTTCCAGCCAGAAACGGAGTACAAAACTTCATTTTTTTGGCAGCTCTCACGGAAGGAGCTGCAGAACGCCTCATTGTGTTAAGTTATAACATTCATGTTTTTCATTCCGCAAAACATATTCGTCCTTCGCGCCACTGAGAGGCAACCTCGGTTTGGTGTTGACTTTCACCCCCACCTACCCCTTTTCACTTTTTGATGGAAAATGGTAAAACTAAAAACAATATCGGAATTTTAATTTGATTTTTAATTGAATTTGACTAGTATTCATGTTAAAGAAGCTTTCTTTACGGTTAAAATACTGTTTCCTTAGTTTACTCCAATTTTTTGGGCGCGCAATACTAAGGCACCGCGCCTCCTTTATGATGCTCTGGGCGATGCACCCATAATGCTCTAGGGTGGTGTGGTGGTCAAGCGCATATCAAGCTGTTGTTGAAGCGGAATTTTTTGTGGGGCTTTTAGCGTCAATTTCTCATATTTTTTCAGCAACCAACTTTGAAATACGCCTTGAAAACCACATGGAAATATCAGCAGGTTAACGATGGTGGAGGGTGTAAGTAAATTTCGGGTGGATGGCTTAGTTTAGCACACTAATTTTGTGATTATAGTAAACGTTATTGTCGCTTACGAAAAACAATATGGCGGCAAAATCGCGCATGCTCTTCCTCGTACGAAATTGACAGAAAATGTCATTTCCTCTCGTAGGATTATTTTGAAGTCTCGCTTACGGGGTAGAAATATTATGTCAAACAAGCACTTCACGGAGCTAAAGCGATGCGACGAACTAGCGATTCGTCGCAATGTCCCGATGAAACTCCACGTAGAAGAGTTCGCAGGACACCATCTCACGACTCGGAAAGACATCACAGCAACGATATTAAAGTAGCTAGACCACTGGACGTCACAGAAAGTGTGCCCACCTCACCATATTCAGAAAGGTCATTTCATTACATGGGACCTCATGGTGGAGTTCCAAGTCCGACCCGGTCTGTCCAACCTGTGAGCCCTCACAGAAACGTGAATTACCCTCACCATGCTTTCCAGAGAAGTTTTAGTCAACCCGTGGGATCCACTGGCGAACTCTCACCGCGATCACCCTTTCCTCATTCTGTTGTATCACCTTCGCATTACCAGTCTTCATCTCCAATGTACGTTTCTCCTGCACCTTCTCCTTCAGCTCCGCCATCAACACCTTCATGTGCAACACCCAGTAGTGTTACCTATACCCTTTCCCGTGGACCAGGGTCAGTTAGTCCAAGAGGCTCTGGGTTAAAAACTCCAGAATTTTATCCTGGGTTACCTGACGGATCACAATTAAGTCCTGCGGATCCAAATTTTCCAATGCCATTTTCATCAGAACATTTTGCTAACCCTAGGGAACAGCAGTTTGTTTACAGTGGAGGAGGACCTTCTCCTGGTGGTACAATTCATCATCTTGGATATAATACACCTCGTAGAACACCACCGTTACAAAGTCCTTCATTATTTCCAAATCAGCTGTCACCTGGTGCAGTCACTTCTCGAAACCAGTCTGCATCAAGTCCTCAGGGTTCAGTCAATCCTCATGCCGCTGCAAGCGTCAGTAGGACTCATGGAGTAACAAGCAGAGTAGGTGATAAATCTTCTGGCTTGTCATCTGATTTTTCAGAAACGACAAAATTACGCCAGCTTGTTATTGGACATTACAATGGAGAACTTGAAACATTAAAAGCTAATTTCAGAGAGAAGCTCCAGGAGCTCTATTTTCTTCAAACTGGAGGAAATATGATGGACTTCTTATTATGGAAGAAAAGACCAAGTCCAAAATTCCTGTCATTTCTCAATTCAAATCGACTAGATGATGCATCTGGAACAAATCCTACACTTTCAACAATCACTGTCTCTCCATCATCTAGGCTACCTCAAAGCTTTATGTGGCCTCAACAACAGGTAGAATCAAGCACTGCTGGTACAGTCAACTATAATGCCTTGCAGAGGCAAGTTTATGAACAAGCTGGCCTTGATCCACGGAAAACTGTGCCTGGCAATTTCAGTGCAAATCCTAGTTATAAATCGCAGTTGTCTGTTGCTGAAGGAATAGCACCCAATGTTTCTCCCTTTACTGGAAACCAGCCAATTCCCAGATCAAATGTGGTAAACACAGTTCCACCATTTTCACGATCTGTTTCTTTACCAAATCCTCCACTAGAGGCGCATGTGCCAACAGGACATGGTAGCAATCATTTTGGGAGTGAGTCTGTAACGGCTCTACCAGTTCCTAATAATCATGTGTCTGGTGTCAACACAGCACAGCCAGGAATGTCTAGTCAGACGATTTCTAATGGACCCATTTCGCTTCCTCATGGAGCAAGGCCAACCTTGAACACTAGAGGTCAGTCCTTGTCAGCAGTGATTGAACATTCATTTAGCTCTCAGGAGGATATTGCAGTTGAAGCAAAAAAGGAGGCTGAGGTGCTCAAGAGAGTTGCTGAACTACGTAAGGAGGGTATCTGGTCTTTGACTAGACTTCCCAAGGTTCAGGAAACAACAAGGTGCAAAGCACATTGGGATTATCTACTTGAGGAAATGCACTGGCTAGCAACTGACTTTGCTCAAGAGAGAAGATGGAAGAGAGGCATTTGTAAGAAGGTATGTTCAACAAGATACACTATAGTAAACCTTCAAGCCAGGGTTGTTGAAAATATGGATAATGCACCACCACGATAAATCACTATCCAGTGGATAGTGTGGTTATCCCCTGGATGGCATTATTCAGCCAATGAACAACTGGGGCTAGCAGTTTAACTAAGTTTGGCAAAATGTTTGATATATTTGATATGTCTAAGGAGCTTTGTATATGTTGATGTACGAATTATACAATTTAAATGCGCAAGAGATTTGATATGAGATCCAGGATCTTTTGAAATTTGAAGTGCAACATGGCTAATGAGAATACTCTCACTATTGTAAAATCACTTGTAGATATCCAGAGCAGTCCTGAAGTACCACCAAGAGCAGAAAAGCAAAGAGGTGAAGGCAGAAAAGGAAGAATCTGTTCGTCTTCGGAAAATTGCTGCAAGCATTGCAAAGGAAATCAAGCAGTTCTGGTCTTCTGTTGAAAAGGTTGCTGTCTATAACTTGTTGTGATGTTGTCTACATATGTTCATTGTAAACTAGCCGTATGTACTTCTGAATGTCAAATAAATTGACAAGCAAACTCCAAATTCTCAAATACCTCTTATTCTCAGAATTTATGTTGAAAATCAGTAAGGGAAATCTCTTTAGCTCAAGACTGATTGAAACTTGTTTCTTTGGTTGCCTTCTTGTGTTTGTTGATTTTACAATATCTATGTACTTTGGAGATAAGACTGGTAGCATAAAGATGCACAATTGCCTGAAAGGTGTTCCACTTGTCCATTGGACAGATTTTGGTTGTCCGAAAGTTAATTTCACTTGTCCAAAAATATTTACCGGTATTAAAGTGAATAACAAAATATCATTAAAAAATGTAGAAATTGTATAATCTGTTTTGTACCAAATCTGGAGTGTTTATTTTAAGTTATTTCAATTTCTATTGTTCTTTGCACTTTTTAATACAACACCATTTCATATAGACACATTGGGGATCACTAACAAGACAAGACAACTTTATCACAGTTTTGTAGAATACATTACTAACAGACCTGGCACTGCAGGTAGCAAAAGCTAGGCGAGGCAGGCCAGGAACAATAAAATAAATGAAATAAATGAATGAAAGCAACTTGAGAAAATGCAGCACATCTGTGAGGCATCAGCACCTTTTATATAGCAGAATGGCTTGGAGTGTTTCATGTTGTTTGAATTATGCTATTAGCCTGACTGCAAAAGCATTAAAAGGTTTTATTACTTCTTAAATGATCACAAAACTCGCCACAATGGTAATCGCTTCGTTCAAGTGTTGATGAAGCCTTGTCTCAAACAAGGTCATCATTTCCATATATGGAATGTGGATTGCAGTCTTTATCAATACAACAGAACCAGATAATCTCGGAAAACAAAAGCTAACAACGGCGAAAACGATTGAGTAAGTTGCCGTGAAAAGAACCCAAAATTCGCGAAAAGGCTAGTTTACAAAGTCTGCAAAGTTTACAAAGTCCAAAATGCTTAGAAACTCGGACCTCAGCAGAAAAGAACATCTTTTTTTCGGCAAACTCTACTCACCCCGTAGGACAAGTGCTTCCGTAAATCCACTCGTCCAAGGTAAGAGAGTACTCATCTCGGACGGCGGACGAGTGGAAGTTTTTTTGCCCTGCTGATTTAAGGCTGGTTTCACCCTCTATAGGTTGTTCAATACAAGGTTCAAAGCAGACTGGAAGAAAACCGGAAGAAAGCTCTGGACCTTCAGCTCAACTTTATAGTAGATCAGACAGAGAAGTATTCATCGTGGTTGGCAGAGAGCCTTGCTGTTCCACCGTCCAGCGGCCCCGCCTCTGTGGTATCTGCGGGAGGTTCCTCTCCCGTCTCCTCTAAACCTGAAATGGGTATGTCAAAATGTAGTGCAGCTGAGTTGAATCATTATACATGTAGTAAAGCTTGTGTGTCTGTTGTTCAGTGAAATTTGTCCATATTACATGCTGTGCTGTAGGACATGAAATTTCTGTCAGGTATTTGTTAGTGGGGTATGGTTGTAAGAAAATTTGTTCCTTCTCTGTCTATTTGTGTATAACTCATGTTTGCATCTTTGGTGATCTATTCAAAAGCCTTTTCAAATGGTTCTTTCATCAATTCCCCAAAACATTAAAGTTAACTTTCTTTGGTGTAAATCTTTTCTTAAATAGGGTTGCTTACACATGACTTGTGAAAAGGATATACGCAGTGCCTTTTTTAGTAATTGATCTATCTTAAAGTGCCTATGAAGTGAAAAATAATTTGTGCTTATTTGAAAGGCCTTTCAAAATACAGAAGAATGGCGTTTTTCATTTTGAAATATCTTTTTTCGTTTTAGAGATATTGACGTTTTTCTATTATGCAAATTAGATCAGTGATGCCGTCATATTGTTTGCAACTAAAAAGTGGAAAATACTGAATAAACGATATCTCTGGAAATATTCAAGCAGTGTTCTTGAAACTTGGCACCACAAATGTGCATCAAAAAAGAAACAAAATGACACCCTTAGTGCTGTTGCCATGACAATGGTTTTGCCGCTGGTGCTGTGTCAATAAAAACAGAAATTCCCAGTTTTGTCTTAAAACAAGAACCATCTACCCTGCCCAATCTAATGATGGCGGTGAAGACAATATAAGAACTATGTCTGTTCCAAGTAGGACCCTTTGGCTCACTTTAGAGATTGCAAATGGGGATATTTACTTTTTTGACCGAGAGAGACTAGAGCCAAAAGAGTTGCTATGGCAACAGCATTAAGGGTGTCATTTTGTTTCTTTTTTGATGCACATTTGTGGTGCCAAGTTTCAAGAACACTGCTTCAATATTTCCAGAGATATATTTCCAAATAAGCACAAATCATTTTTCACTTCATAGGCACTTTAAAGTTGTTGAAATGCAAATAATTTCAGCATCTTCTGAATTTGTTGTGGTTTTGAAGGTGGTGACGGTGCATTTGAACCTACTGAGGAAGCTGACGATGAGGAAACAATTGATGTCGAAGAGGCACAAGAACCGTCTGTCTCCAGGGAGAATGAGCTTGAGCTTTTAAGGCAGGAAAGTGAAATTCCCCTGGAAAAACTGTTGGAGGACTTACCACCAGAGATGCTTGAGGAGAGAAGTGATGAAACTGGTTCTGAAGGCAGTGAAGATTCATCTGCTGAAGATGAAAGTGAGGCATCAAGGTAAAAGATGATTAGCATATAAATTTATATGTGTAAAAAGAAAGGTAGTGAGCAAAACTGCAAGCAAAGGTCACAAGAAGCCCTTGCTTAAGGCTTAGGACCACCTCAAGCCATGTGAGATGGAAAACTGCTGACCAGCATTGACTCAAGGTTAACTTTGCCTGAATTATATTTAGCCCCATTAGTCTCTGCAGTTGACATGTCACCTTTTTATTCCTTGCAATACAGCAAAGAAAGTGATGATAGTGACATTGAAGTGGATGTTGAAGGCAACAATGATGAAGAGCAAGATGCCAAGGAAAAGCAGAGAACATCAGAGATACGGTAGAGATTTTAGAAAAAGACAACTTTTAGGGCTGCAACAAGACATTTTCAATACATGATACAATACATACATGTATCTTGATACACTGGCCATGATACAACATGCAACAATGGTGTGTAGCTGACAAACAATCCATTCATTTATGGCTGCCATCTTGAATGAATCAAAACAAGTGAAGCAGCAATTAATGTATTTTCTTTCATTTTATTGCTATTTTATTTTCTATATTTTATTGCAAATTGCCAGGCTTTGGTTAGGACTCAGTTACAGCTATTGCAGACAGAAAATTTGTTCACTTCTTGACATATCACCTTTTTATTGTATCATAATTACCAATTATTTGCCAAAGGTGAAGTGAACACTCCTGAATATTCACCGAGACAGAGTCAAAGGTGAACATTCACCAATGTTCACTGAGCCCAAGGCAAATAATTGTTTTAATAACATTTTCAGAGCTGAACAAAGAGGACTACAGAATAACAAACTAAAACATAAAAACAGACACAATTGTTCGTTCACATACATATATGCAGCGGTAGTTTTAATAATAAGCTTACATGTACATCAATTGTGAATCAGTTTACTCATCGAGTTCGGCAGTAAGACAAACAAGCGAAACACTACGAAAAATAAATTCATCTGGCACCTTTGTTTTACCGTTGTTGACTTCATTCACAGTTGCAACTGTCATCATCGTCTAAAAAATGAGTAGCTTTAGTTTGAAGAAAAATAAATTTAATCAATCTGACCTGTGAGTGGTCAACATAACCACTGCATTTATGATTCTTAAACTCCTTGAATACGAGTTCTTGAAAGGCTTTTTGGTCCAAGGGCAACAGCAGTCATTTTAAAAATTCTCCATCCTTTCAAATATCCTGGACTTGGAGTGATGTCTAAAAATAAATGAAAAAATCATTCAGCAACTGTCTGTCATTCGTATTGTGAAGAAGAATATCAGTATATTGAAGAATATCTTTGCAGCCCTAAAAAGTTGTGCCTTCATTGTTAAGGAACTAGAAAATTGTCTTCTAAATAAACCTGCTGTAGCTTAACCCATTGACTCTACTTCTACTTGTGTTGTTCTGCTTATGACATCATCACCTTTGACCAAAACTGACATCATCTATACTAGAGTTCTACAGGAGGAAAAGATCTTTCCAATGATACCCAGATCAAAGTGATCGGCTTGATGGAGCCCAAGATATGCACAAAAATGCAGTGAAAAACTTGCAGCAAAATTTCCTGCGACAGCGCTAAGCTACTCCATGGTAAAAATTGCCTGTCTCAAAGATGCTTTCTTGGAAATTTTTGAACAGGAAGCAAGCTCAGTAGAAGGTCAATTGCTGCTGCAAATAGATAAAGGAGAATAATGAAAGGCAAAAAAAAAAATTGGAAAAACCAGAAAGCCTAAAAATGTATGTCACTCTCACTTTCTCCAAATTTTGATTTTTGTGCATACCTTCTAGGGAAATGCCGTAAATCACGATGCCAGTGGAAAGAAAGGCACGCTGTCATGTTGCAAATGCCTTTTTGAGTAGATTGGAGCTAATTTGGTCTATATCCAGCCTGAAAATGAACTCCAGAAGTCAATGGGTTAAAGAAGCAAGTTCTTCCTAAACAACACCTATCAATAACGTATCAAATTTGCATGTTTTCCAGGCATGTGATATATGATAATGAGAGAAAATGCTATAGGACAATAAAAAATCCTCCTTATCCTTTGGCATAAAATATTTTGTCAACAAAAACACACACACACCTGAAGGTTATTATACTCCTACCAGGAAAGCCAGTGCAGATGAGGGGACAGTGGAGGGAGATAAAGAGTTTGTAGTGACAGAGGGAGGAACAGAAGAGGATGATGAACAAACACTTGAGGAGGAAGAGAAGATGGAGGAAGATCTTGATCACAAAGATGAGATTGACAACCTTCAGAAGGAAGGTATAACTTCAATCCAAATTTATGTTTAGATCATAATGTTGCTAAGGGTTGGCTGCTAGCTAATTTCAACAGCTGAAAAAGAACATAGACCTGGTTGAAATTTCACACAAAGCCAAGGCTTTGGTGAACTTTATAGCTGCCAAGGCCAGAAAATCCAGCGGGGCTTGTTAATGAGCTGCCTTAGTGTTTTCTTAGCTGCTAAATTACATAATTTTAAGCTTCATGAAGTTTTTTTTCTGGTATATGATCTTGTAGTGCCCTTCATTAGTTTTCATACACAGTGCAAAGTCTTTGTAGTGGCCACTTGCTATTTCCCTGAGGGATTTGTCTTTTGCCTTCAGGTGTTGCATTGCTTGGCCAACATAAACTGCTGCTATAAAACCCATTAACATTTTGTGACTTACATGTTAGTGGTTCCTGTCGGTAGTGACATGACATTAAATTATTATTACTGACAAATTTTCTGTTCAGAGAGTTGAAGGGGCTGTTAGTGCTTTGTAATAGTCTTTCTGACTGGCACACTATCTAGTGGGCTAAGATTTTCTAATTTTTCTACCTCAAGGTGAAATGCCCATTGAGGAGCTGATGAAGATATACAGTGCAGCTGAAAATGAATCTACAGACTTGCAGAGTGACGAGGAGAGCTCACAGGAATCTTCTGAGGAAGGTATTGCAGGACTGATTGCTTTGTTCAAGGTTTGAAAGTGAAGAATGATCATCGCAGTGAATTTTCCAATTTAAGCAACTGGAAAGAAGAAGCCTGAAAAAAAATCAGGGCTTCAACGGGATTCGAACCCGTGACCTCCGCGATACCGGTGCGATGCTCTACCAACTGAGCTATGAAGCCACACATTGGGAGCGAGGTCAATTTGTTGAGTTCATATCTTCCCGTGAGGAGTGAAATGTTTTACTCCTCACGGGAAGATATGAACTCAACAAATTGACCTCGCTCCCAATGTGTGGCTTCATAGCTCAGTTGGTAGAGCATCGCACCGGTATCGCGGAGGTCACAGGTTCGAATCCCGTTGAAGCCCTGATTTTTTTTCAGGCTTCTTCTTTCCAGTTGCTTAAATTGGAAAATTCACTGCGATGATCATTCTTCACTTTCATCTATAACCGCAGTGCAAATATATGAATTATTTCATATATATTTACATCTTGTTCAAGGTTTGTTATCATCTCTGGTGTGTCTGATTCTCTTATTTGTTTTTAGAGTTAAGTGACGAGGAGGGAATGGAGTACCTTGTACAACAAGAAAAAGACAGAGTCAGTGAATCACAGGTGTGTATATCTATCAAAGTTTTATGCATTTAAGACAGCTACAGTCGATATGCGCTGGTGCCCTGCATTATTGTTGCTTGTTGTGAATGGATGTTTAAACAATATATCTTGTGAGGATACTGTGATATCTTCCAACAAAACTGATGTTACCTCTGGATCTTGAGTTTGGTGCTCTAACCCTTACTCAATCCAGGAAACAATGCATGGAGTTGTTTTATAAAACTACAGTTTGACCCTGCTAATTCTAGCGAGGTTATTTCAAATTCCGCATTATTTCAAACTCGGAACGATTTCGACCCTGGATTTGTCATTTACTATTAGCTATTTTGAACTCCTATTTCGAATTATTTTTTTGTTTCCCCCAAGATTTTGAAATGGTGTGTATTTGTATTTTCAGAGTGCAGATTCTGATCCTGACCAAGAATTGACAGATGCTGCGGCCACAGCACAGAGTTTGCAACCTCGAGGATTCACACTGGAAACTACTGAAGTAATATATCAAACATGAGAGACAGTGTTTCATCAGACAAAGAAAACACCAAGAAGAGAGTTGAAAATATGACACACAGCGAAGTATTTATTATAAAAATTTGACGTGTTTGGATAGCTGATGAAACACTGTCCCTAGTGTTTGGTATAATTTATCTTCTCAATCAAAACAAAACTAAGGAGTAAACAGAGAAGTAAAATCGTCAAAATCTATGCTTGTTAAGACTGGGTATCCAAACGTCCTTCACAGCTGTGATTTTCTTTGTTTCAATTTGATGAATTATTAATGAGTTTGAGAAGTTTGTATGAAGTACAATGATAACTATTTAGGTTTGTGAATAGAAAAAGTTACATAAGCTGGTTTAAATTTTTTCTGTCTCCAGATCAAGACCAAAGTTCCCTTCCTTCTTCGTGGAACTCTCCGTGAATATCAAGTAATTGGTCTGGACTGGCTGGTAACAATGCACGAGAAGCATTTGAATGGTATCCTGGCAGATGAGATGGGTTTGGGCAAGACCATACAAACAATAGCACTGCTTGCTCACCTGGCATGTGAGAAATGTGTTTGGGGTCCTCACCTTATTGTAGTTCCCACATCTGTAATGCTCAATTGGGAGTTGGAATTCAAGAAATGGTGTCCTGGGTTCAAAATCTTGACTTACTATGGTAGCCAAAAAGAAAGGAAGGCTAAAAGACAAGTATGTAATGATCATTATCTTGTTTAGATCTAATTTGAGTTTATGGCAGGTACAGTAGTCTAAAGCACCAGTGCAAAGATATGCAGTGGACACAAAATTTGATTTCAAAAAGTAAAATCTAGTTCTTAACACATGGAAGCAGACTATATTTTATGATTCTTCTCTGGCCGTTGTTGTTTTTTTTAATGAGAAAATTGCTATCAGTTTATTAATAAGAGACAATACTGTATTTACAGGGCTGGACAAAACCAAATGCCTTTCATGTTTGCATCACGTCATACAAGCTGGTTATTCAAGATCATCAGGCTTTTAGAAGAAAGAAGTGGAAATACTTCATTCTCGATGAGGTGAGAGTATAGTGAGTGAAGTTAAGTCCAGAATTACAGCCACCTCATCAAATGATCTATTCCCATATCCACTGTGTTTTCAGGGTTCGTATGGGTCCTGGAAAGTCCTGGAATTTTACTGTGGCATTCTCCAGGACTAGAAAGTCGTGGAGAATGGCTACTGGTCCTGGAAAGTGTTGGAAATCTGTTAAGCTCAAGTGAAAAATATAAAATGTATGGTAGACAGTAAGGACAATTGAGATTCAGATCTTGGGAGTGAAAGGGTTGATGTGAATTTTAGAGTCCTGGAAAAGTCCTGGAAAAGTCCTGGAAATTTGATTCTGAAAAAGGGTACGAACCCTGGTTTTACATGTACAGTACCGCTCAAATGTAAGTTACCACCGTCTCGTGAGACGCGTCTCGTTTCTCTCGAGACGAGTCTCGTTTCTCTCGAGAAGTTTCTCGTTTCTTGCGGGTGCACTGCAAGTACAGTACCGCCTGAAACTATTTACCCTTTTACCGAGGTTTTGCCGCGGCCGATTCGCAGATCAACACCGCGTTCTCGCCTCGGCAATGACGCGGCGTGCCGAAATTTTACTGAGGTTTTACCTAGGTTTGCCGCGACATAAAATACCGCGGTAAACAGTAAGACGCGGCAGAGTTGAATAGGCCAAGAGACCTTTTGTTTTGACTCAATTAAACTTTACAATGCCATCTTCACGCTCCGGTGTGACAAATCATGTATTCGTCATAATACTAAAAGACCCCGCTGAAGCGTTGTTAACTTCACAAGAATCCATTACTACAGTGTCGCTACATTTCATGACTTTCTTGCGGTGAATGGGAAGTGAAATGTAAGGAAATACGTTTTTTTTGGTTAAAGATACATCGCTATCAAGATAAATAGTTTGCTGTCTTTCGCTGTCAGCGCCGCAGTGCGAAATACTGTACTTACATGTAGCTTCAATGCCGCTCTATTTGGTTTGAGTATTTCATCTTTGATACAAAAGTACTTCCAGGGATAAAACTTTCTTCCAAATAAATAGTTTCTTCAGAGTCCGGAAAAAAAAACAAAGCGACAAGCCACATTACAGTTTAAAGCAAGTTTTTTAATTCACACCCTTGAACTCATGTCGCATGACACGTTTTTTGTAGTCACGTGCACTTGTGTCGGTATGCATTGAGAGTTGTTTATGTGGGCATGTACTAAAACCCGAAACAACGAAACGAAACCACCGAAACGAAACCACCGAAACGACCAAAACCACCGAAACGAGCGAAACCACCGAAACGAAACCACCGAAACGACCAAAACCACCGAAACGACCTAAACGAGCAAAAATAAATGGAAAAGTTAAAAAATTACGGCCTTGATCTCTGTGACGTTACTATGGCAGCCTGATCTAGCACCCCTAAAAACCATGCACGTGTGTGACATCGTGACATCACAAATTCTCGCCGGGCCTGTAAGGTCCTGTAAAGATGATTGAGCACAAGCAGGACGAGCACGAAAACATCGAAACAAAAAGGTGGATATTTTTCACAATTTGAATGGTATTCTAGCTAAGGCAAGAAATCTAATTTTCTAAGAAAAGTTTCCTGGTCGTAACGTGGATTCGTAGGTGATAGTGAATGGTCTTTCCGAGAAAGACTTTGCAGCATTTCTCGTGCGAACCGAGACTTATTTCAGTTGATCTCTAGAGAAAAACGAGGGCGACTTGGCATACTTTAATCACTCAGGCGTTTTTGCCTCATCCAGTTATCAAAGTAATTTCTTGCGATTATGTTTCCGTGCATCCTGGGCTCGGCGTTATGGGTGATGTAGACTGGTTTCGAGTGTTTGCTCGGCCGTTTGACTTCTTAAGCATCGAGCGTCTGCATCAGGCAGTTAGTTTTCCTTGAGAAAAGGGGCCATCCACACTAGCGGATAATTAAGAACTTATGCTCAGTCATCTTTACAGGCCCGGCGAGAATTTGTGATGTCACGATGTCACGCACGTGCATGGATTTCAGGGGTGCGAGACCAGGCTGCCATAGTAACGTCACAGAGATCAAGGCCGTAATTTTTTAACTTTTTCATTTATTTCTGCTCGTTTCAGTCGTTTCGCTTGTTTCGGTGGTTTCGCTTGTTTCGGTCGTTTCGGTGGTTTCGTTTCGGTGGTTTCACTCGTTTCGGCCGTTTCGTTTCGTTGTTTCGGGTTTTAGTACATGCCGTTTATGTGAATACTATTGTGAAGCTTCTGAAAGTTTGCATCGATCAACGAACGAATTCGGAAAGCTTGAACATACCATAAAATCACATTGGTTAATTCTCGGTAAATTTGATGAATTTACCTAGCTTGTGTGTACGGTGAAATTGCGTAATTGACAATCATTTGTGAGACTGCCGGTCATGGTCTCAAATGGGCTAAATGCCCGGCATACATGCAAGTTCGGTAAATTCGTCGAATGTAAAACGAAAATAGTATTTAGGATCGCTTGAAATTTCTAAAGAAACAGCAAATAATTTCAATGTAGGTTTGGTTGAGGATTTCAGTCGGAATTGGGTGAATATTTCTGACTGCGGGGCATTTAGTCTATTTGAGACCGTGACACGCAATCGGATAAAGACCAATGTGATTTTATGGTACGGCACAAGCTTGCCGAATTCGTCCACTGCAAATCCATAATAACTTTTAGAATCGCAGTTGTTCGAAAGTTAGAATGATGCCTATGTTTGCAATTTGTAAATAAAGTTAGGATGGAACGAATTATTGTGTTCATGAGAAATTGTGAAGCGGCATTTTGAAAGAAAGGAAATGTTTTGCGATGGCCAGTAATTGTGATGACGTCTGTGAAGATCTGTGAGAATTTCTCATGGGCGAAGACTTAGGTTTTCGTTGTTGTGCGATGCTTATAATTATAACATCGATGCCTACGTCTTCAGTGTATAGAGTTATGTCGGAACGAATTATTACATTGTATGCTCGTGAAAATCATGACTAGGTAAAAGTTTTTCGGTGGCGCCAGTTTCGAGGTTTTGACGGCGGTTCTTTGAGAATCAAGGACGCAAAAACTTTGTAATTATGAAGACGTCTGTGAAAATCTGTGAGAATTTCTCACGGGCGAAGACTTTGGTTTTCGTTGTTGTGCTACACTTATAATTATATCATCGATGCCGACGTCTGCAGTGTATAGAGTTATGTCGGAACGAATTATTATGTTCGTGAAAATCATGAATAGGTTTTTCGGCGGCGCCAGTTTCGAGGTTTTGACGGCGGTTCTTTGAGAATCAAGGACGCAAAAACTTTGTAATTGTGAAGACGTCTGTGAAGATCTGTGAGAATTTCTCACGGGCAAAGACTTTGGTTTTTCCTTGTTGTGCGACGCTTATAATTATAACATCGATTTTTTATGTTCGTGAAAATCATGAATAGGCAAAAGTTTTTCGGCGGCGCCAGTTTCGAGATTTTGACGGCGGTTCTTTGAGAATCAAGGACGCAAAAACTTTGTGTCAGTTCATTCAGAGTATACCGCTAGCTACACAGGCTAGCATTTACTTGACTGGATGCGATGACAGTACAGTATCTGGCAAGTGAAAACTTTGTTTTGGCTAGTGAATTAAACCTGTCACTGGCCTCTGCGTCAGCAAGCTGAAAAGTTATATATTTCATCGTGAGCCCTGTTTAAAACAAGTTACAAGCACGGAAATTTCACGTATAAGAGCAGTCAATAAGGACACACTTTTTAACAAAAGAAATTAGCTTCTATTGTTTCTTTGCCGCGGTGTACCGCATCTAGCTTGCCGCGGCGTTCGGTTGCGTCCGTTCAAGACGAGGTTGAGGAATTCGTCCCACTGCGGTGAATTCGCGGCAGAACCCTTCGGCAAAGACGAGGTTTTACCGCGTGCTAATGGGTAAATACTTTCAGGCGGTACTGTACCAACGCTTTGCCTTTAGGTGAATGTACAAACGGCATTATCCGTTCGAACGGCCGAAGGCACGGCAAGCGAACGGATAACAAACGGATAGACAAGCCATTCGAAACGTCGGTTGAACGGCTGAACGGATGCAACATTTTTTCGAACGGTAAAGTCGAACGGGTGAACAGATGCAATTTTTTCAAACGGTAAAGTCGAACGGGTGAACGGATGCAATATTTTTCGAACGGTTAAGTCGGACGGGTGAATGGATGCAATTTTTTTTCGAACGCCAAACGGCTAGACGGCAGAAGCAAAAAGACATAAACACTATTTCTGTGACAAACATCGCTAGAGACGCTAGACGGCTCCGATTTGTGTTGGAAAAAAAAATCAGCCGTTCAAACCAAGAGATTTTCCAAGTGTGTATAGGAATTGACAACGGAAACTTTGACAACGTATAGGAATTGACAACGCTGCTTTCGCAAAGCCGTTTTCAGTGTTCTAAGTAATTTTATAAATGAAAATAACGCAATCTCAAAATAATTATTTTTGAGTGGCGCCATCAACACATCTACGTCTAGCCACATTTACATTGAGAAATGTTCTTTGTTTTATCGAACGCTGGTCATTACCTCAGTAAGTTTTGAATGAAACTTGTTTCTTTTAATATCCAAAAGCATGGCGTCAATGATTATTTAAGAAAAGGATGGCAAATAATTTTGCGTTTCGGACCAGCAGTAAAAAGCGTAATTTGCATATGTCAGAAACTTGCCAACAGTCCTGTATGTTTACATTGATTTTTTTGTTCGGCTGTAGCGACCACACGCACGCTTTGTACGTAGATATTCCTAGAATGCCGTTTCAAAATAGATTTAAAGCTTATTTTCGATTGTAGAACATAACAGCGAGTCAACTACAAATTGTTGTGACGCCTTGAAAACTTTACTGATGCGTGAAAAAGTCACGCTTTTGTCATGCATGCATGTATAGTCTTCTGCGTGTGCTCGCCGAGTCAGAAACTTGCTTGTTTTGAAATTTGGGTTACTCTAGAAAGCTACTTCCCAGTAAATATGTTTTTTTATATCCGTTGCTACAGGGGCCATTCCGGACAGAAAATAAGCTCATTTCGCGTCGCTACCACACCGTGGGTCTGGGATTCCGGGACACATCGTAACAAAAATTGTAAACAATAAAATTTCCACCATGTCGAAAAAGCAAAACAAAGCGAACCCAGTATCTAATTCAGAACCAACCGATAAAAATGTACCGTTACTAAACTGATGAAAATAATTACAACCGAACAAAAAGCCAAAGGCCTTATCTCTCTCTCAATTTGAGACTCTCGATTCACAGGTTTGAGCATGTGACCAAAAGTGTGATAAAATCTACCGAATGATTCATTCGCGAACGAAAACTCTCTCCAAGAATGACTTCAACAGTGCTTAGAAATTAAGACCTCTTGTGTAACGGTGGCCGTATACGTAGTAAGGTCGACAATTTGTTTGTTCGAGGTACGCGCGAGAATCAATTTCTTCGGCTATACGTTTACTTTGTAGAACATGCATGTAAACAGCAGCTCACGGCAATCAAGGAATCGTTCGTTTCAGTTGTGTTCAAGTTGTTGGAGAGCCAAGTTGTTTGTCCACGTTATGTTTGAAAAACACGACGTTGGATGAAAATGTTTGATTGTGTAGCGCGCCGGGGCTTACGAGTCAAGATTGCAACGGATAGCTCGATCAAGCCATCCGAACAGCAGACAGTTGAGCACGCACCTTACGAACGCCCCAAAATAATTATTTTGAATCGTCCGAACGGCTAGCGATTTTTTTGAACGCACAGCAAGAGCCGTTCGAACGGCAAGAATTTTTTTCAAACTCACGGCAAGAGCCGTTCGAACGGCAAGGAAGACATTAGACCGACGTTCGGAGGCGTTGCAAATTCAGTACGATGAAGCTGAAAACAAACAAACTTTCTGTTTTAATTTCAACTTCACCGATTTGACAACACAGTGCAAACGGAAATCTCTGATACAATAGATAGTACAACGACCTCTCGCGAGTAATATATTCCATACTAAACGGTTCAGTGACTCTCGCGAGAAACGAGACTCATATCGAGAGAAACGAGACTCGTCTCGAGACAAACGAGACGCGTCTCGCAAGAAACGAGACGAGAGGTGGTAACTTACATTTGGGCGGTACTGTAACACAGTAAGATGGTCCTATCACTTGCAGCAAAACCTCACAAGTTTCATGTAGCAAAAAAATAGTCAACAAACTCATTAATTCTTTAACAAATGCTCAAAGTCTTGTCTTTACAGGGCTCGGCATTGGGACCAATACGGTCGCATTTGCGACTTAACTAAAACTTACTTGCGACTAGAAAAACGAGAGAAGTCGCAAATTTGCGACTAGGTTTCAAAGGAAAAATGACATTGTTGCTTGCGTATGAAAGACAATTTAGTCAAATAGATATAATAAAACAAACCCAAGATTCTTTGATTGCCAACTGGATCGCCATGTTTGAGTATTCTGAGGCACACTATAGCAAACCTCTCTCGAAAACTTCAAAATGGCTACCCATTTTCGAAATCTCCCTATAATGCATTGCAAACCCTTGAGCATTGAGTACGTCATGTATGTGTATGGATTGTGTCCCTACAATTTGATTTTGCGACCAAGAATTTGCATTTAGCGACTATTTTTTACCATTTAGTCCCCAAATGGCAACTTGATGATTTTGTTAATTTTGAGCCCTGCTTTAAAAACTTTCTTTAGCATAAGTGTCTATCCTGTGATCCTGTTGTAGGCCCAAAACATCAAGAACTTCAAGTCCCAAAGATGGCAGTATCTACTAAATTTCAACAGCCACTGCAGACTGCTTTTGACTGGAACTCCCTTACAGAACAGCTTAATGGAACTTTGGTCTTTGATGCACTTCTTAATGCCACATGTTTTCCAGTCACACAAAGACTTCAAGGAATGGTTTTCTAACCCTCTGTCAGGCATGATTGAAGGCAGCAGAGAATACAATGAAGGACTCATCAAAAGACTTCACAAAGTAAGGGTCAACAAATTGTTAGAGTCAGGAGATGTTTTAGCAGGCTAAAACTTGCTTTGAGGTGATCAAATTTGGCTTGAATATGAAGGCCACTCAATCCAATATTGCGTAGCTCTTGTAACTACGTGGTAATTTCATGTGGCCAAAAGTATGAAACTCTATTAAAACCCACTGTAAGGTGAGATCTCGGCCATTCAGTGGTTCCTGTCGAGAGTGACACTTGTCATTGCAAATCATCTATCTTGTTACTTTTGACCAGGGACCCCTGTAACTTTTTGTCATATGTGTTAATTTAGTTTTGTTATTTTTGTTTGTAGGTTCTTAGGCCGTTTCTGTTGAGAAGATTGAAGCAGGAAGTAGAAACCCAGATGCCCAAGAAATATGAGCACTTGGTCTGCTGCCGTTTGTCAAAGAGACAACGTTATCTTTATGATGACTTTATGTCTAAAACCAAGTGAGTATCCAATTAACAGCTGCATCGTGCTGTATGAAAGATGGGTACTTGGGACATCCAGGGGCCTACACTGTGACCAGCCGGCCCCTAGACAGTATAACGCTTCCATGGCTGGCAATTCCTGCAACCCAGCCATGAGCGCCCTTACAGTCTTCTAGGCACCCGTCACACTGAGTTAACAGTGGAGACGTGGAGGGAAGGGGGGACACAAAGACGTTGATGAATAGACCAAAGATGTGCAGGAAACTGCTCAATCCTATGACCAAAATGTTCCAAAGACTGCCACACTGGAACATGCTAGTATAATGGCAAAGTGCACTGAGCCTGCAATATCATGCGAATACTGCTGACCAGAAGTACCAACTACTCTCTGTTGTAACTTTGCTAAATTGCATTTAACAGCATTATAACATGTGCTCAAAACAGATAGCAGTTGCGGTAATCATTAGCACAACTTTTGAATTCCAAATTAGCAATAGGGCACGTGGTATGTACTTGGGTAATCTTGTCATTACTGTGATATAACTTATGTATTTCTGTTCAGTTTTTGAATATCTTGCTCCACTGAGCCATTGAACTTTATGGGGATTAGGTACAAGAAGGGATGGGAGATACAAGGCAAAAAGTCTGAGCTGTTCCCAAGTTCTGTATTCCTTCCCCTAAAACCTAAACTACAAGCCCTTTTGTCACCAAGTCAGTATTGAGTACTTTTCCTCTGGGTGGCATGATTCTCATTTTTTTTCTGGCCAACTGCTCCTTGACCAAGATTCATCTCTAATCATTTGGTTTTGCATTGTATGGCCAAGATAATAAGCTGCTATAAAACCCATTGACACACGTACCTCAAGTGTTATTGGTTCCTGTCGGTAGCAACATATTACATAAAGGTCCAAGCTTTCTTTTACAGTGCGTTTACTGAAGCCCGGGCCATCCGGACAATGAAAACCAATCAGATGGCAGAAATGAAACAATAGATTCCAACATTTTTTAATTCAGCCAGTCAAATATCCAGTACAAAACAATGAAATCTCAACTTGTTCATTGTGATGCTCACGACTACGGCATCTGTTAATAAATTGTCAAGCTCAAACCATTAGAATGTTTGTGGTAGAAATTATTTTGTTACTTTACTTTGGATTTTACATTTATAACTTTGATAAATTCGTTAGATTGACTGTTTTCCACTGTGAATGCACTGCCACACAAAATATCATCTTTACAGTTGCTATTTAAAACCAAAGATTTTGACACTTTTTGTACGAAATATTGCTATAGCTGACTGTGAAATCCACCATGCAGTTCTTGGATAAACTGTCGCGTTCATGGTCTTGGCAGTTGTACATTTCGGAGTTTGAGCTCCCTTTCTGGGTTATCAGTTATTGAAATAACATCTTCATGGAAAATTAAAACAATTTTTTCCTGCAAAAACGAAGGACAGCTCCATTGGAACCTTCCCTACTCAGAGACCATTTGAAGTGTTTCTTTTAAACTGCTGCGACAATATTCAAACCGTACACAACACACTCTGGCGATATAAATTTAGGAGTGACACTCCTATGTAGCTTTTCTTTTCATGTATTTTCTAAACCAACCAACTAGCATATAATTCAATTCAAGCACTCGAAAGTACTAATGGTTTGAGCTTGACAATTTATTGATAAGCAACACTGTAGTCGCGTAAGCATCACAAGGAAAAAGTTGAGATTTCATTGTTCTGTACCGGACATTTGATTGCCTGGATTTTAAAATGTTGGAATCCGCTGCCATCTGATTGGTTTTCATTGTCTGGGTGGCGCCGGTTTCAGTAAACGCACTGTAACACTAGGAAAAGTTGAATAGTGAATCTGTGTAAGATAGAACTTTATCCCTTGTTCATTTCAGAACAAAGGAGACATTGGAATCTGGTCACTTCCTCAGTGTTATCAACATTCTCATGCAACTCAGAAAGGTAGCCTTATTTTTGAAATAAATTTTTCCTGTGAAATGTGAATTAATCAACATGACTTGTGCATGGGACAGAGAAAAAATCCAAGTCCCTGACAGGAGTCAAACCTATGACCTCCTCAACATCGGGCGGGCGCTCTATCCACTGAGCTACTAAAACTCATGATGAGCAAGGTCATTTAACTGAGTTCATATGTGACAGGAGTCCTGTATTCTGTTAGGATCAGTGCTGTCGACATTATCGTGATTATTGATAAGTGAATAAAGATGGTGAATTACAAGCTCGGTAATGAAATGTGAAAGGTGAATTTCTCTGTCCCACGCTCGTGTCATTCGCTAGGTGAATGTGGTGAGCTTATTTACATTTCTCACGCAGTGTACATTGCTTTGTAACATTCTCAGGTATGCAATCATCCAGACCTGTTTGAGGCAAGACCAACAGTTTCGCCATTCATCACAGAAGGCATTGAGTTTTGTACTGCATCATTAGTACTCAAAGCTTTGGAATATAACCCTCTTAAACAAGTCAACTTTGGCTACTTGAACTTGTGTATTTCGGACATTGAAAGGACAGTAACAAGCTATGCTGCTTATCGTACACAATCTCTACAAACACCAGCACAAATGATCATTGAAGTAGATTCTTACCCTGAACCAACAAGGCGCTTGGTTCCACCAGTAAAACCAAGAAGAATTTCATTATCTGGTTATCCTGTTGCACCATTAACTGGTGTTAAGACTGATATTTCGAACAGCATTCATCCAAGTGGACAACACATGCCAGTTGTGCCACCTCCCCCTTACTCTGCACACCCACAACACAGGATGCATAGCACTACTTACACACCAGGGAGTCTTCCCTATGTTACATCTCCTGGATGGTCACAAGACTTGCCAGGTTATCCACCACGCCCTGGTTATGTAGGATCAGTACCAGGAAGGATGCCACCTGGAACTCCTGACGGACAACAGGTACACGGCTATTCAACACGTCACAGCGCTGGAACTGGTGGCAGCTACCCACCATCTAGGTTACTCATGGCTGGGTATGGTAGGGAAATGCCACCACCTCCACCATATCCAGGGCATGGTTCAGGATACGACTCTCAGCGTCAACATATGGCAGTGACACATCCACCATGGTCAGCTTCAGTTCCTGCAGCAGCTGGTGCCACTTCTGAATCACGGCAGCTTGTCTCTGGCAGTGCAAGCCTTCCAGCAGTGCAGGGTCGAGTGCCAGTGGCACAAACTGTTCAAGATGGTGTAGCAAATAGACTTTCTCATCCAGAACCAAAACCTGTGTCTGTGTCTCCAACCAAGAGGATTGCTCTTGAAAGTAAACCAACAATTCCAGCTCCTGTTGTCCAACCCAACAAAGATTCACCATTCTTTATGGTATGTGTTAACATTAGAACACCTAGGGAGAGGAAGTAATAATAATAATATAATAATAGCAAGGCATTTGTCGGCGCATTTAAAATTCTCAATGCGCTTACAGCATGAAGCTAAAAACTAAAATATCTAAAGGTTAAAATAATTGCCAAAAAGAAATGTTTTAAGTTTCTTCTTAAAAATCGTTACAGTCTCGGACTCTTTTAAAGATTTAGGATTAAGTACACAATTTTTGCTGCTGTTGTGCAAACTATGCATGCAAACCCTGTTGTCTGTCTCTTATTTTGGTTGTGATAGAAATATAATGACCTTTCTGATGATGAAAGCAGCAACATTAGTATAATGAACTTACTGGTGCTAACCTGGTTTTATGTATGAATTGTTGTAACAAGTGAAATCGGGAGCACAACAAAATAAAAATGTGGCTATTTTGTGTGTTGGCCTCTCTCACTAGCAAAAAGAAGCCTTAAGATTAATCGCACACCATGTCAGGGCTGCATGTGTTTCTTGTCAGCATGTGATGAGTGAAACTTCAGGTCCGTGTTTTTGAGCAAGACTGTGATAGTTCTTGAAGTTCTGAGCTGACAGACTAAATGATGGTCATAATCTTTTTGTAATATGACAAAATAATGTAATAAGTGCATGCAATTTCATAGGAGAGCCTTGCAGACAAAAGATCCAAAGAAAAAAAACAGAAGCTTGTGCGCATTGCACAAGTGAACAGTCGCCATTGTCATGCTCAACCTGTGTATGGATTGGATTTGGTCCAGGCTGTATCTGTAGTTAATAATGTGTGGCATACAGTCAGTTGTTGTGAATACTTGACAAGTGTGTTGAAGACGCCAGAGGACAGAGTGGTTGAAATGAAGGAAGCCATTTACAGGTATAATCAAGGTTTTTGATGTTTTGGTTTTGCTGGGGGGGGGGGATTGTTTGAAAGCGGGGTCATTTGAGGTCTGTAAATTTAGAATCATCACAAAAAAAAACTAAATTTGTGCTTAAACTCACTATTGTACACTGTAATTACCCTAGTCATTGAAGGTTTGGGAAGAGATGGTTGCAGGTTTTGGAAGAGAAGGAAATCAATTTAGGGTTCCAAAATATCTTAGGAGTACATAATTCAACTGTGGTCTCTGTAAAGGGTACCATGCTTGTTTTGTGGAAGATAGATATTGGTACTAGCAGCACATGATGAGTTTCAAACTTCAAAGGTCCGTGTTTCTGAATGACCTTGATAATGCAGAAGTTCTGAGCTGTTAACCGTACATGTGTAGTATAAATTTCCTAAGAAGGAATAATGGGAAATGCAGAAAGTCTACGCAGAAATTGTGCTTACAAATTGTGCTTGTGGTTTTTTTTTTTTTTTTTTGCATTAGCCATTTAAATCCCAACGCAAAGGTTACATGGGATGAGGCTGAAAAACAATTTAGAGAATGTTAAGTTTGATTTTGGCTTAGCCAGGTTTAATATTGGGTGCTATCTTTTCTTCTTGTAAGGTTTGTGTTTGTAATCCCTGCTGTGGAAGCTCCTCCCATCAAACTGCATGCATCCCATGTCCCACCTTCTTACATGGCAAATATTCAACACCTTGAAGAGAAGCTTCACAATGAGCTGATGCCAAAGACAACTTTCATGCATCCTATCGCCAGAGGCATGAAAATGCAGTTCCCTGAAGTACGGCTTATTCAGTATGATTGTGGTAAGGACAAGGCAATATTTAATTTCAACATAAGTATTTGAGAAGCATCAAGAAAGAAAAATCTCAGAACAGCAAAAGGTGTGGGAATAAACAGCAGAGCTCTGTTGCCCAAAAGGAGGATCAAAGATAAATCTCGAAATAGTGGATAGTGTTATCCATTCTTTGTACAGCTGGGTCAGTTAGGCAGGAATGATGTTGCACACAGTAAATTGTAAGTAGTCTAAATTGACTAGGGTGTGAAACTTTAACAAGACTGTTTTCGTTTGATGCAGGTAAGCTGCAAACTCTTGATCATCTTCTGAGAAGACTAAAAGCAGAAAAACACAGGTAAGGGAAACACAAAACCCAAAGCAACAGACAGCAAAATCTTGTCAACGTCTCAGCTTTTTGGAATAACAAAATGTCAAGTGGAGACTCTCTGTAATGTCCTTTGAGGGAGAAAAATAATTTTAAAAAAGCATGAAAACTGCAAAAAAGGCCCATCTGTTATTAATGTTAGCATTTTGTTGAAGTCTTGAACAGCATCAAAGGCCTTTTTAATGTTTAACTGGTTAGATTTTGCATTGATTAAAGATACATGTAAACTAGAAATTCCCATGCTCATCTCATTTACCTTTGCATTCTGCATGTGTCATCTATTTTTTTCTTTTTCAAGGGTACTGATCTTCACTCAAATGACCAAGATGCTTGATGTGTTAGAAAGCTTTCTAAATTACCATGGCTACATCTACCTTAGGCTGGATGGAACAACAAGAGTAGAGCAAAGACAGGTTTGTTATGTTGTCACTGACAAATACTGCTATTCCCAACCCTGTCAACATATTTGCAGCCACGCAAGTACACCTTGAGACTCTATCTGTATTTGATTTTGTATATTCATTTTTCATGACAGGTCTTGATGGAGCGCTTCAATGCAGATTCACGCATCTTCTGTTTCATCCTGTCCACACGCAGTGGTGGCCTTGGAGTAAATCTCACTGGTGCTGATACAGTCATATTCTATGACAGTGACTGGAACCCGACAATGGATGCTCAGGCACAGGATAGGTGTCACCGTATTGGCCAGACAAGAGATGTGCACATCTACAGACTGATCAGTGAGCGTACAGTTGAGGAAAATATCCTGAAGAAAGCCAATCAAAAAAGAATGTTGGGTAACATTGCTATTGAAGGAGGCAACTTCACCACGGCATATTTCAAAGAAGTAAGATAATTTTTTGGACATTCAGACAAAATTTGTCGATGACAGCACACTTTGTCGATTGTGCATTATTTTAATAAACTGTATGACAAAAAGAACCAGTTGCAAATGCTTGAAGAAGCCAGTGGCCAAGTGTCTGCTTGGAAGAGGTTCTGTTTATGTAAGGGTGCAGTCTATGGCTTATGCTGTAAAGGAGGCAAGGATGATGTCTTGACATACCCCATAATTATCCTCTCAACTTATTATAATAATTAAGCCAGATATATGATAATCAGTTTGAAGAATTGATTTTGCCTAAATTTTCTTTACTCTACAGGGTACACTGCGGGATCTCTTCACTATTGAACCATCAGAACCTGCAAACACTCAGCCTAGTGTTCCCAAGGCACCACCCAGTGATAACATAGAGATAGGAGAAGAGTCACAAGAAGAGCCAGAGGCAACTGGAGATAATGCAGAAGTCAGTGCTGCAAAGCCTGGGAATGCAAAGATGTCACAGACCCAATTGGAGCAGGTACAATACATTCTCCTTTTCAATAGATTATTTCTAGTGATCACCATGAATAAATATTCTTTGAGATGCGTCAGTATAATTGTGATTTTACTAGCCAGGATGGTGGATTAGAAAACGGTGTGTAGCAGTAAAGAGGGCAGAACCTTTTACTTAAGACCTTTGCAAGGTGTGACAAGTACTATGGATTTCCAGTTTTTTTGTTTTTAAATTATATGACACAAGCTGTGATATTTACTCATTTTTGGCTGATGTAGAATACATTGGATAAATATGTTTTCGTGGCAGCTAGTGATGAATTTTAAATCTAATTGGTCTGTGTTTTTGTGTGACTCTGGTATTACAAAAGTTCTCACTGCTGTGAAAACTCAAAACTGTCCTTCGAGAAAAGATTGGAAACTAGCACTGAAACAGAAGAGTTTGAATAATTCTTTGGGTACATGTGCTTTCTGATTCCTTTTTTTTCCTCTGTGTTATAGGCATTGTTTAAGGCTGAAGATGAACAGGATGCTTGCGCTGCTACTAGAGCTAAGGCTGAACAGGCTGCTGAGTTGGCAGAATTTGATGAAGGAATCCCTTTGAGTGAAGATGGCAAAGTAAGTCTCAAAGAATTCAGATGCTCAAGTTCCCGGAGTCCTTGGTCATAATGAATAGTTCACACACCAAAATAGTGGAATCCTGATTTCTCGAACCTCCAAGGAAAAACGAAAATTAGAAAAATTGGAGAGTTCAAGAAATCAGGGGTAAAATTGCAGTGTTTGACACATCAACTTTTGGCCAAGTTATCGGGAGGTTAAAAAAAACGAGGGTTCGAGAAATCGGGATTCCACTGTATTCGTATCTCGGTATTAAACTGGAACTAGGTTGGAATGGAGAGAGGCTCATGCGGGATATGCATGTCATTTGCATTTGAAAAGATTCCCCTCATTAGCCCCAGTTGCATGCTAGTACCAGTCCAATACCAAGAGTATGAATATTGTCTATTATAGTGGTTGGTTTTTTTCGGTTGACAAGGTTTGGAATTTACCACTTTCCCTTAAAAACCCACTTCTCTTACAGCCGTACAGCTTCCACCTGTTACTGCGCCTTTAAATAACATGCAGACTCTAAAATTCAAAGCTCAACCGACAAATGCGTTTTTCGCAAACAATCAATCAAATGTTCGGTGCCCCCCCCCCCCCCCCCCCAGCTTCCGACTATGTCCTCGGCAGAAGTCAGAAGCTGGGAGGAGCCGCCAAACATTAAATTGATGCTAGCAAAAAATGAATTTGTCGGTTGAGCTTTAAATTTTAGAGTCTGCATGTTATTGAAAGGTGCAGGAAGGTTGAAAGTTGCTCTTCAGCTTATTCAATTAAGAGGTAACTATGTCTTTCATATTTAATCAATTTGTCTTAAACCTTGTATAGTTTACAGTTAAATGTTTACAGTAGAGATTCCACAGTCAATCTAAAATTCCACGTGCATTTTTTTTGTACAACTGTAGGGTTTACGAAAGGAAGAGGAACAATCGAAAGTGGAGGAAGAACTGTCTGTGCTGGAGAGCCAGGTGACAGGACTCTCTGTTTATAATGAAAAAAATATAGTATTCAGGGCAGTGAATACTGTGGATGGCAGTTAGTATTTCAGTCAGTGCACAGTAAATGTGGTTATTGAATCAGCATGAATTTTGTTGACATCAAAAGTGTGATCAGAAAGACAGTAAGTGTTAATGGTTATGTAGGAAGTTTCTACCATATAAAGATAACTTAAGGATTTAGTTCCATTATTAATGTTCAACATCTAATTTATGCTTTCCCGTTTTTCTCTTTAAGATGTCTGCTGTGGAAAGATATGCTATTCGTTTCCTTGAGTCATCTGGTAATTACATCACACTGGAACAAATAAAAGCAGCCAAGGTAAAGAAAATACCTTTGCTGCAGCTCTTCTCTTTTAAACTCATAGGAAATCCCCAGAATTTTGTTTGAGGTTGGGGCATTGGTGCGGGTTTTTTTTAGTGAGGTTTTAGGCCCGTTCCAAACGCCGCTCCATTCATGCGCCGAACCTAACTGATGAGTTAAGTACGGCAGAAGAGCGGCGTTTGAATCAGTTTGGTTCGGCAGGTTAGATTTGGAGCGGCAAATGACATTAAATTCGGCAGGGTCTGTCGCACTATGCGACGTTGGAGCGGCGGCTGATTCATATGGCGCTCTTGTCATCTGCCGAACCTAATGCATAAATTACTGTCATGTATTTTTCATATAACAGGACTCGTGATTGGCTCAAAATTGAGTGGCGTGACCAGTCATGCATGAAGCTCGAAGTCGTCGCTAAGTAAAAATAGAGACAATACATCGATTTGTGAGAAACGGGTCTGTATAAGCGAGTTTCTTTAGCGCAAATTCATTTTTTGCTTTTTCTTCGTGATAATATCCCAGCTTATGAGATTTTCCTTTAACAGGTCGAATTAACCGGGAGAAAACATGTCTAAATACTAAACCTTGAATTTGCTACCTAGTCAAAGCTTTCCTGTTCGGACAGAGTCCTTGAATTCAGAGCGCATATTTTCTTGCCGAAAATTTTTATCACCGGCTTTCCGAATTAAGTTCGACACAAGTACGCCGTCTGAACCAGCCGTCGCTCCAAAGTCGCTCTAAACTCGAACTTAATCAAGTTTGGTTCGGCACATGAGTGGAGCGGCGTTTGGACCGGGCCTTACTCTTGCAAATTGTTTCTGCAGAAAAATAATGGTAAAGTGATTTGGCTATGTTTTGTTTGATCAGCCTTAGTGAGAAAAGTTTTTGTTGTCTTCATGCATGTTCAATGGTAGGAAACCAACACCCATTGTGTCTTCAACTATAACAATACTTAATTAGGTTGTTCTTAATTAAACATCACAGTGTCCAAACTGTATTTTATTTTTTCATAGGATGAAGTTGAGATGGCCAAGAAGGACTGGGAACTTGGTCACCTACAAGCTCTAAAGAAAGAAGAAGAGAAAAGAGCTGCTGAAGAAGAGGATGAGATCTTGTACACCTACACACGGGAGGAAGCTTTGCAGGTTAAAAAGAATAAATCAAAGTCACGTAGATTTAGACCCAACAGCAGATGCTCTAGTAACTCGGCTTCACAACAAACAAAAAAGAAAATAGATTCAGGAGTTCCAAGTAAGGAGGCTCGAGTGACTGTCAGGAACAGTCGCAGCAATAGTCGCACTTCTTCTAGAGCTAGCAGCAGAAGTAGCAGCTGTAGTAGTTCTAGACGAAATACACGGAGAACTAAGTTTCCTGATGACCTTTAGCTTTTGTCTTAGAAATTGGAAGATTTTCCCATGGGAAATTATGGTAATCTCCTGTATTTCAGGAATCTTAACAAGTAAATTCGTTTCAGTACAAGTTACTTACCATTTGCTGCCCAAATTAATTCAAGATACCTTATAAAGTTAAAAAGAAATCACTTGTCAGTTTTTTTGAAGGAGAAAAAATGGTTAGGTGGTTACTAAATGTTCTTTGTTTCAAAGAAAATTGCACAATGTAAAGAGATTTTTATGAAAAAAAAAATATGACAAAATTCAGTGTAGGCAGTTATTTATGGAGAACATTCAATGAAATTAATGTTGCTTGAATTGTATGTAAAAAGGAACAGGATGGAAAATGTAATAATGGGTGCTTTTGGTTAAAAAAAAGTGCTGCAGAAACTTTCAAATAAACAGATGTTTGAAAACTAAATATTGTTGTGTTTGTCATTCTTGTATCTTCTCTTGATTGCAAACTGGCTTCTAAATTGTCTTTAAACTGTTAAACTAACAAGCAGCAGTCTGCATGTTAGTTTAACATTTGCCAGTAGTTTTGGATGGCTGTACAGCGTTAGCATTGCCAACAGGATCATTGGTGTCCAAAGTTGTCTTGAACTTGCCAAAAATGTAATGTGCTGGTTTATTTTTGTGGCAAATCCCTTATTTCACTACTTTGAGGGTGCTTTGGCTGGCTTGTGCTAGTTTCTAATTCACTGCAATGGTGGTGTCGCTTTCTCACTCCTATAATGCATGATTTCACACCTTAGCATACCATCCATCTCATCATTTCATCTTGGACTTTCATTGAAGTTTGTATTTTGTGGCTGATGAGGGCATGCTTTTGTGATAATGCAAGCAAATTAATTTTATATAAATAAGCTGCCTTATCACATTCTATATCACAATTTGCCTAGGTTCAGTCAGTTCTTCTTTTACCATATTGGAAAAGGTGCTATATTAACACCTAAGCAAAGAGGCAAGAATCATGTCTGAAATGTGTATCACTTGTATGATTGACAACTGCTTTAAATTGTTTCTGCCGCTCTTGACACCATCCCCAAGCTTGAAAGTGGGAGGGCATTTTCCTATTTTCCATTTTTGCATGCTAGCCTATGCCATCCAACCAATCAAGAGAAGGTTTAAAAATGACAGGCATTTCAAGGCACTTTGGAACCAATCTTGCTGAACAGCCATTCAGAGTCCTTTGCAACACAAACATTTCTATTACACTTGAGTGTAGATTTTACCCAGAAGTTGCAGTTGTCATTTTCTGCTGTAAATTGACCCTTTGATCTGTCACAGATTGCACATGACAAGTATTTGCCCCCACCCCAAAATGAAAATTACTACACAAAATAATGGCAATTTGGGCATTGATGCTAGAAAATTAAGAACCTGGTGATCACTGGGATGTAGATGGATGTATAAGTGAATAACCAATTCATCCATCTAGTGAGTACACTATAAAATGTATAGAGGCCTGTGCAGACAATTGGGCCATTCCCCCTATAAGGAGGAAATCATCGTAGTTGTATTCATCATGTGCACAACACCTTCGAGATAATAGCACACACAGCTACCATGATTTCCTGCACGCTCGTCTCGTAGAGGGTGTTTTATTTGTGTTTAGGCTAGCACATAAAAACAGATAGGCAACCCTTGTGCACTTGTGCCATCCAATGTGAGAGATGCATCAGATGTGATCAGGGAGTTCCATACTGGTGATTAAGTTCTAAACATTTTGCATTGTATTTCAGTCATTTCTCTCATGGGAAATTGCTGTTATCAAAATTCTCGGCAGGTTAGGATAAAAACAAGGCAACAGGGTCAATACTGCATTGTGTTGAGTGAAGTGTTGACCCTTAAGTCTTGTTGGTGTGCTTTGTTTACCAAAATATATTATCAAATGCTCAACTTCAGTAAAAGTAGTTGATTGAGCATGTAGCAGGAGTAATAAATACTCGGCAAATAGGGCTAAAAGGGTTTGTGATGGAGTAAGTTTGCAACTTGCACCTGACATGCGGCTACCACATAATTATTGCCTAATCTCAATTTGCCTCTGGCTACAGAAAATGTGATAAAAAAGTTCTTGTTTCCTCCATTAGGTTTATGTGAATGATGCTACTGGTGAAGAAATGCCGGTTAGTGCTTTATTGTTACTTCCCAAGTTTTAGCCAGATGGGATGTTAATTTGGATATCTTTTTCGCAGTTCAACAGAAACCTTATCTGCAAACCCTCCTTGATATTTGGGGCATTTTATGGGAGAGCCCTTTCCAAGGCTGTCTCCCACAATCCAAAAAGGATGGTGCTATAACATGGTACCCATAGCCCATGGCAACAACTGCTAGCATTACCAGCCAACTGGATATTCTTGAAAAAACTTAAGCATCCAAATTTTGAAGAAAACCTAACAGGAATTTCTTGCAAAAATGGGGGCACCAATCCAAGAAACCATCCATGACCAGGGTATGGTACATTTGGTTTTGCTATAAAGAACAAAATAAAAATTGCATTTACAAAATACTCTCTGCACTAAAATTGCTTACTTGGTTGGACTGGAAACCCATTTCATTAATTTTGATAATGAATTACTAAACTATTGCAAATAAAGAAAATGGTGCTTTCCTAATTCACTGTTGTAGATCTGGACCCCACCTACCCCTCCCCGAGATGGACAAGATGAGGTGTATGTTGATCCATGTCAGAATTACTTGTATGACTCTGCACCTATGGCAGCCAGTCGTCTCCCACCTCTGTATTTAACCAGGTAAGTAGCATTGTTCACATGAAAATTCAGACAAGAAAGTACATGCCAAATACTCTGAAGGTGCAGGGAAGTTTACTTAGTGAATGATTTCAGCCAAGTTTGTCTAAATTATTCTCTGATATGTCTATGGGAAAAATACAAATTAAAAAATTTAGAGATCATTTTGAAAGAAACCATTAGGAAACTTTGAGGAAGGCCTAAGAGGTTGAACCAAAGTTGGTTACTTACAGGTTAACGCACTCAGCGAGTGCATTATCGGGATTTACCTGCACGAGTTCACTAACAATGAACGAGAAATTTCAATACCGCACGAGGCTTTGCGAGTGCGGTATTGAAAATTTCGAGTTTATTGTTAGTGAACGAGTGCAGGTAAATCCCGGTAATTCACGAGCAATGAGTGCGTTAACATTTTTATTATTCAAATTGAATACACTGCACAAAGAAATCGCCAAATTTTGAGTCAGCCGAAGCCATGGGGTAATGACAGTGGTGTATTGAATTTACACCACGATAATGACGTCAAGGAGGTTGTTTCGTCATAACCCAGTATCACGTGGTACAAATCAGCCAATCAGAAAATCGGAATTCGTACAGTGTATGAAAGTTGGATAATAATATAAGTTATATCAAAAGAAGAATTTTTATATCTAATCATACCTTTTTGGTACATACATTTGACGGCATATCAGGCGAGTTTGGGCGAGCCATAAGTTGTATTTTGGTGAGGAATACTTAGACAACACTTGATGAGTCGATATGCTGCCAAAATATACAAAAACATACAATCCGATATTTACTGTGCCCAAATATGGTGCTGTAGCCAAATCAGGTCTGTGACTTGACATCGCAGGATATCTGGATAGTAGACACAGCTTCTGATTGGCTAATTGAAAATTTGGGTATGGTAAAAACCCTTACCCTGTGCATCAGAGATTCCCTTGGCTTTCTGCTCCGACTCACTGGGTATCATTTTCTGTCAGCAAATACTAATAGACAACAGTGCATTAACCAATCAAACTTGTAGATAAGATTTTAGTCAAGTTAAAGGCAGAGAAGTTTAAGTCAGCTTACTGTCTTCTAAATGTGAATATTTTAGTTTGCTCTATATGATTCAGCTCGAATTAAAATTGCTTTATGTACAGGCCACATCAAACTGGAAAGAGGACTGTGTACAAGTCTATTGTTTACTTCAGAGATCAACTTCAGGGGGCTGCTAAGTAAGTTTCTTTTATTAGCTGTGTGCCTAATATAAAGCTTACCTTTCTTACATCAGGTCAAATGTTTCAAGTCAGTAGAGTTTTTAAAAATTGCTGGATTGATTCAAATAAGCATTATTTTATTGGCATCACTCACATGCCCCCCTCCAAATAAAGTTTTAAATGAAAACTGAAACAACACCTGAGGTAAATTTTTCTCATAACATTGTTTAATTGTCCACCTCTTGAAATACTTGACTACACCTTTTTATTTTTCACTAACACACTTACAAGTTGGAACCACTTGAAATATACTGGTGTTTTGAATGTGGAAGTGAAACCTTAACAGAGATTTTATTTCCTCTTTCAATCTCTTCCTTGAAAAATTAATCATTGCTGATTCCCTTGCATTTTTATTGTGGATTGTAAGATCTTGGCACCCTCAAGCAACCACAAAGAAAACAGACAGGGAAAATTAAAAAAACCTGACACTTCACAATTTTGTTTTTTGTTTGTGGTGATTATACTCTAGACTTTCAAACTCTTACTATTGTTGTTTGTTTATGACACAGAGATCGCGTCAGCCGACCTACATCAGTGTTTGACAGAAATGGATTTGATCCATTTGCTAGAAACCGTAGGAATTCCTTGAGTAAGAAGTCCAAGATGAAGCAGATCAAACAGCAGGTTGCTCCCAGTGTCCCCAAACAAACAGATTTCTCCCAGGTATGTGATACTGTTGGTAAAACAACTGAACACATTGGGTTTTTTTTTTCAGTAGGAGGGAAACTGGTTTCCATAAGTGGGCAAAACTATTTGATCTGAAATTCTTTATAAGAAAAACTGTCCACCAGGCGATCACACCTGCTAGGCAAAATCGTCTTCACGGCCAGTCAGTTTGCCCGGTGCCCTTAATGAAAACCCTGAGTAGGTATTACTCATGATAGAAAATTAAGTAAAACGTAGACCAGGTCATAAAACATTAATTTTGTCAGTGTCATGGTAAAGATTTGTCAGCTTCAAAGCAAGAGAAAACCCTGTTCTTATACTATGAGAGTTATCTGTAAGCTCTCTTTTGAGAAGTTCTGTTTTCTGTCATTGACGTGATGTTGTTGGTTTTACATTAAGTGGAATAATCTGTTTCAGGGTGCAAGTGTTCCAGATTGGTTGATTCATGAAGATTGGGCATTACTTCAGGTATTTATGAACAAAAATTATTTCTAGCAGCTGCACTGCAGCACAATACAAGACTGTCTTTGTTTTTGTTGTTAGCTATTGCACAAGAGTTGATGATTTTAATATCACAGACCGTATTAAAACCAAAATCATAATCAAAGTAATTGCCTGATTACTTTCAGCACTCAATTGAAAACCGCTCTATAAACTGAATTTTATTTGCTGTTGGGCCTGTAGAAGAGTGCAAAATGTGTGTAAGCAAATAATGTCAACACTACTTTCGTTTCAGTTTTGAGTGCAACCACATCTTCATGGTCTCTGCATACACATATCAAATCAAAAACTCAAGACCATAGACGTTTACACTAAATTTAATTAATAATTGTATAGTTTGTGTTGTTCACTGCATTGAAAATATGTTGATTTGAAGGCTGTTAACTCGTTACAAGAGTTGCCGGTGGACCTAGCTGTGAATGTTCCAAGCCAAACACCCAACTGGGACATTGTCTGTGACATTGTCAATCTCACAAGCAAGACATTCCGATCAGCTCGCCAGGTAAATACTTGTGCAACAAAAGCTAGAATATGCGGATATTATTTTAGAAACAGTTGAGTCATGATTGCTCATGGCAGTCCCACAAGCCAGCCTCAAAGAAACTCTCGGTATTTTTTTGCACCAATAACATGCACTCAGTTGTCTCTTTGGTCAATCAGCCAGTCAATCAATCAAGCTTGGCTGTTTTGTACGTTGGTTCTGGCATTAATTCAGTATGCATACACCAATAAAATACCAGGTGAGTTTTCGTGCGAAAGCATGATATCTTCACATGTGAAAATAACATGTTATCTGTTTCGCAGCAAAAGTGAAATGGTTCGGTATTTCATTGGTGTTTATATATTAAACACAAAAAGAATATTGCATGGCTGCTTGGAGATATGATCTTCTCATGTTGAAAAATGTTTCACTTATTCGTCGTGCTCACTTCTGTAAAATATCTTTTAACACTCGAAGAGAAATTTCTTATCTCCATGTGGCCATGTAAATCTATAGATGTATAAAACTTGATAGATGGCTGGTTATCAGATTTTACCATGATCTTATATAGCAAGATGACTTGAACAGCAGGTATTTGTAATTAGGTTTTTGTTGTTGTTTCAGTGCCGTGATCGCTACTTGAACATGATCATTCCAAGGGAGGAGGGCAAAGTACCTTTGGTAAGGATTGTGATTTCATTTAAGGTGGCCGAACACAGTTTTCGCACGTGCTTTTGCTGATGCAATATTTAACACGTGCACAAGGATTTCACAAACATGCCGTCAGTAGAGCGATCATTTTATTTACTCAACACCCGCACTATCTGTGTTAATTTTCTCTATAATTGAATGCAGTGTATTGATGGCTTTAGTCTTTTATTACAAAGATTTGCTAGAAAAGGTAACGATGCAAAGAACCCAGCAATTTTCAGGTTTTGTTTGTTACCGAAAGAACCCAGTTAAATGCAACGCATGCGCATTTGCTCGAAAAATTGAGACCGATTGCTTTAGCAGAAACATGCCGATTTCTAACGATCCAGTCGTTAGAATTTCAAGAAATTTGGTAGAAAAATAGGCCAGAGACCACGTGAATGATCTATAAAAAAAATCTGAATTTTGACATAGGGGATTTTTAATAATACAGAAAACGATTAACGGCGAATTATGAAAATCGCCTATGTCAAAATTTTATTAGAACCGTGTTGACAGAAGGGATTTAATATCAATTCTTAGAGTTCCAAATATAAAAACAATCTAACGACACAAAAAACATTATTTAAGCCTTGTTTTTAACCAGCCCCATTGCCATGGAAACAGCACACACCCTAGTAAAAATGCGAGAATAAATACTTCTGTAATCAACCTTGACTCTTGCAAAAAATGGGCGCCAAAGCATAAATAGTTTAAAAGTTATAGCATCTTAGTTTAAAAGAGTTCCTTCTGGGCTTCAGCAGCTGCTGGTTACCTTACCTGCTGGTAATCTAATGAATCAGGGGAGAAAATTTTCAAAAACTGTTATTTTTTTGCTATCAGCCTGGAGCAGAGGAAACCTTGAAGAAATTAAAGACAAGATATAAATCATTCACTCAGCCATACCTTACACAGCTGCACCACCTACCAGTCAAGGTAGGTAGACTCCTAGCTAGTTTGGTTCAAACAGTTCTGTGGACATCTCAAATCCAACAGAAAGAAGACTCTTTATCGACTATTGAATGCATTTGATGGATCCTAATGTTTTTGTTGTTTTTTTTTTTGTTGCAATGAATTGTATAATAGTTATTTAAATAGTATAGCTTTCGAAAACCAGCTGTTTATATGAAACACCATTAACATGTCTTGTTGATTTAATATGTATTTTAAACATATCATGTGGTTTTTGAAAGCTATATCTTATTGCTTTGTACTGCTAAGAAGCCGTATTAAAAAGTGCATTGTTTCTTTTAGATCAAAGGCACCAGTGGCAGACCTTTTAAGACGCATCATTTGCTAGCTCAAGATGCCGGTCGTTCACCCACTATTGTACGTTCATCCGTGTTTGAACTTGTCAAAAGGACATCACAGAAGAGGAAACCGACCCTCAAGCAAATGTGAGCACTCCATTTAGATTTCTCATGGACAACTTTTGTCATTGTTAGAAGTTATCCACCTTGAACATACAGCTTTATTCTTTGTTGCATCTTTTTACACTAGTGTATGATTTGATAAGTGAGTTAGGTTTTGCCTATTTAACAAAACTGATTTAAATTAGTTGTATTTATTTCTTCAGTGTCATTGAATGTGAGCAATTCCTGTTTTAAATTTCATGGTCTTCTTTTTTCAAGGTTGGTGGATCCACAGTTGAAGAATTTCAAGCACTCTGCTGTCTTGAGTGCGAGGTAAAGATGTTTATTTCTCAGCTGCTAAATTTTTTTTGTGATCAGATTCCAATGTTTTGGCACAAGCCAGACCCAGGTTCTTGCATTGTACAAGTGTTCTTAGGCGAGTTTCTACTCTCACAGTATCTCTCCCCTCTCAGGAGTTTAAATAGGAGTTTCAGTAGGCAAATTTGATAAGGATGTTTTTCTGTGTTTGTTTTGGAAATCACTGTGTCGTTGTTAACAATATACTCTGCTCTTGAAGTGGGATTTCAGAGGAAAAGACTTTGAATCCAGTACAACTGGCTACTCTGAAGGCAGAAAGAATCGCTCGAGAGAAGGCTGCTGCTGCCCAGAATGCTGCGGTGAGGAAAGAACTGTTTTTAACTAAGTTTGTAACAGAGAGCATGTTTACTATGGTGAAGATAGGATATATTTTGTAGGGTTACTTGCGTATGTATCCAGTCTTCCTGGATGGGGTAAGGTTACAGGACACAATGGTTAGCACAGACAGCAATGACAATGACTTGCAGTGAATATAACGTGTTTTATATGCCTGTATTTTCAACAGTTACAGCAGCAACAACAGCAGCAGCAGCAACAACAGCAGCAACAAAATCAACCTGTGGCAGCACCTTCACAGCTGCCGCAACCACAGGCTGCCCAGCTTGCTCAGCAGACTGTGACGAAACAGCTTCCAAGCACAACAGCACAGCTTCCTGCTCAAAAACTAACCACTACCACGCAGCTCAACTCTTCATCTGCTGCTGTAAGTTGTATCATAGAATTTATGCTGTCTCTCCTTCTGATACTTCTATTCTTGGTTTGGAGAAATATGAATGACCTGTGTACATGTAAATTTAAGATTATTTTGTAAATGCATGCCATCTGGTAACAATACCTTGTATTTGTGAACTAAAAAATATGTTTATAATGGTGACCAACCTGTAATTTCTATTTACATGAAAAGTTTATTTTCAACCAGAATGGATGTCAGGACTGATACAATAAAAGCTAGCAGCCATTGTCTTTATGTCTCCAAATTCTCAGAACTAAAGCTCAAAGAAAGTGACTAAATTGGTATTTTGATCACAGACACTCATGAACTAATGCTGCTCATGGTATGAATATTTCAGGCCGCTGCAGCTCTTCAGAAAAATGCAGCTCTTCAGGGAGCTTCGGGAACCACGCCTGCATCCACTTTGCTGAAGACTACAGGTAAATGTTTTCCCTTTTAATGTGTATTTGACATAAAATATAGATATGCGAGGTGCAGTAAAACTAAGAGATGGGTGTGTTCTTTAAAGTGTTATGCAAAAAATAGAAATTATTCTGATGCAGGTTTGCTTCAGTTTTGGGAAAAGCCGGGAAAAGATTTTAAGGTCAAAAAGTCTGGGAATTCAATTTTTGAATCTAGTCATGAAATTTCTAGATGTCTTGTTAAAGCAGAGTGATTTGTTAAAGTTCCTGCAGGTTTGGATAATGAGGTCTTGTCGTGATCAAAGGAATTGTTTTAAATTAGACGTTTTAACTGGCTTCATTTCTTTTGATCAGATTTCATACTACAGAAACTCATTTGCCTTCTTTGATCCCTGGCTGGACAGCACACTTCACTTTTACTTTTACTCAAAACAAAAGAATGTGTCCGTTTGGAAGGGAATAGGTTTTCAGGATGTGTAGATTAGAGTTCCGATAGAGCGGTTTTCAATTGAGTGTCATAAAACCAAAACGAAAGCAATCACTCTAGCCAATCACAAGGGACAGAAAATCCAATGAACCAATCAAAACTCGAAGTAACTGCGTGTAGCCGACGTAAAGAGCGGGAAAGCGTATGCGAATGAGTCGCGATTGGTTTTTGTTTTACTTTTGATTGGATGAACGGAAAGACCAATAATAGTTGCCGATATTTGTTTGATTGACAGCTGCTGGGATTGTACTCAGTGGTCAAACTGTACCTGCTGGCGGTACCTCGAGTATTGTGGTTAATACTCACAAGGGCAACGCTGCAGGTCTCAGCTCTATAGCATCATCATCCTTTGCCACAATCAACAAAAGGATGCAAAGCAAAATACCAACTTCTCTTGTTCAAGTGCCAGCGGTAAGCTTAACAAACAGTTAACTTTAGAAGCCCCCTTGAAAAGTACTTCTCTTTAAGGTGATTGCTTTGAATTGCATTGCGCATCCCTACTGCGCACGATTTTCGCGTTATCAGCGCGTGCACATGAGCACGTGCGCCTACACAACGCAAGAGATTTTCCTCAAGCTAATTAAGCTCGATAGCAAAATAAATGCTCGTTTTCTCTTAGACGAGCACGGTGACCCCACTTTTTAATGCTAGCTAACATGGTTTAAAATGTAAGTTCAGGGTCTATTTTGTTTAACTTCTCTAATAAATTAATCCAGTAAGTGCTTTTCTTAGAATTTCTAGTGCCCCTTTCCGCTAACCAAGGCTAAGTAATAACAACCTCGTCGGTCGCAAAGTTGCTATATAGGCCATCCATGTTGTGCAAACACCAGTACAGTGACCGCTATTTTTATTGCAGTTTTCTAATATAAATAACAGGATTACCAACTGGATGAAGTTTGAGAAAGTTTTTAACACTCCTTCTTTTGAAGTGGAATCACCTTAAGAACATTTTGATTCATTTCATCAGAATGCATCTTCAGCCGGTGTGGCAACAACAAGAGTTCTGCAGACTCAGCCACGTCAGGCCAGCAGCTCTCTTACGTCAGGCACGGCAACATCAATAACACTGGGTGCTACCACCAGCTTAACACCGGCATCATCAGCAGCTGTGGTCAGTCGGGTAAGAAGATCATGCCATCAGATGGGTGCCTGAGACATTCATTGTGACCAGACAGCTCTGAAAGAGAGTACTGCGAATCTCAAATAACCAAGCCATGATCCCCCATTCCAGGAAGTTGTTACCGTGCTATCCGCGCCTGTTTTAGAGGGAGCTAGACCCCTGACGGCAAATATTGAACATTGTTGTTAACTGCTTTTAGTATTCAGTTGACTACATGTAACATATACTGTGAAAAATCACTCTTCTCTCTCCAATCATCGAAGTTAAATTCTCAGAAGATGACTCAATATATAGTCACTTATGGCCCGTTGTCAGAAATTTTATCGTAGTTCAATTTGATTTAATTTCTACATTAACAGCCATGCTAAGCAGTTTTATTCCTTGTGCTGTGGTCCTCTGATCCCCAGTTTTTAAAACATTTTTCTTCTATGTGAAAGAAACTGCACTGTTTGACTCCAGACCACCTTCCCTGCTTAGAGAGTATTTACACTCTGATACTTCATTGCAGTTAGTGAAGGGTTTAAACTATTTTTCTGTCTGTTCAGTAATCAAATGTTTTGATTTCTTTTCACAGATTGGGCTACAAACTTCCTCGTCAGTTGCTACCGCAAGTATGTGTATTTTAATCGCTGCTGGTCAGCATTTCTTACTACAAAAGTATCTTGCTGCATGACATGTGTTTTACTTCTTAAAATAATGCGCTGGAACTGTTGTAGTTTTTTACTAACGTGTGGTTCGGTTGACTGTTGGTTTACTTCAGGTCATAATCTTCCAGTTGCAACAACGCAGTTTAGTGTCCAGCAAGGAGTGAAGCTGACTGCCCAACAGATTGCAATACTGAGGCAGCAGCAGCAGCGGCAGGCACAAATGAAAAGGATTCAACAAGTGGAACAGTTGAAGCAGCAGCAACTCAAACGCTTTCAGATTCAACAAGTTAATCCAGGGCAAGTCAATCAAGGGGCTGTTGCTTCCACTACAAGCGCAATGCCAAAACCAGGTACAGTCCAGCAACAGCAGCAGCCCACTGTACAACAGCAGCAGCAGCAGCAGAAACAGCAGCAGATTGCAAACCTACAGCAAGCTGCCATACTGCAGAAGAAGGCTCCTCAGACGATCACCCAGCAACAACTTCAGCAGATCCTGAACAAGCCGCAACTAGCGCAGTTAACACCTCAGCGACAGTTACAGCTGCAGGAGCAGCTTCGACAGCGGCAACAGCAGCAGCAGCAGATGCTAGCATTACGTCAACAGCAACAACAGCAGCAGGCTGTAGGAGGAGTGACTACCATCCAAGGTGCACAGGGAGGCCAGATGGCTACTGCCACTGCTAGTGTGGCAAAACCAATGACATCGCAGGCTCAACTGCTTGTTGCCCAGCAACAGCGGCAGGTAGCGAGCACTGTGCAGGTCAAGAGTCAAGTTGCTCCTCAGTCTGTGGTCAAGCTAGGGACAGCACAGGTTCAACAACAACATCAGCAGCAGCAGCCTCAGCAGATGACAACTGTCACGCTGCAGAGGACTGCTGCCCCTACTGTACAGCTGCTACAGCAGCAACAAGTACAACAACAGCAGCAACAGCAACAACAACAACAACAACAACAGCAACATCCATATGCTATGAGGCAGCGCAAGCACTAACATAGTGCTCTTGTTTTATTATTTGAAGTAGTTTTGTAAGATTATGAAGTGACATGTGAATGAACATTTTTCTCGTAGATTTCCTCACACTGTTGAAGAATATTGTGGTTCAATTTGGTATTTCTGAAGTATTTTAGCCGAGGTTGAATTAGTAGACAAGCAGACTACTTTTATTCTTTCGAAATATCCTTACAAACCAGTGAGCTTCATCTTTGCGGTGACATCCGTAACCTCGATCCTAAACAGCACATTCAAACTTCTTGATATTCTTTGTTCCCCAAAATCACAAAAAAGCAGACAAGATTGTGATTACAACCCCTCTTGTTACCATAGCAACACAAACTGGCATGCGCACCTCGTTTTGACCGCATTTAACCAATGCTATCCATGCAGTCGGAAGCGGTATGTATCCACTTCCAAACGCACAGAGAATGTGCCATTTGATAAACAGAGGAGAACACGGCAAGTTAACAAAATAGTACCGTTTGAAAAAAATAATTCCACAGACGCCATGCGGCAGGTGTTTCTACAAAGTTATACAGACCGATAGTTCTGGGCTTCCACCAGTTTTCTATGCATTTCCTTTATGCTTGAGTCGTGTCTGTTGTTTATTTGCTTGTTTTATCCGCTCAATTATAAGCAACCACTTCACATTGTGGACATACTCATAATGGGTGCAAAATATACATTTGTCCCAATGCAGATTTGTTTCCTCTCCGTGCACCAAACTGTGGCAGGATATTTGAAGTATTAACCTCGGTTGTAAATAAGAAATTGGATGTTTTTTCTTTGAGACACGGGCCTTTTTGTAATCTTGCTGTTGTGAAACCCCCTCGCTATTTCTTTTTTAATGAGTAACCCCCTGGGGTTTTTTAGGAATTGTCTTTTCAACGAAGTCGAGTGTGACCGTCATCTGAGCTCTCGTTCTGTTCGTGAAAATCAACAGTTTTTCTTGATAGTGTAACTCTAATAAAATACACGAGTGGGAAATGTCACTCACTGCCTCTGGGTAAAACAAAAGTTCAAGGAACATTTCAGGTATTGGAAAAGAGGCATTTTATTATTCAGCTTTGTAAATAGCATAAACGTAGTGTTACGTGTGCGTGGTTTGTCGTCTTCAAATATTGTTTATCTTGAGATATAGAGCATTAAAGTCCTATTCAGTGTTGTTTTGCCTGGAACTATTTGTTTTTTCATCTAGCTAAGTTGAATACCAGCACCCATTCTGACTCTTGGTTTTCTTCCACTGGGGTTTCTTGTTTTATAAATCTTTTTGCAAAGTTACATACACACAGGAGGTGAAAAACTGGTGGAAAATTCCACTTCTGATGTCAGCCAGCTCTGGGACTGTCCAGAAAAACAAAAACATATACTACCATTTGCGTTCAACCGTGAAGCGTGAACGTTTTTTCGCACATGTTTATTTTTCAAACGAGACAGTTCCCCAGACAACTGTATCGACTGGACCAATGAAAATGTTTCGTTTGGAGCACGAAAGTATGAATATTTGTCAAAGAAACGTGGCACGTTTTGGTCACCTGGAGTACAGGTTTGACAAAATTAACGACATTTTTCAGGGTTTTGGAAGCTTGGTGTCATTGCGACTTCAGAAAGATGGAGGCGCTAAAAGTAAACAAATTTGGACGAATCTATCGCACTGGAACACAGGCGACTCAAGCCATCGTTGTGAGGAGTTATTATTTTTTTAATCTGTATCCGAACGTTTAGCTTGTGAAACGTGACCTAGTTACCGCCGTCATCTACTGTTACATAACGACTGAGTTTCATTACGCGAAACGTGGCTCAGCGTATGGAGGTGTTAAGGGGAAAAACGTTAACAGTCCATTTTAGCCGGAATTTTGATACATGTATTTTTGTAACAAACAAAACTGACCTCAATTCCAACTCTTCCATATGCTGAAAGGCGAGAGTCATCCTGATGAATTGTATATTGAATAGCAATTTGAATGAAAGTCAATAATTAACATTGTTAAGCGATTTTACAATCTATTCCAAGAAAGAAGCATACAATATAGAAACAAAAGTTGTTTAGTCTCGTAAGTAGTTTTGTAAGTGTATTTGACTGTCTCATCATGTTGTTAATAATATTTGTATTATGACCTATTATGGAATAAAGTAATAAAGCATAAAAAAGAAACAAAAGGCACCATTCAAATTCTACAATCTAACAAAAGTTTCATGACATTTCGTCAATGCAAGCTTAGTCAAGAATTCTCGCTCTTCGCTGATTGTTCATAACTGAGAATCACGATAAAATACTGCACGAACCCATAAAAGCTACGCCATTCTGCATCATATAAAAACACAGACACTATTTTGCCTTCATTCCGTGAGATGAAAAGAGGTGACCTCGTATCATTTTTGATTGGCTTGACATGAGAAAAGCGTTTTGACTTACTCTCTTGCCTTTATAACTTCCAAATAGATTACACTAGAACACAGTCTCTCAATTTTTCCAGTTGGATGAAAAAAGAACAAGGCCTCATCTAACGACTCAACCAGCTGGACTGGGGAACGTTTTTCGTGGGGGAGCGTTGCCTGAAATCCCAAACATGGGGAACTATGCGGAGAACATTCTGCAACGCCTGGCACTTTTTGTTTGTTTTCAACGGACAATGATTTCACACGAGCGGTCAATCTCCGGCTTACGGGAAAAGGTCGAAAAAAAGAAATATTTTTTGATAATATAACAAGGAAGCAAGGCAGATAACTACGTAGAAAGCTTAAGGCGGGGGTTAACATAAAGCCCCGTATTTTGGCTGGGTATTACGGTTTTAGCGCAAATATCTCGTTCACGTTTCAAGCAGTCAAAAATCTCTCTACTCATCCCACAAATCTACGTTTTGAGCTGTTTTGTAAGTGTTTTGGTGATTCTTGGGTATATTTGGGGATAAATTGTTTTTCTCCAAGTATTAGTAAAATTTATGGAAATGAGAAATTTGGAAGATATGTTGTTTTAAGTTAGAATTTGAAGTTAAAAATTGGTAGACGTACACTAAACCGTTGCCCGCCAACCTGGGGTGCCCTTTCGGTGGTGTTCCAAATCGTTTTTGTTTCCTTTTAATCCCTCTTTAAACTTCCTAAAATTTCCCTTCAATTCATGTTACTCCCCCGGCTCCTTATAATTAAGGGTCTTTTCAAAATTTCCGACTAGCACCCCCTCCTTTTTATACAGGATCCCCCCCGGGAACCCTAGTGTTCTGTGAGCTTTAGTTGTCTTATTTAAACATTGTTTATCTGAAGATGAAGAGCGTCAATGTTAATGTCAATCTGTGCTGTTTTGCCTGGAAGAATTTGCACTAGGGCTTTTCTAGCTGTTCGCTACTTGCACATACCCATAATCCTTTGCGTTGTTGGGGGTATTCATTAGAATAAATGTATGGTATCATGACAAAAATTAGTTCGGTGAGCTCGGAAAACCAGCTACTAATGCTTAAAAATGCACCAGAATTTACCAAAATCGTGATAGGAGAAATTTGTACTAGTTTATAACTAAATGTAGAGAATTTTTTTTTTGGTCCATACATCATCTTGTAATTTTACAGACGATGTATGGACAAAAAAAATTATCTACATTTAGTTATAAACTAGTACAAATTTCTCTTATCATGATTCTGGTAAATTCTGGTGCATGTTTTAGCATTAGTAGCTGGTTTTGCGAGCTCACCGAACTAATTTTTGTCATGATACCATACATCTCTTCTACCCCCCAACAACGCAAGGGATTATGGGTAATGTGCAAGTAGCGAATTTATTTTCTTCCAATGGGGCTTGTTATTTTATCTTCCTTTTTAAAAAGCTACTGCCGATGGTAACAACAAACTTTGTTTCCCGTCATGACCAATAACAGCCAAACTGAACACATTTCTGGCGCGAAAGGGATTTGAGATACGAGTAGAGAACAGCGGGGCGTACGGTGTGAAAACAACAGAAAGAACTTCTGTCATTTTCGATGTCCAACGTTCGTCCTCTCTATGCCCGCCGTCCTTTGGCTACCCTTTCCATTAGCAGGTATTCCACCTGCTGTGTGCATGCAACAATGCAGACTTGTGGTTAAACGAGAGTAACGTCTTATGTCTGTTACTCTATCCTCCGCAGAGGTTCAAGCATATTCGTTATATCAATCCGCTGTGCGAAGTGTACCGCAGGCACAAAGTCGAATGGATCGATCAGGCGGAGAACCTCTGCCAGATGTACGTCGATTTCTCGTACATCCTTGTCGTTTTCTCGTACATCGATGGATTTCTCGGCTTTGGCTTCATTTGACAGCTTGAAACTCACAGAAACTCATTGCTAATTATGTCGCTACAGTTTGCAATAGTTTTTTTGTTACCTAGTTTCGTATTTTCCAAGAAAAGAAGCAAAACTGTTTTACTTCGAAGGCCTCCCTGAAACCCGTGAGGGGTAGTCTTGCATGTCCTAAAAACAATAATATGGCGAACGATTCGGATCAGCTGGAATGTCCTCTTCAAGAGCTCTCTCTTCAAGGTAAATTTCAACTTAAATAAAGTCTTGCAATCTATATATCTTATATTTATTTTTTCCTATTATTTGCAAACGTTAAATTTAGAACTTCTGTAAAAATGCCGTTAATAAAACGAAGTAAACAAAAGGATAAGCTTAATCATCGTTTGGTTCTCACCACTGAAATCGTATTGTTATCTACATCTACATCTATATATGTAATCTGCAAAGGGATTTACCCATCACCGCAGAAGTAAAAGAGAAAAAAATTACTTTCCTTTAAACAAATGTATGCTAAGATTAAGCTCAATGCAACTTAAGACTTGAGCTTCGATTCACAATGATTTCGCGAAGAAAATTGTTCAGTTCGCCTAGCAGACAAACGTTAAAAAAACTTACTTGTTCTTGTCTCTTTTAAGACTGAATTGCGATCCTGTTCAGAGTTTCACTAGCCATGAGTTTCCTGAGCACATTTTGTTCTTCTCTATATTTCTTCATCACCACTTACGCGATCTTGAGAATGTTGAATTCGATAGTGATCGCTCAACCACTCGGAGGTGAACGAAAGACGCTTAGGAAAACAGTTCTCATGAAAGCAACAGACTTTTCCCGATTTCCATGCATTCAAGTATGTTTTAGCTAAACCTTCGACATCACTTAACCTCAAAATCTTGCACGCCATTTTTGCTGATACAAGGTACACAAGCCACCCCTGCGAGTAGCCCACAGGAAATTGCCTCCCCCGGATGGCGGCCATCTTGGGCGTGGTATCTGGCAGAGGCTCCCGCGCTTTCCGCCGTCGCCTGTAACTCTGTGCCTGCACTTACATTACTCAGCGGATCCTCCCCACCCGAAAAAAAACCTTTGAGCCTCTGCGGAGGAGAGAGTGTCTGTTATGAATGATAACAGTATCCCTCAATCTTTATTTCGTGCGCCTGCTGACTCGTCCCCAGTCACCCCTAGAGTCCAAACATCCACTCTCCCTAGACTTTCCTCCATTCATTGACATTAAGAGATGACTGGGCGACGAGTCCGATGAGCTAGCGTTAAAACCAGGGTCAAAAAACGCCCAGTAAATGCCTGATAAATGCTGTTGTTAACAAATTCAATCATTCAAATCTGTCCGTTTCTTCGAGCTGAATATCTGGAAAAGTAGCATTTTTGTCCCAACAGAAGCTTGGAACTCTGGGATTCGAACCCATGACTTCTGTGATACCGGTGCAGTGCTCTACAAACTGAGCTATCAAGCCACTGGGAGCTGGTCACATTGTGAGTTCCTAATATACCCGTGGATGTTGAAGAATGCAAGTGAATATATCAAAGATCATGTATTTGAACTGCGGAGAAAGATATGAAGATATGATAGTCTCATAATTATTTGATAGATATGACAGTCCGTTTCAGAATTTCTTATCTTGGAGCAATCTTTTGCTTCCAGGGCATTTGGCACTGGCAAGGAGGAACGCAGCTTTTGGAAGGTTCTAAAAGAACCGCAGGCTATTACATGTAAAAATCGATATTGCCCTTTTGTACCTTAAATGTACAAAAGTACATCAAACAAAAGTACATCCAAACTTCATAGGAAAAAGAAGGGGGAAGAATGTTGCGTAGACGCTAGCGGGGCTACAGGTTATTACAAATGCATCAGCCGACATAATTTCCTGGCTATCCGGAGAAAGGCGCTAACTGACGGAACAGAGACTGTGTCAACACCATTGGCAATTCTTTTAATACAAATTATTAATGGAAAAATACAGTTATCAAGCTTATAAAGTGAACGTCATTGCTTGAAACAACGGTAAAATTCTAAACTGCAGTGGTTCACAAACTCTTCTTGCTGAACAATTTTGCCATTTTTACTCCGATGCCTGACTAGACTTCTCCTCGAGGGCTTTGATTCGCTTTTCTTGGTCCTCCACCTGTATTTTAAGCTGTTTCACCATGTCTATTATGTCCTTCAAAATCAAATAAGCTTGAATTATTATTTTACAATCACCCAGAAATAAGAGCGAATACTAACATTTTGAGATTGGTTCATAACGTCTATACAGGAAATCATCTGAAAATGGGTTGTTTAATTTAAGTCAGAAATTAAAAACTGATTAAATTAGATGGATACAGTACATCCCAGTCTACGCGAAAAGGGACAACAAGACAAAACTCCCTAGTTCGTGATATTCAAAGCCTCTCCACCTGTTGTCTAGATAATCAAGTTTATTGATTGTGGAGACAGCACGGCTGAGTGTTAGGGCCAAGCGCCAGGCGTCAGACTGGAGGTCGCTAGTTCCAGTCCAGCTCTGACCACTTCTTAGTAAAGCCTGGTTCATCTCATCGGTCATGCTTGTACATGGGGAGTTTTAAGCCAGATGTGTTTATTTAAAATAATTGTTTCTTTCAGTTACGTGGCATGCAGGAGAACTTCAGCTAGGTGTAACCAGGCGCAGAAAGCATTATAAACATTTAACATTTGTAAACATTTTGTGGGGAGAAACTGGATGTTTGATCCCCCTTTTACAGTGGCAAGGTACTTACTGGCTCGTCATCCTCCTCATTCTTGGCCTTCACTGGCACTTTCTTGCCAATAGAAGATAATCCTTTCTTTGACTTCTTTGAAGCTTTAGAGGCGGTTCCATCTCCTGGGTTGAGTGAGATCTTTTTGGGCTCAGCATCTTGGCCATCCAACCACTCAGATGCAGAAAGAGACGGTTCATCACCCTGAGTGTCTGGAAACAAGTCCTCTTGAAAGAGTTCTGACTGGAAAACAAAAGGCATATGGCTCTTTACTGTGCGAGTCAAAACACTTTAACTTGATTCTGGCATGGACTGCGTAGCAGGCGTTTCTAAAAAAAAGCACGCGAAGGGAACGAAACTCCGAGCCAGTGCGAAAAATAAGTAGCAGGGGGAGGGGGTGAGGCGAGCGTCGGAAACGCCTGCATTCAATCCCAGAACTTTTACCAAACGCCCCCAAACAAGCCGCGCTCCCTTGGGACGCCAACTATCGTACGAGAACCAATGATCATTGACGTCCGGTACATCATTTTTGACAAGCGCTCAGCAATCAATTCAATTTTAATTCAAACTCTCACAAACATTACTTTTATGAGCAAACATTAATTTTATTTTACTTTTACGAGCTTTATAAAGTCGGCTAAAAGCAAATAGTGCGCGTAAATACGCTTCCTTTTTATAAAGATATGGCTTCGACAATTGCGTCTGTCACTGTTCGTTCAAAAGCTCGATCAAATTGAAGCAAGAAACGGACGTCTCTGTACAAATATATAGCTTTCTCGAAGCTACGACAGTCGCTGAACAAAAACCGGACGAAGATATGATATCCGTGATATCGTGATAAGAAGCGACGTACTGTACTTACAGTCCTACTTGTAAACAAGTCCACTGAATGAAGTCTACTGCTCCCCGTTCGTGAGCGAACGGAGTTCGGTAAAAGATTTGGGATTGGCTGCAGGCTTCCCCCCAATTTTTTGCTCGCCCCAGGCGCGCTCCTTCGCTTGCTCGCTTGCCCGCTCGTATGCAACATGTTCTCCTCTTTGAATTAACGATTATCGTTAATTTAGAACACTAACAGTCTGAAATGACTTCTGGGAAGTCAGCATTTTTGTTGTAAAAAGACAGTTATCAGTGTTCGGACAGGACTGGAACCTACGAATCTTCGCTTTGTAATCCTCTCTTCTAACCATTAGACCACCACGTCGCTGGTTGAACAAAACTCGATTTTAAAACAATATAATTCATGCGCTTATTCTATACCCTGTAGTAAGCATATATCATTACTCGCTAAAAATAATTTTAGAAAGTCAGTGGAAAAGGTCTATTACCAAACCTTAACAAAAAGCTAACCATTTGAATTCTGCGCTCGCTTAGGCCTAATCAGTGATATTCTATGCAAGATTATATTAAATATTTAGTTAAAAATATCATATTATTTGGACCGGATTTGAACCCGGAACTACCCGGCACTAGTAGGAACGGCTTCTTACCACTACCGCCGTCTTGTGCTTCAGTGGTCTAGTGGTAAGAAGCCGTTCCTACTAGCGCCGGGTAGTTCCGGGTACAAATCCGGTCCAAATATGATTTTTTTTAGTATGTTCTTTTCTGAAATGTCCTGGGAAACAGTGTTCTAAATTAACCATAACCGTAAATTCAAAAGGAACTTTACAATTAACGATAATCGTTAATTCAAAGAGGAGAACATGTTGCTCGTTTGTTCGGCCTATCGGTCTGGAAAAGGAAAGGAAACAGGTGCTACACAGGCTAATTCTGGCATTGTGTACTAACCGATCAAACTAAAGTTCAGGACATTTGAGCAAACCTCAGAACCACAAACCAAATTACCGCCGCTGTTCGCTGTTTAGTTTTCTAACAAATAATTGGCTTTTTCCTTGCTACACAATACCATTCCATAAATGTATCTGCTGTTTAGGTTTCACAGTGAGTGTGAAACAGGACAACATAAAATAGGATTACTAGGGATTTAAAGTAGTCAAAGAATGATTTGTAGTAGTCGGTACTAACATACTACACACATCCACATTTGCAGTCGTCCCGTCGTCCACGGTGACTAAAAAATCATAAGGACGACCAAAACAACACGAAAACTCATCCGCTGGACGAGTTAGTTTTACTCTACCAGGAAAAAAAAACAATTGTTACCCGTTGTGCTCAAAAAGTTTCACTAACATTTTGTTACGCAGGCGAGATCATTGCGGAGCTAGGTAACCAGGCAAACCCATAACTTGCTACTTCACGTAAGCCCATCATAATCTCCATGTATCTGCGGACCTTGAACCTTGATTTGTACATATATTTTTGATCTGTTGATAAAATCTTGATTTTTATATAAAATTTTGATTTGTATGTCTAAACTTTGATATGTATGTATGAATCTTGATTTGTATGAATAAATCTTGATTTTTATGTATAAATCTTGATTTATATGTATAAATCTTGATTGGTATATAAAATCTTGAGTTATTTTCCCTATCACCTTTTGGACTAAATAAAAGACAGGAATTTCATTCAAAGAATCGCATCCACTATACTTAATTTTAGAGGACTTGGAGCAATATGTTGCGATTTTCTTGAGGCATATTTGAGATGTTGTTTATTAAGGAGTTAAACCCTGGGCTAATTACCCAGAAGGACTCAGTTCGTGCTCAACTGTTTACATGACAATGCGTGCAAATACTTTCTCGCATTGAATAGTGCTTTATTTTACTCTCCAATGATTTGTTTTTCGTACATTTATATTCAAATAACTTTTTCTTATTCATTTTGATTGAAAATGACGTTGAGCAAACGTCGAAACGTTGTCCTCGCTTTTTTAGAGTTTTCAACCGTGATGGTTTTAACTTTTGTCCTATCGCAATGTTTTATAGTTAAGTTATTAACAAAGCCTATTCTTTTGTGCTTTTTTAATATTGAAAATTCTTTTTTTTAACTAGTCGTTGTGAACGCACTAAATAATTCTAGTCCATAATTTGTGGTTGTTCCGTTATTTTTGCCGTTATTCCGTTATTTTTGCCCTAGCTGATTCGTTCATGGGCTCTCAGCTGGGAGATTATTACTTATTGTTTAATAGCCCTTCTTAGGGATTTTGTTAGGATTCAGACATGTGTGAAGATTCAGAGGCCCTTTATGGGGAATCTGTTGCGCGGCGGCAATTACGTAACTTTGTCACTAGTTAATTAATTTTATTCCCGGTCTAATATTTTGTGTAGCTGATTTACGTTTTTGTATACCTATTGTTTTCTTTTCATTTGTTACGTAGCCTGTTTATTATTCATTTCTGTGAAAGCCGTATTTAAGTTGTTAAGTTAAGTTAAGTTAAGTGAAGTCTTGATTTGTATACATAAATCTTGATATGCCTAAATAAATGTTGATCTGTAGGTATATATAAATCTTGACGTAATATATCAAACACGAGTGACAGTGTTTCATCGGGATATCCAAACACCGAGAAGAGAGTTGAAAATACGACGCGCAGAGGAGTATTTTTGACGAAATTCGAGGTGTTTGGATAGCCGATGAAACACTGTCTCGAGTGTTTGATATATCTTCTCAATCGAAACAAAAACTAAGGAGTAAACGGAGAAGTAAAATCGTCAAAATCTATGCTAATTAAGACCGGATATCCAAACCACCGTCACGGTCATGATTTCCTTTGTTTTAACTTGATGAATTATTAATGAGTTTGAGAATTCTATATCTAAATCTTGATGTGCCTGTATAAGATTTATGCAAATTTTGGTCTATCTATACTGATCTTAACATTGATGTATGAAACTTGATATAAATGTACATATGTCAATCTTGATATTTTGTCCCTTTTGGACAAGCATAATGGAGAAAACCACTTCAAATGAGTACCTCACAATCGGGAACAAGAAACGTTCCAACGAGAAGACAGTATTACTCTATGAACAGCGCTACTTAATCGAGACTTGCATTCAGGAACTAAAACATTTTGCAAACAGAAAATTAATGGTTTGGACTTAATTCGTTTTTCGTGAACTTCGCATAATGCAAATTGTATCAAAGGGAACCTGGCGAATACCATCACGGACGAAATAGTGCATTTTGCACTGAAAGCAATAGTTCTTGTCCTAGAAATCACCAAGTTGTCGAGCGGCAAAGACTCATTTCAGTCGAAATTTCGTTTAATGCAAAAAGCAGAGCCTTGATGACATGTTAGAGTATGCCAAAGACTGATTTCTTGGTTGATTTATCGAATTCTGAACTCTTATGAAACCCATCTACAAAGTACTGGGCTTAACCGTAGTAAACGCGGAATCGGCAATGTCAGAATAAGGCCAATACAAGAATACCTGTTTCTGTTTGAAGAAAAACAAAGGTGGATGTTCTAAAATTGAGATGAACTCTTCACACAAGTCACCTTTACAAGCAGTAATCTGATTGGTTGTTTTTCGTAGTCCCAATATGATTGGTGTGACATACATACATCCTCATTCATCCTTTGAGCCGCTCATAACATAGCCCGGGCCCGTTGACTAAGAGGTATTTTTTTTACAAAAAAAAAAAACACTCAATAAATGGTTATAACAGGTTATGAAGCATTATCACCCTAGAAATTCACTTTACTGCGCACCATAACCACTGTAAATCACGTCAGTTTGCTTGCCACAATGAGAAAGGCATTTTTAAGTGATATACACGTTGCATAATATTTCACGAAGTATGAATCAGTGAACCAGTGAAAACATTGAAACTGCAATGGCCTAATCGTTACTGTGCTGGCCCGGGTTGTTGGAAAGGTGGACTGGCCCCTAATTACATTAAAGATCTATTGAAGTATAATGACTCTCGTCGCACGCTAAGATCTTCAACCAACAGGTCGCTTGATGAGCCTAGAGCGAATCTTAAAACATATGGTTAAAGGGCTTTTTCCGTGGCGGCACCAAGACTCTGGAATAAACTACCATTCCAGATCAGGCTTTCATCATCTGAAACAGTTTTTAAGACTAACCTTAAGACTCATCTTTTTAAGCGTGCATTTGATTTGTAGTTTTTAATAGACCTTTTTACCGATACGGCGGCCATCTTGAATTGTATTGTTTTGACTGAGAAATTATGGGCTGCCGAGGGGGCAATTGCTGGAAAATTTATCGTATACACAGCTTTCAGGATAAATTTTTACTGCTTGTCTCTCATATTCCATAACAAATATTACAAGCGTTACATCTTTCCGTCACGATATTTGGCAGTTGTTCCTGTGGTTATCGAAAAATTATTGTTAAAAGTTATCACGCCACAGTATTCTTTTTAATTATTTCTCATCTGCCCCCTGGGCATCCCATAATTTCCTCGGAATTCAAGATGGCCGCCGTATCGGTAAAAAGGTCTATTGTAGTTTTTTTACCTTTTATATGTAATTTCATTGTATTCTATAGTTTATTAAGTTTTAGGATTTGTAATTTTTAGAGCATTGTAAAGCGCCATGGACACTTAATGGAAGATGGCGCTATATAAATCTATATTTATTATTTTTATTTATTTATAACGCTATCCAACGGATAAATCACTATCCAGCGGATAGCATGGTTTGTTTTGTTAACACCTAACCACTGAATAACGATTTATTTGGTGGATAGCGTTATCCAGCCTTCGAACAACAGGGGCCTGGACTCCAGATTGACTGGCTGTCTGAAGTCAATGTGTTTGTTGTGTTCTAGGGTAAGATAATTTCTCTCACTCCCTCCAGCCAGGTATCCGAGTCCACACGTGCCAGTACAGTTAATATGGTAGGTTAAGCTGCAATGGACTAACATCCCATCCAGAGGGGGAGAAGAAATACTCCTGATCATGTCATGCTAGGGAAACCACAGATACACACTAACCAGTTAGGCCACTAAGATTAAACACAGACTTTTTTAACTCCGACTTAAAAGTAGGGTATCTAATAGATAGTAATGCTGCGGCACATTCTGTTGATAGTGACATATTTTACGCAGTGCTTTATCTATCTGCGCGTTCCAAGACTTGCAGTAACATTTATTTCTCAAAGTAGTGTCAAATTGTGCTGTGTAACTTACTACGATTATCACTTGAGTAAAGCGCAACGAACGTTTGGTCAACAGGTTTTAACATGAAAATCATGTTGTCACGGGCAACTGGCTCCGTTTCCAGTGGCAATTTTGTCGGCCATTGACATCAATGGCAGGAAAGCGCGCGAAATAGTAGGCGACGAGACAGGCGACGCACGGCTGACGATATCGTTACGAATGGAAACGAGGTAAGTTGCCCATGACAACAACGTAATTTGAGGCCAAAACTTTGTCACCAACCTTCCGTCGTGCCTTACTCAACTGATAATCGTAGTAAAACCTGTCCTTGTATGCATCAACTTCATGCATGATCACGCATCGATGGCGAGGTGTGACAAAAAAGCACATAGTGATTTGAACTATGTTTGGACATGAAACGATACACATCAACCTTCCCTTTACCAGATCGCGAAAATCGATACATGTGGAAATTGTAGGAGCAGAAATCTAACTTATAAATTCTGTACTGGTACGCATTAGATGTCTCTAGAATGTTGACAGACCATAGTTAGTAGAGGAGACTGGTTATGAAACCCGGCAAACATCAAAGGGTTAAACAATAGCGTGGTCGGCGATGTTGAACAGACCCGTCACGTGACTCTGATCGTGCACAAGTTCATTCAAGATGGCGGACAATGTAGACGATCTGTTTATATGGGGAGAAGATTTTGAAGCGATCTTGGGTATTTTGGAAGACGATGAACAAGTAGAGGAACAATTTTCCGTCGCAGTTAGAAATGTAAGTTGAAAAAGTTGTAATTTCGCACTACTGAGCTTAAATTTGCCACAGATGGGCTTCTCGACGCGTGTAAACAAACGCTCGCGTGAAAACCATGCTTATATATTGTCCTTTCTTCAAAGGCAATCTTCGTTAGGGCTCCTGCGAAACAAGGAAGACTTATAAAAAGCTTCTAAAGAGCTCAAAGCTCCGGAATGTAGAAATTATTCTATTCGGTAAACCTTGTAATTGGTAGAGCTTCCCGGCTTCACGATACTCTCTGTTTCGAAAAAGTGCCCACCGAATTTTTATTTTTAAACTCTTGAGTAGTTTATTGTTTGTGATACCTTTGTAGGCTCAGCGTCAAGAAATTGTTTGCAATGACTGCGGAAAGAAGTACAAAACCAAAGGAGGTTATGAGAGACACAGGGCTGCAATTAATTACCACTTGCACTCACATGTACAGTTATAATGAAACAACTGCAAGCTGTTCTTGACAAGTATTTTCACTTTAAATGATCAATATAAAAGTTCTCCTTAATGGTCTCCTTGTATTTCCTAGTTACACTTAAGAATTACCACTTGCACTCGCATGCACAATCATAATGAAACAACTGCAACCTGTTCTTGACAAGTATTTCACTTTAAATGATCAATATAAAAGTTCTCCTTAATGGTCTCCTTGTATTTCCCAGTTGCACTTAAGAATCACCACTTGCACTCACATGCACAATCATAATGAAACACAACTGCTATTCTTGACAAGTATTTTCACTTTAAATGATCAATAAAAAATTCTCCTTAATGGTCTCTTTGTATTTCTTGGTTACATTAAAGAATTACCACATAATTCAACTTTTAAGAAACCGTACTTATTTAAAAAGTACTAAAAGATCTTCGTCAAATGACATGAAATAATTGTATCTATAATAAAAAATGTCCTGGCGTGCCCAATCGATGAAAATCGATCATCAGAAGGCAATCAATATAATCGATAATGATTAATTGATATTATCAATTGCCTCAATCGATGAAAATTGATACTCAACTCTAGTCCTGGTAATTTCTATCCATTAAATCGATTATCATCAATTGCCATCGATTATCATTGGTAACTCTTGGAAGAGGATACCTTCAATTTCAGACTTGCTCCAGGGACTTGCTGTATATACAGCCTGGGTATCCGGTCGAATATGTAATTTGCTATTATCTTTATGTTTGATAGATTTTCATTGATTTCCGACATTAACCAATTAATTAATATCGATTATATTGATTGATAACTATTATATTGATTATTGGTTTTCATTGATTGGGCACGCCGGGAAAATGTACACTGGATGCTATGTAATTAATCTCCTCAATGATGAAAACACTGAAATGACTTAATTGACTACAGTTTCAGTTTTTTTCGACATGGTAACTTAACATCAGTAACTTGTTCTCAAGCTCGTGTCTTGTCCTTTCGGCCCCTTGTGTTGCCACTCTGACAGGACACTGTTCTCTGCATTCTTAGTGTGTTACTGTTGTACCCAAATGTTTTTATGTCAGGGTTGTCACTGCGTCTACCCAGTTTCCGCTGGCCCCCGAAGTACTCTTCTACTGGATCCTGGCAGAACCGTTCTGTGAGGACAAATTCAAACCCTTCCTGGAGCAAAAATTTTGTTACCTCAACAACAGAATGCGCAGATATGCGGAAGCCCTCGTATGTCTGCCATGAGAGAAACATTCGGTTTCTGGCATTCTGGGTGAAGTTACCAGGTCTGTTGTCAACATTCTCTTTCCACGTCCTCAGGTAGTCTAGGAACTCCATCAACCATGCAAATCTAGGAAATAAAAGAAAGGTCATCAATTACTGTTTCTTGACATGGACAAGGCAATATAAAGTAAAAGATACCTCTATATAATTAGCACTCCATTATAAAAAAGTATCCAAGCAGCTTTAATTGGTTTACTAATTAAACAGAAGTCTTTTAAAGCAAAATAAATTTTCTGATAAACACCCCATTGTAAATTAGTATTTGATCATATTTAATTGTAGTTAGGTAGAAGGCCCTTTAATAGGGATAACCTCTGGGCCCTCCTTTTGACGATTTGTAAATTCTGAATAAAGTATTATACATGTATATAAAGAAACCATTTACAATGGGTGATTTTATACCCCAGGTTAACATTGTATTTTGCCATAGCTAGTAACTCTACTATGATTTTGCTAAATAATAATTTATAAATTAAACAAAATTTAAAAACATCAACCACACCTTTCGTCACCAACAGAAGTATAAGGAGCCAAGAATGGTTTGCGCTTTCTCTGATGCTCTGTCGTGCTTCTCACATTGAGACAATCAAAAAAGCTATCGACCATTTCGCAGAGTTTTGCAGTTGCTGCTGTCTCTGGAGGTCCAAATGTCTTCAGAACTGCAGCGACTGATGCACTCAGGACTTGTGCAGCAAGATTCACTCGCATGACAGAATATGGGGTCAGGTTTACATGCTCATATGACAGCCTAGGCAACAGCTTCAAGCCATTGTCCACATCCTGATAGAAAATCTCTGTGATGTGCTGCCACAATAAATACTGCCCATCTTTCCACATATATCGGGTGCATTTTCCAGATCCAGAGTGCATGAGACAGTTCCGTGTTGTTTTGACTAGATGTGGGTTATCAGAGAAGAAGTACACAAAGCGATGCGGTGCAAAGATGTTAACTGCACGATAACACACATCAGTGCCTGCATCTCCATCAAGGGGTTTGTGAAGCGGTAAAACCTCCTATTTGTTGAAGCACCATCAGATGTGGCAGCAATGACCCACAGATTGCAACTAGTTTCTAAAATACAAACAGCTTCCCAAAACAAGGGCATTAATTGCGCAGAAGTAACACCAGTTGTGGCAAAATGTGCAAGGCAGAACTTGAGGTCAGTGCAAACTCCACGAACCAGAAAGGCAAGAGCATGTGTTGCAATTTCATTGACTTTTTCCAAAACAGCATAGTTAAGTTCCAAGTCTCCAAGATCAGTAAAACCAATCAGTTCTCCTGTTACCTTGTCCAAAACAAGGTTTGACATGACTTTCATTTCGTCAAACAAAAGAACCACATATTTTTGAACATCAAAGTATGTGTCAGTTAAGGAGTTCAACTCCTGAACAATTTCCTCTTGGAATCCACGTTGTGGCCGAATGGCATTTCGATAATCTTTCAGGCGTCGCTGACTTGGGAGTACCAACACTTTACTATTTCTAAGCTCTTCGTAGCATGAAGGTGACTTAGCAGCAAGTGAAAGACAAAACCTGATGATCATTGGATGGTATCGCACTCCAGTACTACTGCTGGAGAACAATTTCTTCTGTTGCTGCCAGAAAAGGCTCATAAAAGGAGTGATTTTGTCATCAGCCTCATCAAGGATTTTAGTGAAGTCGTTGCTAAGTCCATGGTCAACTTCAATGTTTGTTTTGACAATTGCTGCTCGCATTTCATTTAGCTCTCGCTCAAGTTCGGCACATTTCAGTCTTTGTTCTTGTAATGTCAGTTTAATTCTTTCTGGATTAGTTTTTGATACCGGTGCCTTGACATTTGCAGGTTTGGAGAGCCGCCTTTCCTTTGCGTTTATGGTCTTTCTTGAGGAAACCAGGTACTCCAAACATTGCGGGCATGCACCTTCCCCGACTTCTTTTTCGCACATGAGATGACAGTCCTTTGACCTCCAGAAACCTTTGTTGGGAAACTGCTCACCCTGCTCACATGCCTGAAGTGGGTCTTCATTTATCGGAATTACATGATGATACAGCTGGCTTGTTAATTCACTGGCTTCCACTCCACAGCAAAGTTTATAGCACTCCAGCTCTCTTACAATTTCACATACTGAAATGTTTCTGACTGAACGCCGGTGAGTAACATAGAGGGGATGATCTTCAGGAAGAAAACAACCAAAAGCTTTCACAGCGTATGCAAGACTGTCATCTATCATTATTTCTACTTCTGGGAGAAGGAAAGGTCCAAGGGGCTTTTTCAGAATAACTCTGTCTGATATTGTTTTGAATTTCCACCCTGCCAGGGTTTTCAAGCCAGTGATTCGCTGGCACAATTCACCAAACGACTTGTAACATGCCTTGGGTTGTTGATCGTGCTCCTTGACAACCGATCAAGCAGGTCTTGGTGTAGGCTTTGCAGACTCGTGACTTTTCCTTGGCATGTTTAATCTTGGGATGGCGCCGAATCGTGGTTTCTTCTTCGTCATTTTCGCCGTTTGAACTGCATTTGAAAATAAAGGAAAACACAAATAAGAAAGATGAAAATTAACATTCAAGAAAATTTCACAGAGATCGTAAATAAACAAAACCATATGGCAAAGCGAAAGCATGTCTTCAATTTCTACTGTATATCGTAGCCGTACTTACATGTTTCGAAATCTTCTACGTCGAAGTGTTTTTCGCAGGTAAACACTGTCATTTTCAATCCTTTTTCGAAATTCATGGTCGATCTCACGCGTCTTTGTGATCTCACTCAACCACTCGTCCCGCCATTTCTTGTGTGCCTCGTCCTTCGCCGCGGGCAACTTCCAAATACCGATCCCTTTCGTTCTTCTACAACTCCCACAGCCAAACACAGCGCAGTTATCTCCAGGCATGACGACTAATGAACTATATAGCTATAACACTTATCGAATCGAGACTAATCTGAGCTAAAAATCCGGCGAAATACAGCTTAAGTCTCCGCACATTCACGTTACTCCTATCGCCATGTTGATTTCCTTGTGCACGGTCATGATCACGTGACTAAGGGAAAACCATAACAAAGACATCGGCCTTTGATGTTCACTGGGTTTCATAACCAGTCTCCTCTACTAACTATGGACAGACTGTGCCGAGGACGCGTCCATCGCGACGTGTGAAAATGCTAATAACGCTTCAGTTTTAATTCATGTTTGGATGAATAGATCGCAGCATATATGAAATTAGTGTGTTGTACGGTTTTCGTTTTTTTTTTAATTATTCTACAAGCTTTAGTAACGACGAATTGCTCTTCATTTACGAATTTGACCAAGGAGGCGAGACTGCTAAGAAATGAAGAAGTTAAAATTAAGTTGTCACAATTAATCATCAAGATTCACAAACTTTCACTTACTACATTAAAGACAAAAGCAAGAGTTGTGAAAGTCAAGCACGATCTCCTTCACATCGTTTCACAGGTACATCAGAGCAAAACAAGCCACTAACCTTTCTCACTGAAATCTACGGCGGTGTAACATGCTCGTGTTGTTCGTGGCGCAATGCACTCTGGTAAAAAGTGACGCAGTGCACTCTGGTTAAATGCAATGCATTCTGGTAAAAAGTGATGAATTCAAGAATTCGTATCCACTTCTATATATTCTTCTTAAATCCTGTTTATGTTGCTGCTCGCTCGCTACGTTCGCTGCGCAGCAATTATAAAAAGCCAAATAACAGTTTTAACACATCCAGGGCTACTTACCTTTCGTGGCACTGTAAAACTGATTGGTTCGCAAGACCCTTTAGCAACAAGCTTATAGCATCTTGCAACCTCATTGTGTGTAACATCACATCCCCGTTTTGGCATGAAGCAGGCACCTCGCTGAGGTACATTGGAGCTGTAGTTTGTTAACCAATAGCAGTGGGGTGCTACAGGATCCAACTCGTAGTACCTGATGATGCTGTCACCCTATTCAACAAAACGTCATCACATTATTGCGCTTTTCTGATCATCAACAGTGCAATTCCATTTTCATGTCGAAACAGCAAATCGTGCTTACAGTTTACTTCCCGAGATACAGGTCACCGATCCCTGAGGAATTGCTTAAATAAACCACATGAAAATAAAGGTCAACTTATTAAAATATAGATCAGCTTTGCATGTGGTTCTTCTAAAGGAAGGACTAATACTGTTAAAGGAGTAAGAAGAATCTCTTGTAAGTATGCCCAGATGGTAGGTAAAATTTTAATTTTACAAAAACAGTGTTTATTTTACTGTGTTCATTGGGACAATTGATATCTATTCTTACTATGCTGACCAGCCTTAAGCAGGTCCTGGAGGTAAATACATACATCGCCAATTTACCAGTAGTCTAGAACTGTTGCCTAAGAGGTTCTGAGGTATCAGATTTCCTGTTACGAATTTAGCAAATTTGACAAATTTTGTAGCACATTTGTCCCAGTGGGGAGGGGGGAAAGTTCACTGTTATGGAATGGTGCAAAGTTCTTTCTGGTTTTTCAGCTTTAATTCAAACATCAGATTTAACAATCCACCTTGGATTTGCTCA
>OZ026596.1:41062342-41072342 GCA_964020085.1 Micromussa lordhowensis | reverse complement strand
AGAAGAGGAATGTGCAGCATTATTTGGTCAGATAATGCAAAAACTTTCAAGGCTACTGGAGCTACAGCCATGTTGTGGAGTATTGGAATCAGACCAGACCCAAAGTGCTTTGTCTGAAAAGAAGATTCAGTGGAAGTTCATCGTGGAGAAAGCCCCATGGTGGGGTGGGTTTTATGAACGACTTGTAAAGTCAAGACATCACTGAAAAACCCCAAAGGTAGCCACCAAAAAACTATAATTAAGTGGAACAACAATCTGTGTTTTTGTCGCTAGAAGTACGGAAAACAGTCTGCCAAATGAAAAGCCAAAGGACTTTACTACAAGTTGTTTTGATCCCAAATGAAAATTGAGTTGCTCGCTCAACACATTGTTTGGCATGCGATCAAAATCTACTGACCACGAAAGTTATTCGGAGGTAAAATCTACCAAAATATTTTTCTTTCGGAAATGAACCATATTATTTTTGGGCTGTACTGTATCGAACCCTCGCTATTTCTCTGTTCTATTTCATTCCCTTCGTAAACTCATGGTTGTTTCCTTCAGAATTATGTTTGAAAATTTCACGTTCTGCGACGATGCAAATGATGTATCATTACAAGTGTTCAATATGTTTGTTTGACAGAAAATGGAGTAAGCGATCAATACATAAAGTATCTCACATTGATGGAATTTTTTATTGTTGCAAAATAGCATTTGCTCCAGATTCTTGCGAGTAATACATTCCATACTAAACGCTTAAGTGATTCTTGAGAGGAACATGACTAGTCTCGAGAGAAATGAGACTAGTCCTGAGAGAAACAAGACGCGTCTCACAAGAAAGGAGATGAGAGGTGGTAACTTACATTCGAGAGGTACTGTAGACATTTTCTGGAGCCACACGATGTGACTCGTGGCAAATCAAACACATGGAATATGGTCAAAGAGTTGATGACAGTTTAACTCTGAAATTGGGTTTAAACATTACGAAGTGAACTACACTATTTTGCATTGTAAACTTCAACATAACACAGACAAGCCAAGGGAGGAAGGAAATTGATCACACAACTGTTTTCAAAAGGTCCCATCTCTTATCTGGAATAATGCCTCATTTTGTTAATAGTATGGATATTAATGAGCAACCTCGCATTGCATTTAGCTAGTATAATAACTAGATACACGCACCAGACTGTGCTCCATGAAGTAGCCTACACTTTGCGTAAACTCAGTCTCTTGATTGCCTTCACAGAAAACAATCTATCGCGATTGCCCTCCACTACAAAACACTGCATACCAGCTCAAGAAAACTTACTCCACTCTGGATCACTATGATAAAGTCAAAAGCATTAAGTTCTACTCACACAAACAACCTTTCCCTTCCGCACATCAATTGTCCTTATCTTCTTGTCTTTACATGTGGTGGCAATAAGACTTCCATTGGCATTCCATGAGACGCTGTAAATGACATCTGGATGACAGTCAATTTCTTGGACAGCCTCTCCAGATTCTAAATTCCAGATAACAATCTGTGGGTCAAAGCTGGCACTAAGCAGGATATTAGATGCCACAGGATGCCACAGAACTTGGTGGACTTTTCTTTGATGAGCACCCGATAGCTCAAGTAGATATTCTGTTAAATTCTCATTGCCCAGTCCCTCATCAGGAATGTGCCAGATTTTCACAGTGGCGTCCTCTGAAGAGGAAGCTATCATGTTGTCATCAAAAGGGTTCCAAGCTATATCCAACACATCTTGTGTATGCCCACTCACTTTTCCATGATTGGGATCTAAACGACCAACCTGAAAGACAAGAATGAGAAGTTAATTATTTTCTTGAACTACAAACAGACAATATATGGATAAAGGGGGCAAGTTTCTAAAGAAACTGTGGTGCTGCGTCAGTGGGAGTATTACAAGATAATTTGGTTTTATCAACTGGGTTGATAATGTGAATTGTCCACCGTAAAGAGATTCGGAAGCTGACGTTTCGAGCGTTAGCCCTTCGTCGGAGCGAAGGGCTAACGCTCGAAACGTCAGCTTCCGAATCTCTTTACGGTGGACAATTCACATTATCAACCCAGTTGATAAAACCAATATATGGATAAATTGGATAATTAAACGAGACTTACCTGTAAGTTGAAGTTTGATTGAGATTCTATCACATGACAGCAGAAGGCAAGGAGATCACATGAGATAGCACGGCGCTTGCACGAGTCATTTTTTAAAGACATTGAATGGGAGTGTCAGGCATAATACACACAGCCAGTAGATGCATAGCTAAGGCAGAAAAAGAGCGGGGAAGCCAAAACGCGGCGGGCATGTGATCTCCTTGCCTTCTGCTGTCATGTGATAGAATCTCAATCAAACTTCAACTTACAGGTAAGTCTCGTTTAATTATCCAATTCTATCACATGACCAGAAGGCGGGAGAACCCATGAGACTTTAAAGCCCTGATGCACCCATTCAGACAACGCAAGGTGGGTAGAGCCAGCAATAACAACAAGCTGTATTCATGCCTGGCCTACTTTATTTCAATAACATTAACAGAAATAAATGATTATTATGCATTGCTGCTGAGGAGCACAGATGCAACGCTGTCCTCTTCTATTACTGGCTTAAAGTAATGTCGGTAAAATGTTTGTGCCGAACGCCAACTAGCCTTGGCCATATTCTCGTGTATAGGGACTGCCTTCGCACATACTTTGGACGCGGAGGCTGCCCTGGTGCTGTGCGCAGAGAACATTGTAGTGTCGATGCCACACGTTTTAAGAGTGGCTTTAGTCCATCTTGAAATGGTGTCCCTAGATACAGGTTTGTAAGGCTTGACATAACTTTACAAACAACATAGTTTCAGTTCCCCTAAGTTTCTGAGTGTGATGGATATATTCCTTTAAGCATGAATGCGGGCAGATAGTAGGATCTGGGGAGTATCTAGCTATTTCGATCCGAGTATGTGGCGCCCCAGGCCTGCTAGTTTTGGTATGTTGTAAGACATCAAAGGAGCATAGATCTTCTTCCATTTTCATATGCTGAAGATCAAGCAGGTGGATAGTTTGTGTCAACTACATGAACACAAAAAGAACCTGGAGACTTGAAGAACTGACTACGTCAGTCACTCCAGAATGAAGATTGTTGTTCTTTGTACGAACTACGTCTAATCGCGCAAAGCGCAAACCATGCAATGACTCACGCAAACGCCATGCTATCTCATGGGATCTCCCGCCTTCTGGTCATGTGATAGAATACATGTGTGGTGGGAACTTATGGTGGTTGAATTGAACACAATATTATTGTAAGAGTTATGAAGTCATTATATAAATAAGTACAGTGGTTTGCTTTTTTTTGACAAGCAAATTATCTTTACATTTCATTTGCATATTGTAAGCTGCATCTAAGCATTGAAAAATCACTTAAAACATTATTTCAATTGGTATCAAACATATCAGTTTCCTTATCAATCATTTCAAGTTTGACAGACCCTTACGTAACCTCTTATGACCAGAGAACAACATTTCTATTGTTTTATTAAGTTGTACGAAATATCTCCAAAATTAGAAGGTACATCGATGCAGAGAGTGCCTATGTTGTTGTGTTCATACCTTTATAACTTTGAAATTAGATAACTGCAACTCACTGCTACAAAAGTACAATGAGTACAAGCAATAACAAAACATTGCTGAAGAAAAACATAGAAAAGGAGCACAAGAAAGTCCCCGCTAATGTGGAAAAGTATATTAACACCAAAGTGAAAGTTTTTGCCCAAACCCTGAAGCTGGACGACAGAGTTGAATCACTGGCACCTTAAGAATCACTCATCTCCTAGAAAGACCACAAGGACAATTTCCAGATATTCTTCTGCAAAGAATGCAAGTTTCTTCCTGATCATGAATATTCATCTTCTCGGGGAAAAAAGTAAATGTTAATTTATGCCTATTTTGCAGATTTAGGAAACATTACAATGTTCACACTTACGTCATCAGTATGGAAGTTTTGGCGGTAAACGGCACACGTCCTTCTCGCCTGGAGCGAGAAGGATGGCTGTCTTTGCAGGTTATGACTATGCAGCATAGAAATGCCAATTTCACATACAAAAATTGATAATCTATTGGTTGCCACTCACTAGTTGTTGATCTCATAATGTATTAGTTGACAACCTCGTAAATATTTTTAACATCACATAATATTGCAGTGATATTATATCTTACAAAATAATGATTTATTTTATGTTTTTTTAATTATTTATGTACACAACCCCACAAGCTTGTAGCTTTAATATTCTTATCCCGTTTAAACAAAGGTCATCCATCCAACCATCCATCCAGAGATCTTTAAGAATTAAGTTTTTATGTTAAGCAGAAGTGCAGGCTGCTACAGATTAAGAAAGAGTGTTTGTTTGATAGGTGCTCGAGCTAGGCCACTAATTTACCAATGCTTGTCGGCTTTTAAATTCACTGTTTGTTGAGAACATTGAGAGTTGCATGTGTCTAATACAAGTTACGTGTAGTAATGGCTTTTTGTTTTGCAAAATACACACAAATGCATTGTATGAATAACAAAGGTTTTTTTTCCCCCAATTTGAATACACGCATATACGTGAAATTACACCCAAAATGCGTGTCACTACCAGATTAGTAAATTTTACACGCGTGTAATATTACATGCACATTTCACGCACTGTCCACGAATACTACACGCATGCAATGTACGCGCGTGCAGGTGCTGCAATCCCTTTGACCGGTACTGTAGATATCTGAATTTGTATTGTTATCCTGCATGTTAACACTATGCAATGCTCCGTGGACTAGTTGTGTACTCTTTTTACGTTTTTTTTTCTTAGATCAATCTCACTTGTAAACCGATGAAGGTCGAAAATGACCAAAACACTTTCAAATATTTTAGTCCAAAAGTTGGCTGTCCTCAAACCATTTAAACTATATATATACTAGTAATAGTTCACACTAAATCTGCCCCCGCATCTATTTTACCCGTCAAGGATATAAAGTTCTTATAAAAATTCTACTGCGTTAAAGGAAACTATTATTTATTGTATGAACTGAAATTTTATATTTTTAGTAAACTATATCACTCATACTGTTCAAGTAACTTAGGCATCTTATCATAAATGTGATCGAAAGATTTAACATTCTGTTTAACTCATTCTATCACGATACTCTTTACCAAATACTCTCACGAAGTGCATTCTGGAAAATATATCAAACCACTCTGTTATTCTAGTTTGATACTGAAACAAACCGTTTGTCTGGATATACGAGGGCTCTACCGTATCTCGAAAGCAGAACAGAAGTCGAGATTTATTTTCCGAGATGTAAACAGGAAGTATTGCTTTACAGTCGCCATATATGCAAATTAGAGTCATGCTTTTTGTCTTCAAAGAAAACGCCGCAAAACATTTAGTTTCACATCTGAATCCCTTCCAGTCAACCCAGCCATCGCATGGGCTCTACGCCACGTAAGATTACTCAGTAAAAATAAGCGATCGAAATAAACGTGATCTTTATACGTGTGGTGTTTGGGTCAAGTTCGTCGACCCCGTTGCTGCCTTGCGAGCTGACCGAAAAATTAACCGGGACCACCGTGCGCGCCTAGTTTCTTCAAATCGAGATTGATTCGCATACTACACCAATATTTTACACATTCTTTATACGTATACGCGGGGGAGACTATAATGCCTCCTCGGGTGGGCCAAAACCCTGCGGGGGCCAACTATATAGTTGTGGTTCTCCTATTGTTTTATTGTTGTCAAAGACAAATAAACCAATCAGAAAGGGCTTTCTAAGCATATTTTTAGAGGACTTTTGGGGTCCTAAAAAGATAGTTTTTCGTCTTAAAATCATGCACTCGAAAAGTGCAGGTAATCATGGTGTGATAAACTTCCAGGGTCTTGTTTCCATTCCTAAAATGGAGAAATTACTTCTTTGGGACTTAAAATGGAAAAGAAAAACCCAAATCATTGTTTAGGTGGCCTCAGAATGGAAGATCAAGGCGAGTCCTAAAACCTTTCTGGTGAAGAATTTTTCCTTCCTTCAATCCCCAGGAAAAAAACAACAGTTGGTGCACTTAGAACAAAGGAACCTGAAATTCCCATTCCTTTTCTTTCTGCCCCGGTAATTTCTGGTATTTTCAGTTGGTTTCCATGAAAATAGACCTTTTTACCGATACGGCGGCCATCTTGAATTCCGAGGAAATTATGGGATGGCCAGGGGGCAGATGAGAAATAATTAAAAAGAATACTGTGGCGTGATAACTTTTAACAATAATTTTTCGATAACCATAGGAACAACTGCCAAATATTGTGACGGAAAGATGTAACGCTTGTAATATTTGTTATGGAATATGAGAGACAAGCAGTAAAAATTTATCCTGAAAAGCTGTGTATACGATAAATTTTCCAGCGATTGCCCCCTCGGCAGCCCATAATTTCTCAGTCAAAACAATAGAATTCAAGATGGCCGCCGTATCGGTAAAAAGGTCTAACAAAGACAATTTTTAAAGAACAAAATTATATACAAATGGATGAAATTAGTAAGGGAAAAAATTCTCCGGTTTCTGAAATTGTAGCATCATTTCAGCCACTAATAATGAATGTCAACTGAATGAAGACCAATGTGCAAAAAAACTAACTAAGCAAGTCAGGAGTGCTTTTTGAAAAATGTTCACAGCAACTTCTTTGCACTTGTCAAACTTCTGAATGACTAATCCGTATTGGATTGAATGGCATCTGGAAACTAAGTCGACTGTCCAGCCTCACTGCCCTCTGGAATTTCCTGGGTCTTTTGACTTCCAACCGCCCCTCCAACCCCTCCATTGTGGTGGGTGGAACCACACAAAGTAAAGTACCCCAAGAAATGAATATTTGTGACTGCAGTAACTAATACATGGGAATAGTACGTTTCAGTGTTAGTTTCGTATGTACTGTATGTCAATCCAGGAATACATATTTGTCAGTGATATCCAATAACAACTTGAGATCATAGAAGCTTAGTTATATAAACGTTTCCTCCCACTTTCGTAACTTCAGTCCCATCGGTTACAATTTGTACAAATCATTGAACTGTCTCAGTGAACTGGCAGGTGAAGCTACCTTGCGGAAGATAACCTACAGTACAAACTTGTACAAAGCATCTATGCTAATTTACCAGCAAGTTTAAAGCCTGTAATTAAAAGAGCATCCTACCTCGTCGAGTCTCAAAACAAGGAAGGCACCACCGCCAGCCGATGCTAATATAATAGCAAGAAATTTAGGACTGACTGCACAGTACGGTGAGTCAACTGAATTTCTTGAAACCGCGAACCCCTCATAACATTTGTCCTTCTTTGCTGCCGTTCCAAATACATGCCGGAACTTTGATGACCTTACGAATTTGGCCATATTTGCTTGTGCACAGTGACTCCTATGAATACTCTAAGGTTTCTTACACCTTTGCTGGCTCCAAAGACAAAGAGACCCACAAAATATTCAGAAGGGAGCTACACTGACTGATTTTCACTGACGAAGGAAAAAGGAAATACGGTTGTGATTTTCGGGGAGGGGCTATAGTCACATGACCAAGTTTCCGGGGATCCTATTTTGAGTGTCTCTTTCAGATCTTTACTATTTGGTCCCTTCTTCACTGCTTTGGGCTGAGGACTGCTCAGACAGTGTTAATCATGAATGTGGACTTGTTTACGGTGAGAATCGGCCTGCTAATCGGTAAAATATGCTAAATTCATAAAACTGCCTTCCTGTATACTTTTTTCGCGTAAAACCTAGAAGTTTTATCATCACAGTGTCGCATGCAACCGTGAGTAGATAGCCGACGTATTTATAGAGTTCGTTTTTTTCTGACTCAGCTATATAAATTGTAACAGAGGTTCTCTTCATACAAGAAGTTTCAATCAGGCGTATACACTTCTCCGTTTTCAAATACAGATGAACTAAAAATGGCTTTACGGGTCCGAAAAGTTTCCGGGGCTTTCGAAAAACGGGCCCCTGGTCTTTTAAAGACTGTAAGCTTACATGTAGCAAGGACCTATAAATTCTGATCATCTTTTAGTCTCTGGACTTCACAGCAAGCCAATATTCTCTCCATCTTTCCTCAACCAGAGTAAATCTAGAGAAGCTCTGCAGAAGCCATTGTATCAGAGATGTGAAGAGATTGAAAAGTTGATTGAAGGCTCCTCCATACAGGTACTCAAATCAACCTTTTATTTCAGCAAATATCCTATATTAGTATATACTAAAACAGTTGATGGCGCGCGCTGATTGGCTCGTCAAACTCCGGATATCCTGTGCTATTTACCTCCGAGCAACTCGAGAGAAAATGGCGTCCGGTTTGCATCCGTGAAAAGTGAAGAAATCATCCAAATTAATTTGTTTTTGGTGTTTATTATCTCACTGTTTTAGTATATACTAAAACAACTATTCACCTCAGTGTCGGTGGCTAGCGGTGGATATTTACCTCGCCGCTTCGCGGCTCGGTAAATATCCATAATAAAATATCGTAAATATCCGGAGAAGTGTATAGTTGTTAAGTAATCAGTTTGTTTTAAGTGAAATGTGCATACCGCATTTACTCGAATAAGCGCCGCGGCGCTTATTTAATTTTTCGCGCCACAAGTGCGGCGCTTACTCGAGGGCAGCGCTTATTTAAAAATTGTACCAGACAAATTTACTTTTTCTATATTTTTATTCAATGGTACACTTTCTATCTGTTAATTTTCCTATGGACTGATACTATACTTCGCATAGCAAGAATTCTGGAAAGAGAGCTTACCGCCCGAGCAGAGAAATACGGTCACTTTGAACTCAAGTTAAGGATGCTGTTTTAAAATTGTTTTATAGTGTTTTTCCTGGTTACACGGAATTCCTCGATTAAGCGCCACATCGGGGGTGCGGTCCTTATTAAGTTTTTTGTCCCAGATGCGGCGCTTATTTGAGGGCGGCGCTTAATCAAGGGCAGCGCTTATTCGAGTAAATACAGTATTCAAATTAGACTAGGAGAGTTAAGGACCCCTTTGATAACAGTCTTCAATACACTGATGGGTCGTCCTGTTAAAATATTCGTTATTTTTATTAGTAGTAGTAGTAGTCCTGTAGAATATAAAGAGGAGAAATTTTAATCTCCTAACTAGAGTGGTTTTCATTGGCCAATTCCCTGTATGAGATGCACCTACAGGGAATTATGGTCGTTGTATTCATCATTTTAGACTGGACATTTATTTTGATGAATACAACTACCATGATTCCCAGCAGGCACATCTCATAGAGTGAATATTGGCATTTCAGTGTCCGTAATAAACCAAAACCAAAGGTTTTTTTTTATAATTGTACCTTATTCTGAAAATTCCCCTTGGGATAAATAAAGTATGTATGCAATATATGAACAAAGTAATCACCCTGACCAATAGGTTAATAGTAAGTTGTTGTATAGTTACCTTCTAACTTTTCAGTGCAATTTCAACTCTGCCATCAAATGATTGTTAATCTATTGAGAAATAGAAAACATGTACCATGTTTCTGTCAAGATGTAGTATAAATCTACTAGCGTTTTATCATGAATGCCATTCTCTGATTGGCTACATTACTCAAGAGGAAGAGGATTAAGGTAATGATTTATACTAAAGCAATTAGATTATTCGCTCTTGATTTCTATGTGTGATAGTTGGCTCAGGCTGTGCCCTTGTCAACTATCACGCGATATAAATCTTGAGCTCATAATCTAATTGTTTAATAGAAAAGCAAGCAGAAGCTGACCAGCTGACGGCATACTTAACAACAAACAACTGTCTTTCTATGAAACAAAGTGGAACTTTCACTCTACAGAAATGGCACTTATCTGCTCCACAGATGCCATTTTGACTGGCATGGATAAACAGGAACTCTCTGCTATGGTTTTGTTAGACATGAGCAAAGCCTTCGATAGTATTAATTGTGATATTCTCCTTGTAAAATTACAAGATCTTGGCATTTCTAAAAATGCTCTTGCTTGGTTCAGCAGCTACTTGACCAAGTCCTACGTATAAAC
>OZ026596.1:41049842-41054842 GCA_964020085.1 Micromussa lordhowensis | reverse complement strand
TCATGATGGAGTCGAGTCGAGGTGAGTTGCGTTGTAATGGTACAGTCTAGTTGTGTTGCTTAAGTCGAGTGGAGTCGAGTCGAGGTGAGTTGAGTTGTAATGGTAAAGTATAGTTATCATGATGGAGTCGAGTCGAGGTGAGTTGCGTTGTAATGGTACAGTCTAGTTGTGTTGCTGAAGTCGAGTCGAGTCGAGGTGAGTTGCGTTGTAATGGTACAGTGTAGTTGTGTTGCTGAGGTCGAGTAGAGTCGAGTCGAGGTGCGTTGAGTTGTAATGGTAGAGTATAGTTGTGATGGTGGAGTAGAGTAGACTTGAGGTGAGTTGCGTTGTAATTGTACAGTCTTGTTGTATGGCTGAGGTAGAGTAGAGTCGAGTCGAGGTGTGTTGAGTTGTAATGGTAGAGTATAGTTGTGATGATGGAGTCGAGTAGACTTGAGGTGAGTTGCCTTGTAGTTGTAGAGTCTAGTTGTGTTGCTGGGGTCGAGTGGAGTCGAGGTGAGTTGGGTCCTAATGGTAGGGTGTAGTTGTCTTGCTGGGGTGCAGTGGAGTAGCTGTGAAGTAAGTTGTAATGGTAGAGTCTAGTGGTGATCGAGGTTAACTAGGGTATAGTTGTTTTCATTGAGTGGAATAAGGTGAGTTGAGTTTTAAATAATAGAGTGCTGCTCTCTTGGTGGAGTAGAGTACAGTCGATATGACTTGAGTTGAGTTGTAATCGTAGAGTGTAGTTGTGTTGGTGGGGTAGAGTACAGTCGATACGAGTCGAGTTGTAATCGTAGAATGTAGTTGTCTTCGTGGGGTACAGATTAGTTCAGTTGTGATTATTGAGTATAGTTATATTGGTAGATTGCAGGTGGGTTGAGCTGTTATAGTAGAGTACGGAAAAGTTTAGTGTAGGTGAGAGCAGTCCAAAAAAGCTGTAATGGTGTTGAGTTGCGTTGAGCTTAACAGGCCTTGATGGGATTGTAGAGCTTGGTAAAGTTAACTTGCCTAAAGTTGTAGTAGGGTGGCGTGGAGACGAAAGGTAATTTAGCATTTGGGTAGATTTGCGCAGAGGTTACTTAAATGTACTAGAAGTGAATGAAGCGAAAGTGTTTGCGTATACTACAGTTGTAGTAGAGTAGAGTCTCAATATAGTGCCGTATAAGTGAGAAGATTAAAGTAAGCTCTATTGGATGCTAATTGTTAAACAATAAACTGTATAAACTTCTCAAACATGCAAAATCATTTTCCCCCGAAGTACTTACATACCTACTAGAAAAGAACCAAAGTTGATATATGTGGAAGGCAGTCGAGATAGTCGAGCATAAAAAAAACTCCACCGAAATTTCCTATCCAATTTCATGCCAGGTATAATGGTATGTCACTTCATTTCAGTATTTGTTAAGGTATCAGTGTATCCCAAATTTGATCACTTTTCAAAAAAATGTTTTCTGCTTTTTCAGATAGATCTTATTGCAATCTTTCATTTAAAACAAATTCTATGAAAAAAGATTGATTCTAGGTAAAGTTATCAACAAAAAACGTTTCATTCCATTAATTATCTAATTGATAGCAGCAACACCCTGTCAACACGTTGTCACGAAGTAAATTTGCATTAAAAGATCACGTCACAGACGCAGTGTTGTGCGATTTTCACACGTTTGTGTTTGTCGTCGACATGCTGCTTCAAGTGTTTTCTGATTTGAAGACTATAATTTTAAAGCTTTTATCTATTTCATGTCGCCAAAGAAAAAATGCAGAAAAAAAGCGCTTTCACCATTCAAAGTGGTAACTTCTTGATCTCAAAGGTTTCCTTTGCTTTGTTTTCACGAACTCTTTTTCCCTGTCTTCGTTATCTCTCAAGCTGTTTCGTTAGAAGGAATCTACATTAGCTAGGGCTTTTAAAAAGAAGAAAATGAAACATTGAACAAAAAGTATTCAGTCCTTACTAACCTTGCTGCGCAAGCGGTGGAAATCGGATCTTGCAAGGTATATTTCCCACCAGGAGCAACATTTGAGCCTGCTTTGTAATTGATATGAGCTCTATTGTTAAAGTAAAATAATCCTTCACTTGGTCCATCAACAGGTCATTAATTTTCCGACATCTTATGTAATTTTCTCATTACACCGGAAGAACGCCCTAAAGTATATCTACCTTCATATCTCGAAACAAAAATTTAAGCGAGTGAAGCACACATTTTTACATTTATTCCAGTTCATTTCCAGCAAATTTTCAACGTTTTTCGCTGAAATTTAGCGAGAATGTTGCCCGATGATCATGCAAAAAAGCTGTGTCAGGGAATTTTTATTTTTCGCTTCTCTCAAAAGTTATGACTATTTTAGTGAAGAGAATGCATGTTTTTTTCCAACTCTCAAAGTTCAACTGCGTGTCAGAAACAAACCAGACAAGTAATCAGAATTTCCCAACACAGTTTTTTAGAAAAAGGTGTCAAGAAGACATAGCAATATTAATCGCGTTCTCCCACTCAAATCCGACCGGAAACAAACTTGATAATTGAACCTCTGTACTTTGAGAAATAGCATGCTATATTTGGGAAACCTTTATTTTTTTACATTTATTTTAGTGAATAAACCGCCGTAATCTACAATTATTAAGCTTTCAGAAAATATATACTTTAGTAGGGTTTGCGTCACCTTTTCGAGTTCTCCCAAACTTCCATGAGTGTGTCTAGAACTCGATAGAAACATGAACATGTAAATCTATTTCTTTTAGAAAATTAAGTGACAAAAAAAGAAAACAACTTGTTCACTTTGATCTCATCAAAATGTAAATTATCTTTGCTTGTGCCATCATTACATCAACAGCTCTTGCTAGTTCTGTTTTCTATCGAGTTATGATTTTAAACCAATCAGTGTGCATATTTTCTTTGAGCTATTTTCTAATTTATGATGTTATCTTGTGTTGCAGAATCTGCATGGATTCTTTCCACAGCTCCTCAATAACATTTTTGGCTATTCCGGCTCGACAGATTGGGGTCTTAAAACCCTATCACGAGACAGTAGAGAGTTTGCCTCTGTACGTCGGGTTCTATCTCCTCATGGTGCAGTTTTCAAATTGATTGACATGCTGCAAGCTGATGATTTACACCGATATGAATTCTTTATTAGCTGCCTTCCAGTGAGTTTGATTCATCTTACTTTGCTTTTCATTGTTTACAGAATTTCAGTAATAATAGTCATAAAATAATAATTATAACTATTCTCTTTCAGTTTGATCAGCCAAATAAACAACATTTCCATTATATTATAGTTTACGATTAAAGTTCTTGTAAGGGACCACCTCAAAAATTCCAAAAGGTCATAAGAGGAGCTGGTCGCTTACAAGAATGGGGTCTTATGAGTGATCACATGCTAGGCCAACGGAGCTTAGGCAATTCCAGAGCCTGTAGCATAAAGTTTCAACCTCACTCTTTCCACAGTGATACATCACCTCAAACTATTACTGGTAGCTCAAGATCTTTATCAGAGAGCATATTTCATAAGTTTTTACAAACTGTAAAATGTGATTAACTAGTAATACAAGGTCATGTTGTAATACAAGTCACAATCTTTGAGTGGTTGCTTACGAGAGCTTAAAAAAAGGAAAAGACTAGTTTTGATTAACAATTTAAACAGGGTTTCTCAATGGAAATTGCAACTAGAGTTGTTTGTTTACAAGAGCGGTCTCAAGGAGAGCTTTGACTGCATTATATACAGCGATTAAGGGGTTCAAGAGTGGTGCATGGTTACATGTACTTGTCCTTCCCCTTGAGATTTTGTGGTATTTAGTTTTTGTATGGCTTTAAAGTATTACAACTTAGGAACTTTAAAAGATAGCTGGAAGCTGGCATTAAATTATATATTTTAAAGCCTAAGAAAACAATATTTGTTGGTGCGTAATGCTGTCCTAGGTATTGGAATTAATTATTCTATATTCTGCATACAGTTTCCAACTCAGAAGTCATTATCAGAAGGCATGATTCCAGTGTTTTACCATGATAAAATACCAGCAAGAACTCCTGGTGAAGCCAGAAATGCAGTGTTACTCAGTATCCTTATATTTAATTAAACACCTCATGTGCGTTATCTTGGCATCTGACCTTGTCATATTGATCCAAATTATCCCTGAAGGTCAAATTTACACGTGAAAATTTCCATCATTTGGGAGCGGAAGTTGCCAGATTTGTGATAAACTTCACTTACTGTACTGTATTTTGCAAAAATTGAAACTAAATGAAACAAAATGATGTACATGTATATAGTTGAAGTTGCCTCATCGACTATCACCACGTACACTGTTAGTAGTAATTTTGAGCTCATAATCTAATTGAGTGGTTAATGAGAGCTCATTTCAAAAATGTATCAATTTTTGACTTTCAAAACACTTTACTTCTAGTGTTATTCTTTTTTGTTTTTTGAATTATCACCCAGAAAAACCCTAAGTACTGTTATCATCATGGCACATGTACTTACTATCTTAAATTTTTTTAATCTTAAATTTGGCAGGTTTAGATTGTTTTGTTTTGCTTTATTTTGCAAAACACTGTAAGCCTTGAAATTTGCTATTTTTGCAGCCAGTCTGAGTCAAAAGACCTCTCTAGGGAAGAAGAGACACTTGGAAATGACGTTGGCTTGTATCATCCTATGTGAGAGAGACATAGAGATCCAAACCAAATAATCCCATGCCCTGGCAACATAGTCCACTGATATCATTAGTAATATTATAGCATCTGTGTTGAGACTAGAAAGTAAAATGTACTTGTTTGTTATATCTGATTTAACTGTGACAGCAATTATACTGTACCTTAACTTTTTTAAAGATGCTTTTGAGTACTACATGTTTCATTTTGCATACTACATTGTACATCAGGAAACCAACAGGGTAAGTTATGTCCATGGATTGTCTGAATATTTGCTCCATCTTATCAAGCCATCAGGGCCGGGTTGTTCAAATCATGATGAAGCTTAGCCAGGCTTAAACCAGTATAACAGATAATTTTGATTTCAGTTCTGTAACTTTT
>OZ026596.1:40987342-41044842 GCA_964020085.1 Micromussa lordhowensis | reverse complement strand
TCCAAGAAAATTGCTGGCAACTTTCAGTCAAGCAAAAAGCAACTCAAGTTTGTCAACATTTAATACAGTACACCGTACATGTGTAGCTTTCCCTTCTAAGTGTTATCTTAAAGTTGCTTACCACCAAATGAAGCTTTTTGTTCTCCATTAATTAGCTTCATGTTATCAGGAAAGTAGATCATATTGATACCAGTGGAAGACAAAAGCAAAGTTCACAATGTGCAAGTGCTGGCTGTCACCCGCCATATTGAAAATATCGCTCATTGAGTTACTGCTGACCACTAGTAATGGAGCCTACAAATCTGTCAGGTGTTTCTTTGGAAACGAGGACTGGTGCAAATTTTTTTGCATGCAACAAGATCGTTGATCGACAATTTTAGATCAGAAAGAAACGCATTCTTTTATTATCTATCAACTAATTCATCAACTTAAAGGCCTCTTTGATGGGGAGCTTGCTGCACAACCCATCCGCTCGTTCATCTGCTTAAATGCTAACACCTGCCTGACCGATCTTTATCCTGCTTCCGTGGTCAGTTCATGCTTCATTTACAAACTGGAAAAGTTAACAGATCAGCGATTTCAAGCAAAGATTTTGCCGTTTTCTTTAGAGCTGAAACCCCTTATGCATTTGGAATTCTGAACTGCGTAACCTCCCTTGTCTTCAGAATTCCAGTCCAAGAAACCCCGCCTCTCCCTTGGAATTCCAAGATGCCGGAATTGATCCTAACCCAAATCCTACCACATGAATGTGCCCATTGATCTGTCCTGTATCATTTGAGATGTTTACAATTTTTATGACACCTATGATCTTTGCTGTAACTAACAGACATAACAGTGGTGTGTGCTTCAATCTTTAAGTGGGTGAAGGTGTCATGGAACCTCTTTAGCCCTCATCTTCACAAGTTTATCCACCCTATATCGTCGCTTGCAACTACCTGTCCAAACACGTGACAAAAACATGTTCTGCTGACCAATCAAAATTCAAAGTTTTGACAATCAAACTTTGAAGTTTACCCACCCACTTGGGAACGTTTTGGTGCCACTTGTAAGCACAAATGATCGTAGTTGATTTATCTACTGTTTGGCAACTGAAGACATGGTGTTTACAATAGATAAGTTGGGCAGAAATTTCAAGCAAGGTGTTCCACTGTCAAGTGATTTACGAAACCAAGTGATAGAACTCACACAACTTCATTCGTATGGGGAAGTTGGAAGAAGGCTGCGCATAGATGCGAAGACAGTATCTAAAGTTGTCAAACAATTCTGAGAGTCCGGGAGTACTGCTCCAAAACCTTTGAACCACACCAGGACTGCCTCTAAATGTTCTTTTAAAGACTCCATGTTATTGGAGACTATGGTACAAACAAAAGGATTATCGTCTTTGAGAAAACTACGGGACAATTTGGCTATTCATGGAGACTGTGGTGTTCTGTCAACTTCGACGATTTTCAGACATGTTCGAACCAAACTGCCAAGCAGTCAAAAATACTCCCGTAAAAGATTAGGAAAATGTACATCCGACTGAAATTCCTCTATTGATTTCCTATCGTTTATTGTAATTTTTAAAACTACAAAAGACAAATGTCATATGCGTTTGCTGACTTTGCTTCTCTTCAAGTGTAAGTGGTGCCAAAATGTTCCCAAGTGGGCGGGTAAACTTTGAAGTTTGACTGTCAAAACTTTGAATTTTGATTGGCCAGCGGAACATATTTTTGTCACGCGTGTGGACAGGTAGTTGCAAGCGACGGTAAGAAGAAATAATAAATTGTGATGCAGTTATTATGCTGGTGGTTGTCTGGAGGTCCCTGGTTCAAATCCTCCACCCTGCCGCTTTCTAGATTTGTTCTTGGTAGTCCCGAGTTCAACTCCTCGACCGCATTGTTTGTTCTATTTGAAATATTTGTTTATTTATTTACAGTGTTTACGTTTGACACTTAAATCTTAAATAAAGTTATTTATTTATTTATTTTTATTATTTTTTTTTTTATCTGTCTGATTGTGGTTATTCTCTTTCTTAGGAAATCTTTTATTTTTGACAACCTCCTATTCTACTCAGCGTTGTTGTTTGAGTTTGTGTCCCGTGCCTGCCGCTTCAATCTTAGCTCAGCTAAAGATGCCCATCTACTTTTTAGAGTCATTAAGGTATTGAGTTGTGGTCGAAAATAGTCATTATCAGTATATACTGAATGTTATTTTTTTGAAAGTTCACAATAATGATTGTTTTCACAATGTGGGAAATATTTTTTAACATGAGAAGAGAAATTTGTTATCTCAAAGCAGCCATGTTATTTTCTACAGAAATCTTCCAAAAGTAACAACCCCCCCCCCCCCCCCAAAAAAAAAAGTAATGTTAAAACATTTTGGCTGCTAATACATCAGGTTTTTTGCTCCCCAAAAGTAAATAACAACCTCCCGAAAGTAATGCTTCCCAAAGGCTACTAATTTCGGACGTGATGAAGGTCATTACTTTTGGAAGTTTATGGTATTTATTATGCTAAACCATGTGATTTATCATGTAACTATAACAATGGCGATTTTTTCACTTTTGAAAATAACATGTTATTTTTATGTGTGAAGATATCATGTTTTCGTGTGAAAGCTCACCTAGTATGACATTGGTGCTTATAGAAGAAGAAACCAATATTATAATTATAGTTGTAAAGTGTTCTGCAATGTATGGTAAAAAAATCTTATTGTTTCTTAGGTATTTGCTCAGTCACATTTGGTGGACATGATAGAAGAAGGTTTGTATCCTAATTGTAAATTATTTTAGACGACATGGTTCACACGGACCTGGAATACTCCTTGAAAACTCCTTGAAAATGATTTTCTCCTTGAAAACTCCTTGACTTTGAAGAAGCAGTGCTTGAATTTTATGAAAAAAATCCTTGAATACTTGAGAATACAGCAAAGTAAGTTCATGTTTACATCAAGAGATTGCTTCAACATCTAACATCAGTTTAGTAACTCACTTACAGTCTCAAAATTATACCAGGACAATTCATTGTTTCATATTCAAAGTATCTAAGTAACCCACACCTTCAATGGGGTTTCCAAGGTGTATTGTATAGCCCCCTCTTAGCAAAATATAACCACAAGGGAAATGTAGCTCAGAGTGCCAAATTTATTATTTTGACTTTGGTCCTGTTTATTGTGTCTTAATGAATTCAAAAGATCAAAGAGAAAACCGCATTTATAATGGAAGGTGGGAACTTAATTTCAAGTACAAAGGCTGGTTGACTGGACACCGCGGAAATACGTTTTTGTGACGTCACAGTAACTGGTCAGTGGTCATCACCATCAGGCTATCTTGTCCCTGGATCGATCGATCGATCGATGGACGAAAGGGTGGATATGTCGCGTGGGGTTAAGGCGGAAAATATCCTTGATACTTCTCGTTTTTTTTGTGAGTTTGACCTCCTAAATGGATTTTTCATACTTAAAAAAATGTTCGTAATGAATAACGGTACAGGGAAGTCATTTTGTGTGGAGTAATGTGCAGTTTGCGGAATCGAGTCACGAAGCGTCGATCATGTCGCCCTCTTAACTTCAGAATTGTCAAAAACAATGATGGGTATCCAGGCAAAGCAGAAGATAGGATCTGCACGAGGGTTTTGCAAGGGGTTTGAAGATTGGCTGGATTTAATTTGCATGAAGTGATAGAGGTACATCTAAGTCAGAACCATTTTTGTGTTGTGATGGTATTCACACTCACTCACTCTCGCGCTTTTTTATATTTTAGGGAAAATTCGCCCTCGTCAATGAAACTTTGATAAGAATTTTATATTCGAAGACTGGCTTGTTTGACGTTTCTTTTACCTTTCTAACTTGCTGCGTCTTTCGGAATGAGTTAAATAATATTTTTCGTACTGGCCGTTCTTAGTCAAAATAAAACGGCAGTTGTTGATCGATTTCATTTAATTTTAAACAGGAGTTGGTTAGTGGTGATGTTTGCGAAGCGAGAAAAAAATCGAAAATGTGTTGATTTGCTGGCCGCTGCCAAGGCGGGACAAAGATTATTTAAGACGATTCGTGGCCACTGGTAAATTGAAAATACTGAATAATATCTTCGTTCATTGACAATATTTTTCCTTGCTTGAAGTATTTTTGTTTGCAAGTTTACTATTTTACATGTTGAAAGTACATGCAAATTTTTTCAAAAGTTTCCTTGTACATGCATGTACATGTAACTACTTAATATTTTAAAATGCCCAAATCTGCATTTCTTTACACTAAACCGTTCCACTCATGAGATTTGGTCAAGTCTCACTTCTTTTGGTGCTGAAAACACATTCAGCAGTCCAAAGAGGCAGCAATCCACTCTTCACTGATACCCACATTGTTTACTCGGTCATAATTTTGAAGCTTTCACAGATATTTGTTTGATTGCTCGATTTCTGTTTCACTATCTTACACGGTCATTGTATCAACTTATGTGAATTAACTGTTGTTGTTTTTCCACTCATTTAATTTTTCAGACTTAGCTTTGCTCAGTCACTACAAAATAACTTTTACTTTGTATGTTCTCACTAAATTATACATTACCTGCTTTGAATCAATGTAAAATTAATTGTGAGCCCCATTAGTAAAAATATTGCATCATCCCCCCTCACAACATTGTATTTATCTTCTGCAAGATTCTTACTTGACTTAAAACTGGCCACTTTATTACAAGACCCTATAGCACCTGATGGTAATACATATATAAAAACATGTTTATCTTTTTTCCTGTGGTAAATTGGCTTACAACTGAGTTTGTTTACACCATTATGTCTCTGAATTGGCTCATGTGCCATCTAGAAACCATTTGAAAAATTCAACATTCATCACAAAAGCATGTATTATAGAACTGATGCAATTCTTTCAGTATTTATTGTATTTAGTTCACCACTTAGGTAGGCGAAGACCGCATACGAGCTAAGTGGTCTATCAGGTTGGAGCTTATCCAGGTCTCTGCAACATCAAGCGACTAGGAGTATTTCTACTCTCCCCTGGATGGGATGCTATTCCATCCCAGTATTAAATTTGGCATTACCTATTTTTACACCTGGGCGGAGAGAGGCGCAGTGAGAGTAAAGTTTCTTGCCTGAGAACACAGAACACAAGCCAGGGCTCACATGCGGCATTGAACACAGGCAGCTTGATCCAGAGATTAGCACACTAACCATGAGGCCTGGCACCTCCCACAGTTCACCACTTAAGTTCTGCGAAATTGATTTTTCCTGTGTGAAATTTTGTGCAGAGTGTGAAGTTGCACTGCCAAAGCAAGTTCTGCCAGTCATTGTTAATCACTTGAAATCAGGCTTTATACAGTAAATTGAAAGGCAGCAAGTGAGGAAATTCATTAAGTGCATTCCACAGAAATTTTGTCAAATACATCAACAATCAAAGAGGTAAACTTGACTGAAATAGACTCATTTTTGCTGGGTTAGGGTTAGGGACAAGATACTGCATAGACAGATGGCTTAATGTCCAGGAGTACTTTACTTCGGAGTTGTCATGGACAGCATTGAGCAGTATTCTCTCAGTTGGTGTGTTTACTGTATTAATGTTGTGGGAATAATCCATGGACAGTTCTGCTAAGTCAAAGTAGAAAACAAATGTACAATAGAACAAGTTTTATATTGGGAAATCCCAGTATCATATTAACTTTTACAATAACTGCAGAAATTCTTGCACGCTGATTGGCTAATTTTTATTGTCAATAAGCGGACACACACGAATTTATAATTTATGCGATGCGGCAACGAGCGAGAGCAGACAATTTGACAACTTATCGTAAAAAGCAAATTGATGTCAGTTTTTCATGCATCTGTCCTATTATTGACAATGAATTTTGTCATAACATCAAAGTAGTCTGTGGATCCACTCAGCTATTGCGTTGTGGATCTACAGCTACTTTGACAATGTAATAACGAAATTCATCATCAATAACAGGACAGATGCATGAAAAACTGACCTCAATTTGTTAAATGTACATGTCTTTAGAAAGTTATATAAAGGTTCATGTTGTATGGGCTCATGGGATGGGCTCATATCTGAGATGGCCTTATGATCAGAAGATTGTTGTGCAAATATGGTGGGGGTGGGGTAGCCTATTTCTAACTGAAAATGAAATCAATTTATAGTGTTTTAACAGGGAGTTAATGGTATTTTTTGTTGTCTTACAATAACATGCATTTATTACACAACTCAGGCACTCAGAGGGCCAATAACTAAAATCAACCAATCAAAATGCTTGCACTTGGTTAATAAGATATGTATTTTTAGCTACCTTTTTAACAGCTTTGCAAGCCATGCCTTCTGCCCTCTTAAGATGATCAGATTAAATGTTTGTTTCTTCTCTTGCAAACCCCAACACCTTTGCAACTAGTTTAAAGCATTTTTCACATTTTGGAGGTGCTAAAAACAAAATAAAGAACTGTAACAATTTGAAATTATGAGAAGAGATAAAGAAAAAATAAGTGTGAAAAGTGAATATTTTATTTTCGCCAGCCTTCCAGAAGTAGAGTATCCTTAAAATTGGATATTTTGTAATAAGAAAATACCTCGGTGAATTCTTCCTCGAGTTGTGACCAGTTTTTGAGCCCTTTGGGGATTTCAGTCCTGTACCTGACGCAACAGCGTGTCCCAGATTTATACAAAGCACTGCCGAGTCTGTAATTCGGTAGTACGCCCTCAAGTAGACAGATGCGAGCATGTTTTGTTGTCTTCCCGATGACTTTGATTGAAATGCCGTTCACATACCGATTTATACCCACCAGCACTACAAACTTGAGAAGTCGGTGTCCTTCAGAACACGGCTGCAGCTACACAAACGCTGTCTGGTTTTAGCCTTGAATGCTGTGACTCGCCGCTTGCAAGCATGAACCCTCACGAAACAACAACATTTTCACACCGTGTGCAAGTTCCGTTTGGCTTTGGCACATTATATAATATAAACCAAGAACTATCCAACAAATGAGCGGAGTCTTAAGCCTAACTTTACATTGTGAGCTCTAACTTTCGACTTTTTTCGCTGTCGTCCAGACTCGGGGCGAAAACAACTAAAAGTTGCCGGCATTTTGTAGTTTTGTTAATGTGTACCGCTGACCAGAAAAATACTGTAGCGCGCCCCAAAAAACGTATTTCCGCGGTGTCGGTTGACTGCCTTTAAATCTGACAGGAAAAAGGCCTTCTGCAAATGCTGTGGTCAAATGATCAACATTTCGAACATGACAGAGTCTGTGTTGAAATCACACATGAAAAGTGAAAGACTGCCTGTGGAAACAGACTTCTTGAATATTGTTAAAAGTCCTTGAAAAGTCCTGGAAAAGTCCTTGAATAAAAAGGTCATTAAACCTGTATGAACCTATGAACCATGGACAAGGAGTGGTGATTGTTTTAACTGCATTCAATCATTTTGATATTAAGTACATGTAAGTTTCGGCTTAAGGTTTTAGCAATAATTTTTAGCAAATGTTTTCTCTCTATGATGTTTTGCTCCATCCTTAAATATTAGCATTTTACAGTGAATGGAAACCTATTGCTTCTTGCTAAAACACAGAGTAATAATTCTTAAGCAAGAGTGCAGCAAGACAGTATGTGTACTTGTTTATTAGGTAATCCTATGACTGCAAATGCAATCAGTGATTTGCGCTAGAAGCGACATTTGAAACTTCCTTCAAAATTGCATGAGCCTTTAAGAGAGTGCAATTTGACAAAATTTTCAAATATCACTTGTGGTATAAATTGCTTGATGAGCTTTCATACAATTACTCATTCATTATATAAATGAGAAAGTTATGAGCATGCACAAATTAATTTGCATTGCAATTGAATTAAAACTTAATGATAAATAATTTTATTGTCCTTCTCTTAGCACCACTGTTAGCCAAATGAAGTACATGCAATTCTCTGAGTCATGTAATAAAATAATACTTTAAATACCATCTCCACTTCACACACTGCCTCATTTGTTAAAACTTGAGACTATATAGACCATAAAGCAATGATTACTCTGAGAAGGTGTCAGTGCTGCCTTACTGTCCTTTAATTTATGAATGTGTTCTTTTTCTTGATTAACCAGGAGAGAATGCATTTTTAACACCATCTGGAAATCGTTGGAGTGCTACCCAGACTAGCTCGGCCATAAAGGCACATATGACAGAGTTGGAGGGATCTTCATACTCATTCAGATCAGTGTTCCATCAACCAGGAGCCACAAAGGTCAGGTTTAGAGTCATTAAGACCTTACTTCTATATTACTTTAGGTAACAAACTAAAACAGCATGACCTTGGAACAAGAGGTGAAGTTCTGATCCTCTCCTGAATTAAACCTCAGATGATGTTGATTTGAAACAAATTAATTTAAAGAGGAAATGTGGAAAACAAAAACAGCAAAAACAATATTTTAAGTACTTTATTATATTTTTTGTGTAATATTTTACTGCAATTTCTAGCCAGGCCAGGGTCCTGAACAAATTCTTTGGAAACCTGACTTGACTTGCAGTAGATCCATCTTTAAGAACATTCGTTTTTCATATGCTTTCCATGATGAATAACAATTCATTTTTCAAACACTAATATATAAACAGTCAATTTAGATGATTGCAGTTTCATGTTTCAGGACTTAAAGATACATGGCCCATTTAATTTTTTGACATTTTATACGAAAAGACATCATTGCCAAACTTGAAGTTATGTTCTGCAAACATCAAGGATGTATGTTAAATTAGAAAATTTAACCTTGTCTGATGCATGAACAATCTCATGTACAAGAAACAAGGACAGGGGACTCCCTCTGTATGTGTGTTTTTCTCATTTGTATGTATATTGGACTTGTTTTCCCCAATCAGAGAACAAAAAGATTTAAAATCTGTATCCCCTCCCCATTTTGTTGAGTGAGAAAATTAGCTCTATGACTCAAAGATACCCCATTATTTTTAAGCAAGAAAAGCCCTTCATGCCTCTTTGTGATCTCACCTGGATTTGCCACAAGTGTTAGGTAGAATGCAACAATCATTAATTATTTTGATGTGGAAATACAGTTCAATAAAAAAAGCCAAGATGCTCTGATGTCTCCTGACTTCTCGAAAAGCATCTCTATCAAAACATTAATGGTGTTGACAATAGTCTTATTTTTGTTTTTACAGATGCTTGAACTTCACTCCAGAGTGTTATCTGCCCTAGATGAGGCAAATAGCAATAGCCAAGCAGCTCAGGAACCCCAAGAGAACACTGGCGGCATTGTTGGTTTGCTTACAAACATCTTCAACAGTGGTAGTACACAAGAGAATGAGTTTGATAGAAAAACTGAAGAAGGGAAACTTGTGTCTAACTTGAAACAGACTGCTGAGTTACTCTCATGCATCGTAAGGGTCAGTATGCTTTGCAAATAAAAAATAATGATATTCCTGGATTGGTGAAATGACAGTCATGTTTCCTTTTCAGACTGCCGATTCCATTGATGCTAGCATATTGAACAATACCATACAATGGGAGAACACCTCAGTAGTATCTGGAAGAAGACACCCCACTTTACCAGGTTCCCAAGCTTCCCTGCCAGACCATGTTGAGACTGACAGAGGACCGGTGCCAACCCCTCTGGGGCGATATCAAGTATGTGGGATTAACATTGTGCAGATATTTATTTTTTTACAATGTGATATTGTGACAACAGTTACTGAAGAAATCATGTTAAATTGAGGTTCATTTTAAGAAACAGTGATCTATCAATGGTCATCAACATTCTTCTGCTGGGCTGCTCGCAACCTCTCTATTTTTCAATGCACGTAAAAGAAAAAGTGAGCAAAGCAAGCACGAAGCACACAGTGGTGGAGGTACCATGTCAAGTCTCCCCTTTTGTGCTGTCGTTCAGTTCTCTCATGATTCTATCCGCGTGTTCAACTATCAAACAAAAATGCGAGAAAATAGGCCATTCTGAAATTGCACAGGGAACTGGGGTGAGTTTCAAATTTTAACCAATAGTTAAACTGTCACAACCGCATAAAAGATCATGTTGAGAGTAGTCATTTGACCAAGTTTGATGCTTTTTAAGATAAACAGAGACCAAGTTATGGACCTTGAAACATGGTTCAAAATCCATACAAACATCTCTTATTTTGATACAGCACCTCCCAAAACTATACAAACTCTTAAAATGTTTTATCAGTTTTGTGACAACTGTAAAATCCTGTCATTCGCCTAACATCTGAAAGAAGCTGAGATGAAAGTCGTGTGTTCACCCATTTTTAAGAGTATCACAGAAATCATAAAAAAATTAAGAGTCTATATGGTTTTGGAGGACACTGTCTCAAAATTAGAGATGTTTGTATGGATTTTGAACCATGGCCAGGGCCTTGTGTGCTACATAGCACAGAGAGAACTGAGTGAGTTAAAGGTCTATAACTTGGTCTCGCTTCACCCTAAAAGCATTAAACTTCATCAATGGGATCTTTCATGATTTAGTTTATCGATTGGCTTTAATTTGAAACTCGCCCCAGTCCCCTACGCAATTTCAGAATGGCGTATAGAGGGCTGTGAACAGTCTATTCTTCTACAAGTCAAAAACTAAACCATTAGACATGATGATATCAAATTATCTCATTGCTTTTTTTTTCAGATGATGAATGGTCTTCGCAAGTTTGAAGTGAAATATAGTGGTGATCCAGAACTACAACCCATTTGCAGCTTTGAAAATCCGGCATTAGTACGACTATTCTACAAGCTCTCCAGTCATCTAAATGAAAAGGTTGTTGATGACTCCTAAATTTCAATTGCTCCACATTTCTTGTGATCATATGCAGAAATTGTCATCAACAGTAGTCATAATGACAATTTTGTGATAATTTTTTTATATATGATTAGTATACCTATACCCATACACTGTATGTTGGTCTTTTACTTATATTTATGAGACTGTTGGTATGTGGTTGAGTATAACAAACTAAAACTGTTTCTCCACTCACTTCCAGTTTGGCAAATCCTTGGATGACATGTACGCAAATTCGAGACTCTTCAAAAGTGGCGCCTGCCTGATGTCACCAGGTGTAAAGTCTGCCTCTTCCCCCACCCCTGAAAGACAGTCTTCACGGTCCCCAGTCCAGTCCCCCCAGCGTCAGCTGCACCTACAGATTAGTCTTCGGTTTTTAGCTTCGTACAGGACTTTGATATACTTGTTTATATTTTGGCTCTTTTGCCAAGTGACATCCATGAACACTGTCCTGGTCATTTTGCTGTGGATTTTGGTGCTGGGCGCAATGGTGCTGTGTCATTTGACACCTCGTCATGAGAAAAGCTTAATTAACAGTAGATAATATAATGTAAATACCAGTGGTGGATCTGGGGGAGGTGGTGCAGGGGGGATGCTCATCCCTCCCCTTCCCCCTCCCCCTCTTCTTACATTTAAACCGAGAAAAGTTGTATACACCACAAATCCACAAGCGTCAACCATCTGGATGTACCACTGTACTCAGAACACATTGACAAAGATACCTTGACAGCTCTGGAGTGATGTTCAAGAAGTCTGTATTTTTTGTTTTGTCATGATTTCTTGAACTTTGTACTGTGTATGACTAATATTTATTCCTACTGTTGTAAGGAACCCTTTGGATACCTGTCCAAACACTGTTTGAAGTATTTGTAAGTACTAAAGTAGAATAAATATATTGACTGGCAAAAGCTCAAGTCGGCCCTAGGCTATAAACTGGCTTCTCCCCCCTGGGACCATCGCAGGTTATCAAGCATTTTGTCGGGTTTTTCTAACAGAACACCAATACCTGTTGTACTCCTGGATGGAGAAATGTGCTGACTAATTTAAAATATTGCGTTTTTTCTAGTTTTTCCGCTACCGTTAGTTTTATGTTTGCTCTAAACATTCTCAGACCCCTTGCATGCGTGACAAGTAGTAAGGATGTTGCGTCACGCAATATATGCTTCCAAAGTGGACGGCAAAGTTGATGTTCATTAGTAAATCTTGCCGATCGATTTGGGAATAAGAAATTCCTTTTATTCGATATTAAGTGTAAACGAGCACTTGTCCCAGTATATACGAATCCCTGCTTGTTTCAAACAAATCACCTTTTGAATTTGATAGTCGCTTTGCGGTAAATCTGCATTTCCCAAAGAAGTCGATTTTAAGGCTGAAACTGAATTATGGTGTGGGAAAAGCATTCGACTCTGATATCTGGATCCGAACAGTTCCAAGTTCTATTCAGCTTTATTGTGCCCTGTCACGACACCTGTCACTGTAGATCGTTTTCAGTGTCACGCAAAGGCAAGAAATTGTAATTTTATAGGAAATAAATATAGAACACACTTCGCCAAGTTTTAGGTCTGTGCGTTTTCCCAAACTTCAGATATTCGTCGAGATTTATCAAAGAAATTTACAGAGTCCAGTATGAAAACAACATGCCGGTTTACATTTGTTTTACACCAATATGGCGGCCGGAGAATACTGTAAACAGCTGGAACTTACTTTGGATATCTGGGCGATTGATTATCCGAACTGAACCAACAAACATTTACTTCAGCACTTTTCCGAATGCTCTAACTTCTAAAAAGACTAAAGATCACGAGATAAGTATGTATTTTTGAAGACCGTCATAACTCTAAAATTCAAAATGCGCTGGTTTCCAAACAAAGCACATTATTGAGCTTTAAAATTGTAAATATACCGTCTCTTATGTCTGATGCCTGGTTCTTAGAGAAAGGGATGACGTCATGGGAGAGAAGGATCTATAAATTTTACTGTCGGAAAATTTTCGCTTTCAAGCAACAAGTGATACTTCAAGCAAATGCCGCTTATTTTACAAAGTTCTGCCCAAAAACTCCGTAAAATGCATAATAGAGAATTTTAAGGGAGAAAAAAAAATTGTCTACGTAGTCGGCAGGATTCGAACCTACGCGGGGAGACCCCAATGGATTTCTAGTCCATCGCCTTAACCACTCGGCCACGACTACAAGGCTGAAATATTGGAAGAACTTAAAGTATTTAACATATTTTCAAGGCTACTTTAAATGTTTCCTTGTATTCAAACTGAGAATATTTGCAGACGTGTTATTCTCTTTGACTATGCAGAACATTAGTATATTTGTGTCATTTCTGCAATGCATTCGACCCCCTGGGCACGACATGCAAGCTCGTATCCAGGCTCTTCCTTCCCGAGCTTCTTGTGAACTTCTTTGCTAAGAACATAGCGAAGATGTAAGTTGTTTCTCATCTTCCCTACGTTCCTCGACTTCAAGGTCAGCAATGAAGAGTTTCATGAAACGAGAGCATGTCCTTCGACCTTCCGTTCATCCGCGCAACAAAAACCAACTTTTTATCTGATCTCAATTGCTACACCACTCTGGTTTTCTTTTAGTTTATTTCGAGTGGCCAAGTGCCATCCTCTGTTACAAGTTTTGTAAAAGGGAGTCGTAAAGAGAAAGGCCATGATTAAGTTTAATCTTCATAAATTCTTCCTAGATGTTACTGACGTAAATATATAAACACCGATCTCTTTTGATTTGATTTGATATTTTTACTCCTTATATACCTTGCACTCTTGTTATCTCCACTGGAAAATGCTAGTTGGCTTTGTGCGTAAACCCTAGCAGAAAATTGAAACAATGCCTCGTGGAGGAAAATGACAGCAAGAATTGGCGTTTTATGGCCATCTGACTGAGGGAGGGAGAATTCAGGAGTAATAGAGTTACCGGTAATTTAATTTTCCCTACCTTGTCATGATCTCCGCAAAAAGCCACAAATTCTGGCCTGAATTCATCCGAGGCGCAAGCTGTGCAGAATGAAATCTTCTGTAGTATTCAAGGACACACCTGGAAGAGCATTGGAATCCAGCCTATTTTTGCGAATTTGACTTGAAAAAATGATTCCAGGTTTGGCTTGCGCCTTGAATTCTCTGTAAATTACTAGAATACTCTTCAATATTCTTTTGCTTTGGTGTAGTGTCAATAGATCTAACAAGACAAGATTCTGGAATAACCTGGCTACTATTTGACATATGAATGTTGTGCCGCGTAGCACTAAGAACACAAATTGTGACACAGAGAATTAACTCTGAAGTGTAAATTTAAGTGCTAAATAAACCCGGGTTTATATAGCACTTAAATTTACACTTCAGAGTTAATTCTCTGTGTCACCATATATATTTGACACTTTCATCGGTAGAAGATATACATTTACTTGAGTAGCTCGATATTTCTTTAAAATATTATTTGGAAATGAATCTCAACTTTATCTGTTCTGTTTTAAAGAAGTTTACAGGGCTCTAGCTGTGTAGCAACTTTAATTGTTACATGCGAACTGTAAAAATTTATGCTACAGATTATCAAACTCTGGACAAGTTAACACATTTCCTTTGTCAGTGTTTATAAATAAGTAGAAAGCAAACAGACTTGTCTCCAGTCTTTTCTGCAGGCGCGTCTTTATAATATTGGGAAGGACTGAAGGATAGCGAGTCAAGATGGTAAAGAGAGAAGGGGAGTGTCCTGGGGCGAATTTGTCCTCCTAGCATATACACTGCTAGGCACAGATTATTTCAATCTCGTTAGCACTCCATGTGTTCGCGACAAGTGAACACGAGATTGTGGTCATATAAATGTTATCAAACAGAAGTTGAGACGATAAGTGGAACGTCGTCAAGGTTACAAAACACTTTGAAATGGCTAGGTTACCAGCCGCTGTTTGAAAAAGGAGCCCGCGCTCCCTGCAAGGGGGAACGTTGATCAGAGACACTAGAGCCGGAGAAGGAGGAATGGAGCCTAACGTAGTGATGATCGGTCTATTTCTATTTTATCGCTTAAGAAACGATTTGTCAAATGATGTGTGTGGCTGGCTGGGTACATGTCGTTAACACTTCTAACCTATAATGGGTTAGGAGTTTTTAGCTTGTAGAATTTTGCATGTTCTTAGATTGCTACCTTCCTTGAGTATTAAGGAAAGAATATAAGGAAGGTTTTCTTTTGATGTTCAGTGGGCAATCTGCGTTTAAACGTCATCTGTCTGCTGGTGAAATGTTGACCAACATCGAAGTGCTAATCATGCCACTGTGTATTTGTCTATACAGGGTGTGTCTACCATTCAATGGATTCTTCTACGTCACTCTCCTTGCTTGAAATCCTCCATCAGGAAAATTCCTCGTCAATGTTCAGTTTTAACAATGTCAGCAAATCTGATTCAGGGTCGTTCACTACTGGTTCTCGGCACCCTTGCAATGGCCGATCTTGTGTTTGTTATATAGATCACTGATGAACTCGAAGCGCTGGAGTCGATTTGCAAACCTGCTGTCTGGATCCTAGAATTATTGAAGAAGAGCAAGGAAAATTTAAAAAAAGTACTAAAAAAACATCTTTTATTCGCTCGCTCTTTCCATTTTCTACCGAAAATTTATGGATCTCACAGTTATAGATAAATGCCATCGTCATAACTAGTCTAACATGGAAGGAAAGACAACCCGCTAACAGACGCCTTGACTGTGGAAGGAAAATGTGGAAAATGAATGTCTATGTGTGGTAAACACTCACCGTCAAATGTGCGAATGAGAGGGGCGACAATGTATGGTAACGATGTACAATCCAAACATTCGGCAGCACTATGAATTTGTACCTGAGAGAAAACAAAAATATGCAAATTAATGATAAGAAAATATCTGTTTGTTAAAATAGTGGCAGGTCGGTCGGAGGGAAATTGTCGATTTACTCTTTGTGTACTCGCATCCTGTTAAACAGGCGTAAAATGGGGGAGAGGGGGAGGAGGAATGTTTTTCGCCGTCCTACCCTTCCCTTGCAATGCAGGCTAGGTACTCGTCAACTTCGTTCCCAGGGCTTTTCCCTCAGAGGTTGGAAGGGAAAAGCCCTGGAAACGGGGTTGTGAGAACGAGTCTCTGAAAAGTCCGACCAACAGCTGCGCTGAAGAAGGAATTTCCTATATTGACATCTAATCGCTCTGCATACTGCTTAGACAATGTTTCAAGCTTTTGGAAGTTGCACTGAGTCTAACGATAGTGCATCAGTTCAAGGAAGAGACGATGAAATCTAGGCTTAGGGTGACTTGCCCCAGCAGTGCAAGCTCTATGACGTGAGAAATCTTGTTCATTCCGTAACCAGTGAACCTTTCGTCATACAGCGGAAGTTCAGCGGTGAATCTGCAAAACAAGAATTTCGAAATCTCATTATGTCAACAAAAACTAAACCTTGGTCGTATTCTACAGTAGACGAGAAGGTAGTAACATAAGTCAATGCTTCAACCAGCAAAACGTAATATAGCTCAAAAGGTAAACAATTTTTCACCTCTACGCGAAGACTTAAGCCCTCACAAGATTCGCGCGGTAGAGAAAAACCGAAAATAAAGAAATCTTAACCCGGTCCGAAGAAGCTGGGATCTAAAACACAAGTGATCGGTTACATTAACCGCCGACCGCTTAGCTCAGTAGGTAGAGTTCTGGACTGCATAACCTACTCTAAAATCCGAGAGCAAATATAGTAATGTGTGTATGTATACGTGACAATGCCTTCACTCGCGTTTACAAAACTCTTCCCATAATAAGCTACTTTGCAGTGCACACCTTAAAATTAAGTAAGGTTCGTATTTATCTTGATAACGGCTGACTTCATATGACTCATTGATGTGGTACCACCTTGTGTAGTTGGTAGAGCTGTGAGATAAAGGAGACTCGATTTGTCCTGAAGGAAGTCAAGGAGTTATACAACAAAAAGTGGGTCAGTTAATTTTGTTAGCATGTTTTGAAAAACCCAGACATGGATGAAGGTAGAGAACAACAGGTTAAACAAGCTCGAGAAGGATCAATTGTGCCTTGTAAAAGTATAGCCACATGTGAAACGCAAGAAGTAATGGACCCCGGTGACCTGGAATTCTATGAGCAACTTATTGACCAATCAACCTGCAACGTTTCACCGCATGTGCCCCACCCTCCTTCCGCGCTTAGTGATGGCGGTGAATGAATTTTGGGACGGCCATTAATTTATTCTAGTTCAGCTTGTTGTTTATTAATAATATTTCTACATAAAATGCGAAGGATACTAAATGGCACCAATTTCCTCTTTCTTTTCACCATTTTAACAAGGTCCTCCTTCGTCTGTGGAAGATCTCTAGAGTTCTGAAAAAAGTTGGTGTAACACGCACGGCCTCTCAGAACAAGCATAAACAAATGTGTGAGAATAAGTAAATCAGAATCAAATACTAATCAAACTTGAGCGTCTTTATAAGATTGAGACTTCTAGATCTTTTCAAGATTAAATGTTTATTTTTTTCCCATGAGCAAAACACGAGGCGAGACGTATATTTCTACAAATTGCGCGGCGTTCGCACTTTTCTTGTAATTGTACAATCTACGGAGTGTATAGTACGTAAAAAGGATCACTTAAAAATTAGAATTGAACCAACCACATTTCTTGCACCATCAAAGGCCGGCACGACAAACGCAACCTTGTTATCGGTGCCGTTTCTTGTTTCATTGTAACTGAGAATCTGATTTCTGAAAGTAAAAAAGGAAAAATAGTAAGTAATTATTGAATTTCGTTTGGCAGATATTAACTGCACATTTTTTAGCCTACCTATACTCATAAGTAAACATAAGTTACGCTACAATGTCCAACAACCTACCTTGCCATAATTTCTAATTCTGGCGACGGAACGAAATCCACGTCGATCATAAAAATGTAACTCGTTTTAACATTTCTGAGAAAAAAAAGAAATGAGCGAAAATTGAGTAGCTTCTATTTACAGAGAATTTTACGAAAAGTTCACACTAAATGACTGTACAAAAGTTTGACTTTAATAACCCAGATGCAGCATTGCTTTCAGGAAATTCCGTGAAAATTGGGACATTCTGAGTTTATTGCTGCGGAGCGAGCGTAGCGAGCGTAGCAGCAGTTCATAATCTAAATATAAAAGAAAGGTAGGAAAATTTGAGATTTTGCCATGGTTTTTAGCCTCGCTTTCAGCGGACCACAATGCTTTGCACTGTGGTAGAGCCTCGTTTTCAGCGGACCACAATGCTCTGCGCTGTGAAGAGCCTCGCTTTCAGCGGACCAGAATGCACTGCGCATTGCCTCAATTCGAGACCAAGACAACAAGCAACTGAGAAGTTCTAACATAACATAACATAACATAAGGTCTTCTACACTGTCATCTTGCTTTTTCGAGTTTCGACGTCAGTTCAGTTGAGTGCCAGTGCATGATGATGATTTCATTGCAATGTTAGGTATCAGCCAGGGTTCAGAATGCGAATTTTCGAAATTTTTGATTTCGAGTCGTTCAATACCCGTTGACAAGTCCTGTCATTCTGGATTAACTTGTAGGTCAACGCGTCACGAAATAATTACAAGGTATCGTGGTGTCATTTTATCACGCATTACATACCGCAAGATTGATTCAAATGCCTGCGAAAAAAAAGAAAGAAGAGGACGTGTTTGTTTTCATCTGCAACGGCAAGGCGGAAGAAGCCGAAAGACTCGTTTAGCTCTGATTGGGCTGAAGAATTAGCGGAGAGTGACAAAGGCTCTTACTTCGACCAGGAGCAATGGCTAAAGGAGTTGACCGAGCCGCCAAGCGCCGAAAATGTAGTGCAAGCCGGTCAAAAATTACGGTTGAAGAACCTCTTACAGATCTGGAAAGCACTGAAACATGGCAAAAGTTCTATGGCCACGCTATCGTAGCCGGTCAAAGACTGCAGGAAAAGATCAATGAATCGGTGACCTGTCGCTTTTGTCAAGAAAGCGTTGAACTTGTGGAGAATTTAGGAAGTAAAAACGGACTTGGTTCCATTTGGATGTTTCAGTGCCAGAACGAAAGCTGTCCGTCGCACGAAACTAATCTTCCATTTCCGACGATGGAAAAAAAGCAGGGCGCTCGCGATAAATTGTGCATCGGTTCTTGGCTTTCGAGCTATCGATGGCGGTCGCGCGGCAGTCTCAAAGGTTTTTAGTTCTCTTGGTCTATCGCCGATAAACAGAAAATACAGTTTATTCCCGCCACGTCCCGCGTAAAGATTTGGCCTGCTGCATATCACCTGTCAAATGCCTATTGTTGTTGCAAGATGATCCCTCGCTGGTAAACTGGATGATTAGGTGTTATAATCCTATTGCGGTTAAGATGCCGCAAAAAATATATCTTGTTTTCTCGGAACGAAAATTTTGGAAAGATAAGCGTACGTTTTTAACTCCAAGTCGGCAGCCCTGAACCGATTTAGCTGAAATTTGCCCAGCTATTTGTCAGATTGTTTTTCTTGAGAATTTTGTTTTCTTTTTCCGTTTTCGAATAATCGTCATTTTTTCGAAGGAAGTGCTGATGATTTGTCCCCTCTGACTTTATCCTATTGTCACAAAGAAGCAAATGAAAACTGAGACACGGTTTTTTAGTAGAACGTGTCAAGAAGCAATTGCGATGTTTATCGTTCTCTTCCGACATTCTTAGCGGGGACTGGAGTTGACTTTACACAGACATATGCTTTCGCAAAAAACGTCTCAATTGCGCTATCTCTTACGAATTCGATTTTTTTTCGATTTTTCTATTTTTTCGATAGTACTGTCGTCTGCCAAAAATTGAACGTAGTTTAAGTATTTTTTCTGATAGCTTTGTCGTATACTCCTGTAGCTGCCATGTGCTTCTTGCCGAAGCTCCACGGCAAATTTGACAGGCTTTCATGTGTTCGCACTTATGCACTAATTCGCACAGCTACATTCAGTATTTTTTAACAAGCCGTTGCATAAATTTATCGCACAAAATCAGTTAATTTTGTTCATGAAATCTTAAACTTATGAACTTTATTGTTGCATTATTTCTTTCAGAAATTAAACGCTGTAACTGATGACATCATGAATTGAATATAACCACATCTTACTCAACAATTTCTGGGACTTGACCAAACAAAATAACTTGATGACAACCATTTTTACACAAGCTCTATACAATCCCTACTTCGATTTGCAAACAACATCCCAATTTCCGCAGCACTTTTATAGCTTTGGCTACACTAGTAATATTTTATTTTTGACGTGCAGTTTAACATTATTTTCATTTGGTCACGTATTCTAAACGAAGGTAAATCTGATCTTGTGTCTTTGCTTACTTGACTGCAATGTTTCTGAGGCGATTGATCGGATACTGTGGACCTATCTGCGGAGAGAAACAATATCAACTAATGCGAGTTTAAAATAATAGGTCCGCAATGTGTCTATGTCCTCTTCTTAAAGACTGAAGGGTACAGATTAAATTGAAAATCAACGACCCGAAACTCCCCGAAACTGAATTCAAAGAGTTAAAATGAGTTCAATTCTGGTTTCAATGTTAAATGGGGTACTTTAGAACTGATCATATATGGGTATATAGGCATTTGCTATTTACCTTGTTTCCATATATGACCACGACTGAGACCGTGGAAAACGCGCTGAATATTCGTGTCGGTAACCGCATCTGTACCTCTCTCCTGAAAAACAACTCGTTTAAAATGTGGTAAAAAAACTTGAACAGAAACAACGATGTTCTTTTGGTTTGCAAAGTGAAACAGCTATCAACTGGGATGTTTTTGTTTAAATTGCATCAGGTCACTTTGGAAATGACAGGTCTGGAATATTTGGATATTTAAATGTTTATTCATAGCAGCTCATAGTTTTAGAGTTCTAGAGAATATAGACTAGCTCAGTACTACATATCATCTTAAAATATTTTAGAACTTCACACGATCTCTGGTTGAAACTGGTAAAGGAGGAACTAAAACAAACTTCTTGAAAAAGCGGGAAACTAGGCACTTTTAAACCATTTTTTCTTACTTTTTGAAATCAATATCGTTGGCGTCTTCTAAATGAACGTAAACTACTACTGACAGAGGACCTACAGATGGAATGCAAAGGAAAAGATGAACAGTAAGTGAAAAGTTACTGATCAACATTCGATTTCTTCCAAGTCAATAAATACAAACTCATGGAATTCTCCCAAATGGTAAGGTGAGCAATGCATGCAAGACCAGTGAAGACAATTTGCCGGTTGATATTAGGCATCAAGGCTTAGTTGAAGACATGGGATATATCTATCAATTTAGTTCTTGCTAGCAAGCACTTTCAGTCAATTTTAACAATGAAAATGCCTGAATAAGGTGATTATTACGAAAAGGTTTAGAGACCTTCACATTACAATGATTAGTTAGAGAGCAAGCTCTATTGATTGAATTGGAAGCAGTTTTACCTTCAATCTACGTGCTCGCTTTCTAGCGAAAGAAAAGTCGGCTCATAGAGCTTATTAAACAATTCTTACCGTTCCAAAATCTTAAATTCCTCTTCAACATGTTTATCCTATTGAACGTTAGCTGAGTCACTAAAGTGATTGCGTCAGAATCCTGGCAGTGAGAGAAAAACCAGGCATTTACAGTGTCACCTGCTCAGTTACGTACTTCATTTGCCCACTATCGTAAGAATGTCAGTCTGAAGCTCAGTTGGACACAGTACTGTAGTTGTCTTAGTGTCTTAGGTCGTTACTACCAAAAATCCCCTAATCCTGACAGCAAGTGTAACCAAGTAGAGTTCAGGCCGGCACTGAGTAAGACTTAGTATTCGACACAAGGTTGGATTAACAGGATTTTGCAAAGCCTAGTCTTCATATTACAATGTGGACCACCAACTGCGATCGGCTGAGCAAACTTCAAAAAGTCGTTTATCTATGAAAATTTAATAATACTTTGATTAAGTAATTACAAGAAAAAGTAGTCTCGGCCAATCTCTAGGACACATAACAATGGCTGACAGCTTGTCCCCAGGGCCTCTCGTTCAAAACCCGAAAGCTCTCCGCGAGGGCTTTGGCCATGAGATTTTGAACAAGTTGCAGATGAAGGGTTTGTAACACTGAACTGTACGTACTGTCGGTGAACACGCTGAGTAGAGTATTTCAGTGAGGAAATCTCCAGACTCAGCAAGTGGTCTCTTGCTTGGTGCTTGACAAGGTTCTAATAGTTGCTTTGGCTCGATACTGTGGTTTTTCAGCAGTTTGAAATCTTTGAAAATAAAGATAAAAAAGAACTGGCACTAGAGTTCTTCATCGACCTGCTAAATTAAGGTGTAAGGCTAGTTAAGCTAAAGAAGTGTAACAGATGCCTCTAATAAAGATGCTACCACTGTTCACCAGTAAAACGCAGGTACATATTTTTCCTAAAATGACTTTTTCTGAAATTTTCAGAACCTCTTATGTTTACATATAAAATAAATAAAGTAAATCTTGTTCTACACCGGACTTTTCCGAGGTTAAAATGTTTTCAAAACGCGACGTTTCGGGAAGTTCAGGCACCGTACTTCTAGCTCAATATGGCGGACTATTATAATGTAAGCAAGTAAGTCCATATATGGTTTCACTTACCATATATGGGTTTCACCGTAAGGTCAGTGAAGGTGACGTATCCCTCGTAACCAAAGCAACCCAGCATGACGGTAACACTGGTGATTTGTTCTCCTCGAGGCGAGATCTGCAAACGCCAGAATTCTTTAATTTAATAGCTTCCGTCTGTCTAGTTTCGTTATTCTTCCCAACAGCCGGGAGAACAAGCAATATTGGTTTCGTTTTCAGCCTCACCTCTCACAGTCGGAACTAAGTAAATCTGCCCCTTCAATGCAAAGGAATGTTGCTAAGCGACGTGGCCTATTCTTAGTGACGAAAACCTCGCTTAACGTCTTTGCTTGGGCGGTTTTTTATTGGGTAATAAGAATCGGAAACTCTTCGGATGTGTTCGCGATTGTTCGATTGACTGTTAAACTAACTGAGGAAAATACAATTTCATGAGTTATTTTTACTTGAACTTACAAATTCTGTTTTCTTGTTCATGACTTTTCCTGATTCTGCGGAAAAATCCAGCCTGTGAAAATAAAAGCGAAGAAATAAAATTATAATTGAATTTTTCAATATTGAAAAACATAAAATGAGAAACATAAATGAGAGCCTCCAACTTTTGAGGAAATAATTTCCTTGATTCTCTCAACCAACTTACTTAAGTAGCTTTCTTTTTCCACTTGATAGCACCACAAATATTCGAGCGCCATAAAACGGTTCGTAGCTCTGTGAAACAACAAAACTAGAGTAATATCAGTAGTGACAACAGACCGAATGTGTTACCCATAAGTCAATCTCAAAGATTATTACTTTTGTTTCTAACAGGTCTCCAACATTTCTTATAAGAAATAACAATAAAAAAGATTTATACAATAAAGATTTTTCAAATACTTGTGAAAAATAGTTCGTGGCAAGTCTGACGCGGCGTTTCGTCTCGGTCAAGAGATTCTTCAAATTACTCAGGAAAAAAAATAATAGATTACTCAGCGTACCCTCAGCAAGCTGACTGTAGGCCGCTCCATCTTCCATGAGGCAGAACTGGCCTGGAACTTGATTCCTTTTATCGGGATACTCTTGTTCAACTGTGGATAGCAAAGTGAACTTAGTAACGTGCTAAAATGGAAAGGCACTAGGAATTTGTTCTCTCAACTGACAAAAGGTAAGGATGAAAAGGAATGCAAACAAAGCAACCCAGCGAGTAACTGAGGTAAAACACACGTCCTTACCATAAAGGCAATCCAAGCTACCGTATCATGACAAGCTGGCAGCCATATAAGAATGAAGCTGATAGGCTACTTTGCGGGAAGCGACGTTTGTTGCTTTAAACACTTAATTCTTCAGCTACTTATTGAATATTGAAATGATTATCACGTGATTTTATACAGCTATTCGCGCTGGGACTCACGATTTTAAAAATTCAAAGCGCATACTTACGGAGAGATATTGGTATGTCTCCACTATCCTGTGTACAGTACATGCCACGCTGAAGACCTGCAAGGAAACACTGACACATTTTATCAAATTCCAGTTTATTGCATGCTTATATCATTGTTATAACCCCGGACTCACAAGTGAAATAAGCGGTCTGCTCATGGATTCAATATCAAAACAGTGTAGCGGTACTGCTTGTTGTGTTTTCGAGGGGTCCGAATAGATCAAACGTGGATCTCGGATTAATTTAAGCTAGAGATACTCATGACTTGAGAAGTCGTTATCTTGTCTGTGACACCATTACTCTTTAACCAATTAGGGGACGGTATTTGCACTAGTCAGATGTGGTCGTCAGGAAACTTCAGTATCAAAAGCAGTCGAACCTGAATATGACGGCCAGCCATGGGACATGGGGAACCACCCTAACAGCCGCATCTCTAATTTAGCGGGATATTTGTTCGCTGATTTCTTTCCACTGGAAATCGCTGTGGACCGCATCAGTTGGTAGGACTGAGGAAAGTTGCGCGAGATTCGAAGCGCTGTTAGGAACTTTTAATCTCTAGCCAAGTGCTAGACTGAAAGTATTCTCTCCTTCTGTTTTTAAATCCGTGGCTTGAACACAAAAACAGCGAGAGCGCGAGGCAAGCAGTTTTGCTGCTCGCCGCTCGCTATTTTCGCGTTCATCCTACACTGATCTTATGGATCTTAGAGGAAAAGAGAGCCTGTTCGCAATCTAGCCAAATGCAAACTTCACTTTTACTGGTGGTTAGTTTACCAAGCAAAAAAATGGCAGCTTTTACGTTCTACTTGTTGGCAGCTTTACGTTCACTTTTAAATACAACCGCCGCCCTACCAGCCATCCCACTGCAACTATTTGCTTCGACAGGATTATACCAGTACCACCTCCCCTGGGGAGAATTTGTCTTCCATTCAGTCTTTGTGATCGTTTAAATTTCTCGCTCGTATGGTAATCGGAAATTTCAAAAACTCCCGCGGGCATTTAGAAGCTTATACCGCCATATTGTTTCAAAATGGCCATATAAGGCCAATTTAGGTAGCACAGCAATGTCTATTGTTATTGATGTTGAGCCGCTTTCCTTTAGAGTACGTATTATAAACAAGTGGCCGATCAATACAGGATCACTAAAGATACTCACTGGGCGTGGTTCGTGAGATGGTACTGTACTTCAGCACATTGCGGATAGCTGGAAAGCGTTAACGATACTAAACGGCTAAATCATCGGCTTACAGTAGCTTTGTACATGTTATTTCTTAATAGTGATGTTGGATTGCATTTTAAACACAATAAAATACCGCATAAAATGGCATGTAGCTTAGATTCTGTTCAAGGGTGGCCGCTTGATACAGGTAAAAATAACAAGGAAAGACAATCATATGACTGCTACAGGGTGGTCGCGGCCGCTTTATAGAGCTGTCCGCCTTATACAGGTAACAAATATCGCGTTTGAATGAGCATAAAATCAGGACTTTGAAAACTGGCCGCTTAATAGAGGGTAGCCGCTTAATACAGGGCTGTTACGTACAAGTTCGACTGTACTTGATTTTAATGCTTTTTTCATTCCTCATTCATTTAATGGACGGAATTTCAAGTTAGCTATTGACTTGCCTGTCGGACATTTGGTTTTGATTTCCGTTTCATTTCAGTCACTTCCCATTTCACGTGGGACATCCACCAACCACGGAGGGACAGTGAACCACTTTCCATGACATGCGGGCTCAGCAAGTTGGGTGCTTCGTGATTCCAAGTCTTAATTGAAGGTTTTATTTTTTGCTTGATGGTAACAGTCTCAGTGGGCAGGCCTTGTTCTTCAAGATCTCTACGAAAGCAAGAAGCACAACACATTCACCTAAGTTTGCATTGATGTTTCCCTCCACTGTCATAGCTCGTTGCCTCCCCCATTTCAAAATCTGGGTGTACTCTAAACTCATATTTTATTCGGTTTTATATATGTTAGCATTGATTTGTTTGTCTGTTTATTAATTGCTACCAAAGGAAACGCATCGGTAGATGTATGGGTTATTGACCAAGTGTGAGGTCAAGATGGATATTGGCCGAGTTCTTTTTTTGCGTGTTTATGGACCTCGACTCCCTTGGCCGAGTTCTTTTTTTGCGTGTTTATGGGACCGAGACGGAGTCGAGGTCCATAAACACGCAAAAAAAGAACTCGGCCAGTATCAAGCCATCTTGACCAAACAAGCTTGGTCAATAAAGGATTTATTATCTGGCTTTTGGGAAAATTTTCTTGCGGGACAAGGCGGGCAGTCCCGAGCGGGCAAGATGTAGCCAATCACAGCGCAGGATTTGATTCATCTTGTCCGCTCGCGGAGCTAGCCATATAATAAGTAATGATATCAGTTGGCAACGTAGGTCTGTACCTGATGGGAATGCAATACGTGCAGATTAAGATGTCGACGCGACCGGCGATGGTGATTTCTGGCTTTTTCAACAGAACAAAGCGCTAATGAGAGGGGGGAAAGTAGTGAAAATAGTCTAAGAGCTGGTGAATTCTGATGAAGAAGAAATGAGAATTTGTTTTTAAAACGGGAGACTTCTAAAACCCGTAATTACTTGAATGTTGGTCTCGAGTGCGCGATTTGTGTAACAAACTATATGAGATAAGATAAAAGCAGACCTTTCAATGGAGGCCAGCATTTCTTCTTGAAGTAAAGGATGGAGTAAGTTGACAAAGTAGAGCACAGTCATTGTAATCATTGTCCAGCGCCATCTTAGCAGTCCTCGTGTGAGTCCAAGATATCTGGCTGTACAAACTAGACAGTGAAAAGGCATTCTAGTCTTGATTTGGCGAGATGACCTGGAGCTCCATCTATGATGAAACTAAAACAGGATAGAAACTGATACGTTAACCTTCACCAGGAAATTAGAATACCTCCCTCTGTTTTATACCCGAAACCTTCATTAGAGCGTGAAAAGCACAAATCACATGAAAATGAAAATCAAACCTTCAGCCAACATAAAAAATGTAATATTATTCACTATGAACTTTACTGAGAAGTTCTCCAGTCGTCCCCCCCCCCCCCCTCCACGGGCTCCACCGCCATGAAAAACCTGAAAGATTACCATGCCATATTGCAGGATTCAAGCTGGTTTAAGGATAACCTTCCGTCTGGGTAAGCCTCAATCCGTCCTGTTCACGGTTTTAAAATTAAAAGCTTATTTTTTATTATTGCACGAGCCCGCGAGTTTAACGTTTTCTTGGTCAGCAAGGTAACAACGGCTCCTGGTTACAGAACTAGACCAATACATAGAACAAGGCCGCCTTGCAGGTTTTGCTATTTTTTCGTATTCAATAAACGTTTCGCAACAAGAAATACATTGAATCAGATTAAACTGGAGAAAGAGGCATATTCTGTTACTATTTAGTTAGAAGGAGGATTAACTCAAATCAGAATTGAAACCTTGTAGTTTAAATCGAGCGCAATAATATATTCAATCTGACGTTGTCCACTTAAACACCCGTCGCCAATTACAAGCTAAAACTAACACAGCCTTGGGCGGTCGTCACAGGTTCTCTTATATTGATTTGTTTTAGAGAGCCATAAACGCATTCAACCTACCACAATAACAAATGTATATTGGAGTTAACGTTGTGTAGTCGTGAAGGCGAATCGAAACAGTTAAAGAGACAGAAAACGACATTGTATTTGAAGAGTGTCAGTTTTGTTTCTTTAAAATGACACTTACTACTTACCTGTGGTCACATGATCTGTCCAAGATAGCTCTGCTTGTTCCAAAACAAGGCCAACTTAAAAAAAAGATCTTTCGAAAAGCAGACGATCGCAAATTGAGAACGGAAGACACAATAATTGGGCGGAGTTTGCGTACCGGTAGATCAAAGCCAGAGCACATTAGCTGGTTTGTTCATTTCGATTCTTAGCTGGTGGACGAATACACTTGTCAAAACGCGCACACGTTTACATACGTTCGCGTTTAAAAACGCCTGCTGGTTTGCTAGGTTCGACTGTTTAGACGAACACTCGCACTCGGATTGAAGAAAGCTGTGTTTGATAGACAAAACTATTTGTCATCACCAAAGCACGTGCTTATCTACAGAAACGTACTGGATAACTTCTTGTCGACCACTTGACTTTGTTGGCTCCCACTTCACCTGCAGATTGTAGTAACTGAACAAACAATTTTCATATACTTTTCGCTGTCTTTCGAAGGTATCAAAAATATCCTTAGTTTTACATGAAGTTTAGGCGTCCGGTGGCGATTTCAATGTTACGATATTTAGTACTTTAAAAATTTGTTTGTGTCACCTTTTTTTAGAAAGAAACATTTGATCCACTTGAAAAAGCGCGTAAATTGCGATTTCCTTGTCTCAGCCAATCACATTGCAGAATAGGAATGAGGTAACTTGACACAACAAAGGGTTTGAAATCCGGCCTCCGAACATGCTACTGACCTGATTATGAAGGGTTCAGTAAACTCTGAAGGGGTACCAGGTGAGCTAAATGAAAAGTTTTTAGCGATAAAGAGTCTAGAAACCTGTCTTCAGGGTCTTATTTCATTCTTCCATCTTAGTGTGTCTGGATGTACAAAATGATGGATGACATAACAAGGGCAAAACTGATGTTTCTTAACCGCTAGATTGCCATACAAGCAAAGGTGTTTTCTTTGCCGGTATAAACGCCGGGTAGTTAGGTCAAATTAAAATGTTAAACGCTTCACGAATTATTATTACATCAGGTGAGATGAAGGATGTGTTCTTTTCGTCACCACAAAACTGCAAATATGCTACCTTCTAGCCGTCATGGCAGATAGCAGCGCTCAACACTGAATTCTCCGTTGAATGAATGTCTCAATACTATTCTATGTAGTGTTAGAAGCGCTGTGAGGACATCCCTCCTGCATTCCCCTGGTATTACTTCAAATTTTACGCTCAGTAAGTTTACACGTTCAAGCAAAAATATCCATTATGCTTGAGTTAGCAGCTATGAAACAAACCACCTGCCAGTCAATAACCCTTCGCCAGTTTTGGTATTTATATTTATTTGGTTTTTCAAGAAGTATATATTTGTAAATATATGGTCTCGATTTGTACGAATGGCAAGAGCTTGGCAAGAGAACATTAGTGAAGGAAGGCATCTCCTGCAACACCTGTACGCTTCTGTACAGAAATGGATTTCACGTCTATTGTTAGAATTTTTCGACAATCTCTGATTCGTTATGATGACCGAATAATAGTTATTAGTGGTTAAGAGATTCCTCGCCGCCACTCTTTTCTTTATTTGTATTTTTACGAAGCAAACTGAAGGTTTCCCTCGGACAAGCTTGATCTATGCTTTGCTTACCCAAACTCCCTCTATAACACCCAGTATCATGATTGCCGGTTTTCACATGACGTCACTAAAATTCAAACTACACAACTATTGATCCTCCTGATATTTTACTTTAATGATGTATAAGAGCAGCTGAAAACTAATATTCATACAAATTTTTGCTCCGAATGGGTTCTTGGTTTTGTGATAGACCACGCTTGAATTTCTAAGCTTTTGCGCGACGCGGCATTTACATGAAAGCCGAGGTGTTTAAAAAGTGACTTATTTCGGGAAATATGGCCATCTGAACAGTTCTTGTATTAGAAAAAGTATTATTTTAATCGTTTTTGAGTTCCTCGAGAGATAAATTTCCCCTTTTGTAGCAAAACTCAGTGACAGATGTTTCTGTTGGTTTCCGGCCGCCATGTTGGTGCCCATCTGGATGGGCACCAACATGGCGTCTCCATACAAATCCCTATAAACTTGGGAAAAACGTTTCTCCGCATATCTTGCAGAAGACCTGAATCTTGGCGAGAGTCGTTGCATAGGTACCTTGTTTCTTTTCTCAGATTCTGGACTTCATCTATTGAACAGTTTTGATTTTTATTTTTAATGGCGTGACACTGAAAACCAGCAATACGTTCGACTGAGTATTCCGTGACGGCTTGGAGTTTTCTTCCCAACTACAAGCCGATAAATTATTTTTCTCAAATTGAAACTTCCCTACAATGACCACCTCTCTACAACGCCCAGCTTATTCTGCCCCGAGGCAAGCGTTGTAAAGAAGTTTAACTGTATTTTTGCTCGAGCACCTCGGTTCGGTTGGATTTAGCCTGCCAACAGGCTCCCGGCGAGGAAGGAAAAAAAATTCGGCCTTGGTAGCGGCAATATAAGTGAGACAAAGGCCTTCTAGGCTTCCCATTTTAGACAAACATTAGTGAAATACGGATCGGTTTCCACAGTGGGTAGAAATGTATTAGTATAGGTAATCATACGGTTTCGAGTTCAATTTGGAATTAAAAGTGCAAATTAATTTCAAATTGAACGAGAAAAACCGTATGATTACTTATTAATAATACAAACATGAAAAAAATTCGCGCAGAAAAATTGCCGGAAGATGTCTCTTGAAGCCATTTTTTTCGCATTCCAGAAAACTTTTTTCAGAGTTTCCGTACAAAATTTTTGTCACTGCTTTACATGATATCATTGGCCTACAAAATTTCTCATTGTCTTTCTGCCAATCATTATCCAGAATTACGATGTGTAATTTGCACTTGTGTTACACTATTTGCACTGGTGTTACACTTGAACTGCACTGCTCTCAGCCAATCAGAATCGAGTAATTTTTTCATGTGTATTATTACAAATGTAACAAAGCCACTCATTTGTGCTAAATATCTAACACTTTCTCTTCTAACAAACAATCCGCCCGTGATTTGCAAAACGATTTTATTTACATGTATATTAGTCTCCTTCGCAGTCGTTTTTGGGATGTGGGGGAGCGTTGCGTGGCATCCCAAAAACGGCTGCGAAGGAGACTACATGTATATAGATTGATTCTCGAGCTAAAATAAAGAAAACAAAAACAACAAGATATTAAAGCGTTTTGAACTTTAATTCAATCACCTCGTTCAGTAAGAAAAGTCGAGTCAGCACGATATATGCCTTCGCAGTATTACAGAAAGAATGTGAATTGTTCTACACATGTATAGAAACAGAAAGTAGATTTGTTCTCAACATTATAACACAAGAAAATACTACCTCGTTACCGGTCTAGTCGTTACTCTTTGCTCTACATGTATATAGGATTTCTTGGAATCTCTCTAATTTACGTCATACTCTATAGTTTACTACTTCTTGCTGTTTTTTAAACAAAACAAGTAACGCGTTCTTTTTAAAGACACTTTCTCCCTTACAGGAGATGACACATAAATAACTTAACGCCAAATTGTACACCGTACTTTTAGTATAAAAGATATTTTCACAAAATCGTAACAAAATTCTTTCATATAAACCCGTCTATTTTGAATTTCTTTTTTCTTTCTTTTCCTTCCATCTAACTGAAAACTAGGTTCCTGGAAGATTGTGTAACTCATGTGAATTTGATTTGCACATCTCGTCACACAATCGTATCACTCGAGTGACACAAAATTCTAAGTAGGCCGGAAACAGAAGACGAAAAAACTTTTTATTCTACAAATGTGTCGACCTAAAGTGGACTTTAAAGTCAAATAACTGTCGCGTGACTGTCATGTGCTGTTGTTCCTTGAGTGACCGCCCGCAGCAATAAGGCATCGTTTCATCTCACTCAGTTCCTTCACATCTGGACTGCTCCGCCCATAATGGCGTGACAAAAGACTAGTGGCTTTGTCGATTGTGGAGAGCGCTTTTTTGACTTGTCTGTCGTTGAACAACAGCTGTGAGAGCTTGTGAAGTTCGTGTGCGTACTCCACGCTTGATGAACCAAAAGCTTTTTCTACCGCTTCACAACTACGAGAACAGTAATGAGAAGCTTTCTTGAAGTCACCATTCATGGCATGACACCTGTGGGAACAACAGAAGAGCTGTTGAAGAGTGTTGCGTGACTCAAATAACAGCTAGAGATCAGACATTACAGGAAAAGAAGACAACAGGTGAACAAATGTTATTATCCAATGACACCTTCCTTCCTTCCTCTTGGAAAGAACATGGCTGCAGCCCTGTCCCTTCTTTAGGCTGTTATACAGCAAAGACAGTAAAGAGTGTTAATACGTAAACTAATACCTTGCAATGGCATCGTGTGTTTCAGCCAGGTCCTTGTTATACGCATGAAGAAGAATTTTCCTCCGCCGCAAACATTCATGGAACACGTCAAGAGCCTCCTTAACTCCGACTCTTTCTAACAAACGGACTCCCTTGTCAAAGAGTAACTCTGCCTCGCGCGCCAGTCTGCACTCATCCAGCATGTTTTTCTCCAAGTTACACTCGCGGTTCTGACACGTTCCAATGACTCCGTCACTCACAGGCAACAGTTTCATGGCATGCTTACACTGAGGACAGGCAAAGGCAGAGAAGCAGAGTCTCTTGTTCTCCATTTCTTCATCACTGCAAGAGAGACAGTCTCCAGTTAGATTAATAAGAATCAGCTTCAATGTGTCTGACTTAGTGGAGACCTAATTTCTCTGTAAAGAGAAGTTATACTTGGACCTTCAATTGAATTACTAAGCCACTGTCTTGGTAAAAGCTCAGGAGAGAATACTGAAAATGATTGAATGAGGTTAGCAGATAACAGCTTACCTCTTGCAGGCTGTGCACTGACAAGTGAAAAAGTACTGTTTATACAACAGCTTTTGACGATCTTCACGACCCATGCGACTAACATGAGGACCTGTGCAGGAACAAAGACAACAACCAAGAGAAACTTTTAATGCCATACGATGAAAGAAACCTAAACAACCTGTTGCTTTCAAAACCACTAACACCAAGAAAGAGTGACATTATATTTCCTTTGTTTGTAACATCAGTATATTGTCCAGCACACAGTAGATACAGGTGTAGACCACGAGAATAATGAGGAGACATCAAATATTTACCAACAGTTCCTCAGAATCAATAATGGCAGTGGGGTAGAATACATTAATTAATATTTCCAACAAAATTATTGGCTTAACCTTGGAAGTTGTGCTTACCATAGCAGTGTGATATCTCCGAGCCTTTGGCAATGTTATGTGTTGCTCTTACCACTAGATGACCATCAACAAAGCTGAATTTGAAACAAGTAAAATTTGAAATATTTACACAGGTGCAATTAAAATTAATTACATTAGCTGGTAATTAATGCCAGAGAACATCACTAAAACGGCTTTACATCAGTTGCACTTCAAAAGAATCCCTGCATTCATCTCTCAATTCAATCAGAGATATAAAAAATCAGTGGCTTGATCTGTTAATCATATCAAGTATGGGATCTACTCTGTAAGCTGCATGATCTAAATCTAAACAAGTTTCAGTCTGGACACACTTAGCTACGGCTGTAAGATAACGCCAAGAGCAATGTTATATCCTTTTTATACCCTCTACTTTCATTCACGGTGACCTTATGCGTCCCATGGTGCAAGGAGGAAAGATAATGATGATGATTCTCATTCACATTTCAACACAGTGTCCAGCTATACACTCACCTTACAATGACATCAGGATCACAGGCATGATTTAGCAGCGACGCTGTTGGATACACAGCAGTTGCTATTCTCTTCTGTTCTCTGGATACAACATGATCTTTGGATGGAGGACTGGTCTTCAGATTCGTCTTGTCGTCACCAGTAGACACGATAGCAGTGATGGCATGTACGTTGCAAGCCATTTGCTGAGAGTGATGAAAGAGGAGGCAGCCCATCACATCTCCTGCTAAGGAACTTGTGCAAGTCTCATTTGGGAAAAAACTCTGGAAGTTTTGAACATTGTAGTATCGTTCAAGGTGTTCGTGCTGCAGCTCGTGTGGCTGACACAGCCTGTTCTTTGTGCAGTTCTCACAGTTCACTGGTCTTTGATTTAAATCCTCTTCTCTAACCATGACGCCTTCAAGAAACTCTGCTAGTAATGCACAGTTCTGAAAATGAATGAGACGAGACTTACTTCAAGACAACTTAAGCTACGTACAGTGCTGCATTGACAGTTTTAAAGTGTAGTGAGGTCAAATTTATTTACAGTACATACCAGTGCATGAGACATCAAGGTCTTCACAGGTTGTAACTCAGTGTTGGTCACCAGAGAGAACACTGAGCCATAATCACCTGTCAACAAAGACAAACTGTGTGACAAATATGACGTATCAAGCAGACTGGAATAACAGTTAACTAAGCTGAGCAAAGTAAAAGTATTCCTGAAGTAACTTCACCTGGTGCTAAAATCCATACATAAAAATCCATTCAAGACAATGTGTGAAACTTATTGCACCAATGACTTACCTAGGTATTCTCCCTCTGGACCACAACCAGACATTCTGTTGAGATTCATATTTTCAATCTTCTTACTTGATGATGCTTGCAAAAATTCTGACAACAAACGAGAAAATTAGTCACAGAATGAAATATCCCATTAATCCCAAAAGAGATAGCCATATGATGAGGATTAACCTTGTGATTAACTTTTAATTTCTTGTTATAGAAATTAGTTTTCAAACACAGAGAGGTAAGGTGAATTATTTTCCTAATAATTTAAACCTTGAAGAAAACTGAAATCTTAGATAAACTTACCAAATATATTCTCTGTTCCTGTTACCAGAAGGATTCTCAGTGACAACTGGAAAAACGTGTCCATCTACAAGATACAAACGTCAAACAAATATTACACAATATTCTTGCTTGATGCTATCTGACACATTTGAAATGAGAAGAATAGAACTAACGACAAAACAATATGAGAACCTACATTGTCCCCAATGACAGGTGACTGCAAGAAAAGACTCCCCAGTCATTTGGTAAGTTAGATACTGCTGTTAATGGGGTGAAAGACACGATACCTACCATTTTCAAAAGTGGACCAAGGCTACATTCTACTTTGTGGTACTGTGACCAGGCTCTGTCACGACATGATTGAGAACAATACTGTGCGTCACAGCAGAGTCGACATCTGAAATGGAAATAGAAACATCTGTTAACACCAGGAAAACTTGTACAAAGCAAATCACGGTAGAGAAAATGAATCCTCATCCTGATGAGTTGAAAGATGTTACATGTTTTGTATTCTGACCCAAATAGTCAGGTCCCTCTGCATTTCTGACAGCTTTAAAATATCTCTTTTAAATCAAAAATAACTCTTATGTCCACTTACGGAAATGGAGCTACCAAAGGCTGGAAACAACAGTCACAATGAGAGAGAGTATTTTCTGGTAGAAGGACAGCAGCATATGGTGGTTCAGAGATTAGCGTGTCACCGGCACGAATATCATCTGAGGCCTACAGGTCATAAAAAAAAACATATTGCAAGAGTTCTAAAACCTGAGATAACAAACATGTAGTAACAAAATTGAAAATTGAGACTTGCAAAAAAAAATCTCAAACTCAAAATGAGAAAGCACCACCCCAGTAAATAAGAAATCTAAGCCAAATTCTAGTTCCTTTATTAACAAACAGAAGAGGTCTACAGTGAAGTGAACAAGGCTATACAGCAATTAGTTTTGAGATAACAATATTGTTCATTATCTCTTTTTAAATGTAAAGCAGCAACATAGTTATTATTGATTTTTATCCTTAAAACTAACCTTTAGAAATCGGCCTTGAGTAGCAGTGCAGTTGATTTCAATTAACCTAGATCCATTAGCTATTTTGCCATGTGGTCCTCCTGTGACTGATGGTATGGTTGTTGATGCATCGCCACCTTCACAACAACAACAGATTGCAATCACTACATGATCTGCATGATTCCATACAGGGCTAAATCAATATCACTTTATAGGGGCAAGGCATTAATTATTATCAATATTTACCATGATTTAAGTGTTGAATAGATGTTGACAACTTCTTCTCACAAGCCTTTTGAAGGCTGTCAAGCTTCCCACTAGGTGCTTGAGGGCACTGAAGTGATGCAGCCTCTTGGATATCATTGAGACAGGTCTAGACAAAAAAAGACAAAGATTACAACACAACCTAAGAGTCATGCAATATACTGAAGGTAACTAGTTAGGCAATGAGGCAAGCAGTGTTGATGAAAGTTCTTATCATCCGAAATACATCAAGATCACTAGGATCCCTGGACTCAATTAGTGGTTAGGTGGGAATCTCTAATGGTTTTTCCATTTAAATAACATACATTCAAATTTGTTTGTCTTTACATTTTTTTTTTCAAAATTTAAGCTTCCAAATTGGGGGTGGGGCTTATCTACAGGTGCGGCTTAAACATGGGCTTTCACAGTACTCGTTAATCACTAAAGTATATAACTGAAAGTGACCTCATCCATACCTTGTATTCCTGCGCCTGAAAGAGGATCTCTGCTCTTCTGGTATACAAAGCAACAAGGCTGAGCTGGCCAGGAGACCTACTAGTGTTGTCAGCACTGTCTGACAAAGCCAGATCACACATGTCACTTTGCTGGTTGGCAAGAGGCTTCTGGTTTTCAGCATTGTACAAGAGTGCTTGCTGAATGGCCTAAAAAATTCAACAATTGACAAGGGTGTTAACTGATATTTAACAAAACAGCCATACAATAATTACAATGCTAAAAGATCTCAAAAGCTTACCAAGATTACTTGAAAATACTCGGGTACTTTTTCAACTCTCTGATTACTACTAATATGCTTCAGAATTACCTCGTATTTCAAAGACATTTTAACTTTTATTTAGAAGTTTTTGCTTTTTAACAAAGTTTAAGTGTGTGTGTGTTTTTACAGTATTTTTAGTGTTCAGTATTTAATTAAATATTTTGTAGTATAGTATCCCCCATTAGCTTCAAGCTAAACACATAGACACTCTAATAAAGTTTTTATTCATTCACTCATTCAAGTGTTCAATTTAAGTATTAACCATTACCAGTGAGAAGCAGATCACAGCTTTCTTGAAATCCCTTCGCCTGAAATGTTCTTCTCCCACAAACACATATTCCTGGCCATTTCCTGCAGATCTTGGTTTTTGTTGACCCCTGGTGTTCAGAAGCTTTTGTATTTGCTCAACTATTTCTTGGGCTACACCACTATTCCTGCAAAGTGAGAAGACCAAAAAATAGATTACAATGATTGCAAATAGCCACCTCTGTGGGAGTTCAGATACAACTCCTTAGCAAATACTGGTTACTTTGGTCCAGACAGTTTATTATAGCTATGTTTAGTGGAAGCAATAAAGTCAAATTCTGATTTTTCAAACCCTCAATATTTCAATTCTCCCATTATTCAAAGCACTTTTCTTCTCCCTTGGCAAAAAGGTTACAAAATGCAAAGACATTTACCTTGATTTTTCAAAACTCTAGATTTTATAAACTCATTTCTTGTCCCCTAGTTGGTTTTGAAAAGTAGAATTCCACTGTGCCATTATTACCGTTACATGAAGTTGCAGGACAATTTGTCCCTTAAAAGTCAATGTTCATGCCATAGATGTCTCCCAAGATCAAAACTATTTTGTTGTGTTTCACTATTGTTGGAGTCGGTTATTTCTCAAACAAAGAAGTTAAAGTATGCAAATTCATTCATATCAGAAAACAGACAGTTTCGTTTTAACCATAACTTTTCCCCAGACTAACAAATTATCACCATGCCATCTGACAGGGTGCGGAAAAAAATAACAAACTATCAGGAAATTTTCAGGAGAAAAATACGGAAAAACATGTTGATTATGCGGAAAACACACTGGATTATGTGGAAATTTCAACCATTAACAAAGTTGATTATAAAGTCCTAACAACAGTGAACAAAAAGCACTTAAAAGTCTTACCCACACTTTAAGCTCTTTAACCCATTGACTCCCGTGCCGCCCGTAACCGCCCATGCGAAAACCCACCCTCAATTTCCCGTGCCGCCCGTAACCGCCCGAAAAAAGGACATGGGAACAATTGCCTTTCCTACCCTCCCTGAAGACTGTTTGGTTCTCTTATTGTTCTATTGTTCTTGAGGACAAATAAACCAATCAGAATCAACTTACTGAGCATATTTTTAAAGAACTTTAGGGGTCCTAGAAAGATGGTTTTTCGTCTTAAAATCATGCGCTCGATAAGCGCAGTAATCATGGCGCATGGCGGGTCAAGTCTACAAACTTCCAGGGTCTTGTTTTCATTCCTAAAATGGAGGAATTACTTCTTTGGCACTGAAAACGGAAAGGAAAAACATAAATCGATGTTCAGGTGGTCTCAGAATGGTAGATCAAGGTGTACAAAGTTTTCAAACCTTCCTGGTGAGGAATTTTTCCTTCCTTCAACCGCCACGAAAACTTGACAATCGGTGCGCTTTCAAGTGAGTTTTGAATACAGATCGCGGATTTAAAGCAGCTTCCCGGACTTTAGAAAACAAAAATTGTAATGTACAATATTACCTCAAAGTTGAATTCAACTTTTAGAATGATAGGCAAAGCCATGGCCGACAAAATAACTGCAAAACTCGTCGGCAAAAACTCAAGCTTTCGCTTCAGCGTGAATAATTAATTCAAACATGCGGTCATGCAGCGAAGCACGTCCGCGAAATTTTGAATATTTTTTTGCTTTTAGATGAGATTTTGCCTTATGTTGAATTAAAATTTATTGCTATTGAACTTCCTGTCACGTTTCTTCCATTTGGTTGCCTTTATCTGGGGATTTTAGGTTTTGAAAGTGAACAGTATTTTTGCCCGCTCGATTTCTGCATATTTAATTTACGGCGACCCGCTTGGTTTGTTTGTTTAGTTTATTCGCTTCGCTCAAATATATTTTTTCGAGTCTTATTCAGCTACTACACAACTCCTGAGAAAAGAACTAAGTGGGCACTAAATTAACACAGTTGAAATATGATTTATCTCAAAATAATTGCCCTTTTTTGGTGGCTTTTTGATGTACAACTTTCATTTTTCTTGCGTTGCGCTGTATTATTTCGTCACGCGGCGAAGAAATTATCTGATTTCTTCTTTTTAAATTGGTTTTTACATTGTGTCTTTCGCCTTCATTTTCTGGTGTTTTTTCAAATGTTTTCAGTGATGTGGTATCCGGTCTCGTTTTGTCCTCTGAAGTAAACAATTAACTCATTTTTGCATCTTCAATTTTCTCGGCTTTTGTCGCGCGGCAAAGAAAAAATATAATTTCTTGTTTCCTTAGAAATTCTACACATCATATTGAGTTCTTTTTGTTGATATTTTTTAATTTTTTGGCCCTTCAAATATTAAACTTTAAATAAACGAAGTCTTGAAACCTGATCTTGTGTGGTTACTGCGCATATGGTTAATTTTTAGCGCTCGTGCTGGCTCTGAAAAGTCAAAAATCGCCTGGGAATTTAGGGGTATGCCGCATGCAATTTCATTTGGGAGTCGATGGGTTAATAGAATGCAAATCATTTTTATCAACTTTGACATATGTTTGATCTTTTGGGGGTGTTTGTTGACGTAATATATCAAACACGAGTGGCAGTGTTTCATCAGGATATCCAAACACTGAGAAGAGAGTTGAAAATATGACACGCAGTGGAGTATTTTTGATGAAATTTGAGGTGTTTGGATAGCCAAAGAAACACTGTCTCGAGTGTTTGATATATCTTCTCAATCGAAACAAAACCGAGTAGGAGTAAACGGAGAAGTAAAATCGTCAAAATATATGCTTATTGAGACCGGGTATCCAAACCTCCTTCATGGTTGTTATTTTCTTTGTTTTGACTTGATGAATTATTAATGAGTTTGAGAAAGGTATTTCTTAATTTACATAGTTTTTCTTAGCCTTTTAGCTCATTTTGCGTGCAGAACTACATGTAGTTGTTGTGTCCGTTAAAACATCTGTAGCTTAGTAACCAGGCATTTTTCATGGAACTAGTTTCCAGGCTCTTTGCATAAGTTAGGTTGGAACGCCTGGAGGTTAAAAATTGGTCACAAACAAAATGGTGTTTTCATCACTGTTTTAGGAGAAAAACTACTTCAAAATAATCAGTCTCTTTGGAATTTTTGCTTATGGGGTTGTAAGAAACCTCCTTTATCACTAATATGGAACAATTTTTCTGTTTTATTGGGAAAATGTTGTGATTAGGATATTTGCAAATTATGCTGATCCGCACCACCGCATCCTGTCAAATGCCCTGAAAACTTTTTAACCCAAAACTTAAGCTATATTCTGTCACGCCCATGATCTTTCGCCAACATTCCAATTACCCATCAAGTAGGATTAAATCACAGGCGGCCTAACTGAAAGGGAGCACATTAGCCTGTGATTCTGCGGAGAAATTGGAGCGGCTGCCATGCTTCCAGTGTTTTTTTGCTTAAAGTGGTAGTCACTTCAGAATCGATTGTGTAGCCTTGACTTCTTTTTAGGAGAAGAAAGCCAAAAAGCGATAACTTGCTTAAAAGGCTTCGGATCGAGCTGAGAAGCAAGATAACAATAGCAAAGATAACAAGACATTTAGGCAAGTCATTTTTATTGCAAAAATATCAAAATTTAAGCTATATGTCAATTACCGTTTTTCTCCATACAAACCTTCATAAATTCAAGCCATTGTAACACAACACCTCTATATGTTGCAAGGTGAGAGTCACGTTACGTGTAATCAAACTCAGTTGTTATGTAATAGTGACACCGGCGGTAAAGATGTCACGTTTCGCTGAACGTTTGCATAAAGATTAAAAAAAATAATAATATGTGTAACTTCTCGCATTGTGAGCTTAGGTCATGTGTGATTAAATAAAAAACAAGCTGCAAGTAAGCAGCAAATGTTGTTGCAGAGAATTATTATGCTGTTTCATCCACATTTTTTGCATGCCTTTACTGTTGAACTACTTTAACCCAGCAAATGCCAAACTGCTTTCCCACGTTACTCTGCAACACTATTATAAAATTTGTTTTTCTTCCAAAAATTATAAACCCTCCTTACTTCTCCCTTGTTTACTAGTACGAAGGGTGAATAAAAGGACAGATTTTAACCATATTTGGAAGTAAAATGAGACTTCAGATTATGCATGCATGACCGGCTTACATGTAGGTATGCACGTGTAGCTGCACGTTGCTAAACATGCACCTCTGCTAACTACAAGTGACTTAACATGCACATGTTTTGGCCCTCTCTTTAATCAAGTGTCTCTGCTAACTTTGTGTTACTTAGCATGCAAGAAAAATGCTTAAGAATCTTATGTGCTAGTGGGGACAGCCATGATATAAGCATGAGCATAAGCTCTTTTCTTGATGATTTTGCTCATGTTTAGTGAGGACATGGCTGGCATAAACTTTAGCTTGTGAATAAAATTTAAACAGTACTGAAAAAAACAAAAAACACTTACAAGTCTGTGTATAGTGGATATACATGCGCAGATGTTTAAATAATCGGTGATAGTTTCAAGTATGAAAGTCAGTAAAATTCTAATCAGACCAAAAGGTTCATTTGTTGAGTCCTAGCCCCATTCCGTCCTGTTTATTGTTTTTATTAAGCATTGAAATTCAACAAACATCTGTCTTATGAACAAATTTGCCAGAATCAAATGTTTACATGTCAAAGTGGTAAAAATAACTGCAACAGGGTGATATGAATATGTTAATTTGCAACAAAAACAAAAACAAAAACACAAACACACACACACACAAAAAAAAAAACACAACAAAAACAAAACAAAAGCATGTTAGGAGAAGGGAAATGATTATTCATCCAAAGAGAAAGAAGAAGCCCGGCGAAGAGGCAGGCAGTATTATTTTGGAAACAAGATGATAAGTCAATTCTTGTAATTATATCAGAATTTTGAGATAAGTAGAAAGGAGTACATTATTATACATCAAGGCTGTAGGGTGAATAGCTAATCAAAATTTTGGTTTGCCTTAGGTTTAACTTTTAATCTTGCAGCCTGAAAAACCTGTGCTAACAAAGGGTTAGCTTCAACCCTAAAGAGCTAATTTAAATATAGGAAAAACAAATTGGACAAAAGGACAATGACAAGATTTCGCATAGAAAATTTCTCAAAAACTAAATGTAAAGCAATCAAACTATGCAGTAGTCAGGCTGTAGAAATAAGGTTGACAGCCAGCTTGGTACTGGCAACACCCTGTTCTACCCAGACATTCAAAAGAAGAGCCATAGGGAGATTAGCACCCACAAAATTAATTTTCACACTATCTGCCTCTTGTTACATAACAGGAATTGTTATTATGTAGCCATTCATTACTTTAGGGAACCAAGCATAAACATTGTTAAAGGAAAACAACAAGGTGGCATGATAACTTCATTGTGACAGCTATTGCACAAGTTGACAAAAGTGCTAAAGCTGAGTTGGTCTAAGGATAGAAAGTGATACAGTATTTTACATGTTTTAACGCCAGATATGTTGTGCTCAACTTGTATGTTTTGATCAAATATGTAAAGGAAACAACCTTTCTGTTTATCTGATACAAAAATTCCTGTGAAGCAACTTGACGATATCTTCCCTGTCGTTTTAATACAGGTTACCATGTCTATATCATGTCCCGATGAAAGCTCTTTCGCAACTGTGACAGAAAACGATGGTCAACCTCAGTAAACGAAATAAATACAAAATCATGCTTCTAATGATCGGCTTCTCAAAATCCTGATCAGTGATTTTCTGCATTGAAAGGTTAAAACATGAAAAACAAAAACAAAATCAAGCGAGCTAGATCGAGCGCCTAGCTAGTAATTTGCCAGCTACATACAAGTCGGAAATCTTTCGCTTGGAATAAAGAGTTCGACTATGGATTGGACTTTGACTAAAAGCTCAAACTCGATGTCCAAAATCGAACTCGAAGTCCAAATGGAGGTTATCGGGATTCCCCTAGACAAGCTCTTGGCTTGTCAAAGCACACGCTTTCCGTGCAGCGTGGCACGTGCGGTCCAGAAATCGATCAAGACCTGTCAGGTATCTAAATATGGAAAAATAGCACCTGAAAATTTTCGCTTCAATCGATGGAAACGATTAGTTATGTTGATGGTTTTTCATCCAAATAAAGGTGCGAACCATCAAAGCTCCAGGTAAACTTCGGCAAGCGTTCATACATATTTTATTGAGAAGCAACCTATACAGGATTTTTTTTCTTGCAGTGTCTTGACAAAAGCAAGACTAGGACAAGAAATACACCATACAGGAGCAATGAGAAATATTTCAAGCAAATTTCTATATAAAACAAGCTACAAGATTTCGGCTTGAAAAAAATAAACCCAGTTGAACAAACAAGACTTTCAATGCTGTGGTTGCTGCAATAAGGTACACCATTCCCCAAATTGAATCGAAATTTCTTTAAAATATGAATGTTTTAATAAGGCCGCTAAAAAACCGAAAATGAAAATACCTGATATAAACATCGAATGAGAAAACGATTCTTTTGCACACGGGAAAGCCTTTGTGACTTAATATTCTAATGCATCTTGCAAAGTCGCTTAAACTGATAATTTGTAGGGTTACTTAAAATTTTACCTATTATGAACTCGATCTAAGGCTTGGAAGACAAGGCTCGGTTATTTTTTAAAGGTTAAATTATAGCCTCAAATTCGCCTTTCAGGAGCTTACCGAATACAACTAGAATTAAGTTAAAAAAAAAACAAAGAATAGACCTTACCGTATAATGTATTTGCAAAACTTGAAACGCTCGCCGTCGGTTTTTAGCTTGCCAAACTCCTTTATATATGGTCCTCGAAGCTGTTCCACCACAAAATTCTCCCATTCATCTTTCAAATGCAATGCCATTGCTGTTTCTTTCGCTTGAAAGTCCCTTATCGACCCTCTAGATGAGAAAAGGACAAATAAATGTTCACTTCTCTTCGAAGCTGACAGCAGCGCTGGGTGATGAAACTGCCGCAGTAATTTTACTTGCAAAACCACTTGTCAAAGTTCCGTTTGTAAACAAATTCTGATTGGTCAATTGAGATAGGGAGATTTCTATTGACCAATAAGAGTGGTTCTTAGATTTTGACGTCTTATTCCCAATCTCCTGACGGTAGGTCACAGGTCAGGCAGCTTGGTTACACCACTCCAACTTCCTTACTTTTCACATTTTGACAGCAGCTCGTTTTCTGCGCTTGAATGATCTGTTTGTCAAGGTTGCATTGTGACAGCCGTGTCTCTTAAATCTTTGCAAATTGAGATAAAATGCTAATTTTTCTGCCACCTGTGTATTTGCGGGGCATTTTTAACGCACGTGACGCGAAGCGCGCGTCGTCTCGCGTTTTACCCGCGGTAAGATGACAAGGAACCGCCCCCTAACACACCCCCAAACACTCCCACAAAACTGGCCAATAGTAGACCAAAGCTCGACAAGAGGAAATAACAGAGCTTGAATAAATTTCTCATACAGGCGAATATTGCAAACGATTATTGGTTTTCTCAATTTTAAAAGTAATATCCAGGTTTAAATATTAAAATATGCTTGCTAGGAATTCAAAAGTCGAAGACAACCCAACTCCAGGATTACTAAATAATTAATCTTCGTTGTTCAAATCCAAAAGTTTATTCAACCAAGGCAGAGAATTGAAGGCACAACATCTGTGGCGAGTCAAACTACCACAACAAACACAGCGATTAATTGTGTATTTTGCATTTTTGAGGGTTCGTTCATCGACTTTGTGCTTTCGAGATTAGAATATTCGTGCCCTTGTAGTGCAATTGAAGACCACACATGCAAGGTAAAATGAAAAAAAGAAATATTAATATCAAAGAATGAAGCCCCTACTGAGTGATGAATTCTTTTCAGGAGACCAAATGAAACATCCTGTAAAGAACTATACATGACTACAAAGATCTTGAAGATTCGTGAACTTAAATTTGATCCAGCTATTCAGCTTCTATGCATTTATCTTAGGAATCATCCAGCAGCGAAAAACTAAGATAACTTGCTTTGTACAAATCTGGACTTCAAAGAAAACGTTGGCGATCTACAATAAAGTTGCGTAGGCTGATTGATGCAGGCCGGAGCAAGCTGAGTCGGTGGTACACTTCGAATTGAGCCTGAGCCGACCGATTATCTTGCGAAATAATTTACTCAATATATTTGATTTCTTCTAACAACGCTGTAAACGCGAAATTCTGCCTCGTCACTACGACATAAATATCTCAACAATTCTAATTCAAATTGAATAGCTTCGCACGCGTTTCAGAACTTTTCAGCCACGACTCGCTGGTTCTACGTGACCTCTGCTGATTTCCTGGTTCTTTTGTAAAACATTCGAGGAAAAGACGGAAAACATTCTTGCTAAGGCTAAAAATTCTTAGATTTCAGAATTGAGTCATAAAGTCTTTCATTTCTGCGACTTAAGGACCCAAGCAATATATTGTCGTTTCTTTTCTTGTTATCTACTGAACTGAATAATGGAGATTTTGCGACTTACTCGAACACTGCACGTGAGCGACAAGCCCTTTGTCTTGAGACGCGGAGTGATCCTTCAATTCACCAGAGGAAAGTCTCTGCCAGTGATAACCAAGTTGTTCTGCGATGTACTAAAGTATCACAATGTCTGTATGCTTCTTTACCTCTTATATAAATCCCATATCATGTTTCATTGGCCATCTGTGATGTTTTACGTCAGTCACAAACTCATTGGAGCGAGTCGCATGAAAATTTCAGTTCTTAGTTTTTAGTTGTTGTCAAATATTAAATTTGCAAATCTTCAATGTAATTTTGGTAAGGTGGTGCTTTCACTCTTGATATCTGCGTTATGTTATTTACAAATTGTATATAATCTATATAAACGTGAGCGCGAAAGGAAATGCCATCAAATAAGAACTCTGGTTCAAGCCAGTATTTTAATGCAAATTTTTCCGGTTTTGAGAGCTAGGATTCGTTAAGCCAGCGGTTTCATCATTGTCTCTGTCTTATTTCGTGACCGCTCGATGGAAGATGACAGCGCAATGAACACGAATTTTTTTTCTATCCTTGATTTTCAGCCCTAACACAAGAAAGAACTAAAAAATAACAATCATCAGTTGACATATAGAAATGCAAACAGTTATGTGTTGCAGTACTGTATGTATCGTGCGATTAGTACGGCAAGAATTCTCTTCCGTGTTACCTGACTATAACCATCAACCTGCGGCGCCAAAGACAAATTGTGGTGACAGTGATGAAACAATAAAAAACGACTGTGGCCCTCAAGAACATCGGATTATAGCCACACTACACAGTAAAATAAATGGTTTGAACATTATTTATGGCTGAAAACTCTGTGAGGACAATTTGTTTTAAGGTAATTCCTTAGTATTGCATTGCGCATCCCTACTGCGCACGATTTTCGCGTCATCAGCGCGTGCACATGAGCGCGTGCACGTGCAAAACGTAAGAGATTTCCCTCAAAATAAGCTCAATAACGGAAAAATTCTCCTTTTCTCTTAAACGAGCACGGTGACCCCCCAATTTTATTTCAGGTATTTGCCAAGAATAGTCTAATGAAGAACATATTTGAAGAGGGAAAAAAGTTTGATAGTAGAACATGATTTTTTTTGGGAAAACAGTTCCCAACTGGGTGCATTTTGGCCAAGGCGAGGACTTCAAGTTAACCACGGAACTGTCCGAAAAAGTGCAATATCCCCGCAACCAAGCAATCAAAAACGGCTTAAATGAAGCAATACTGCTTATGTCAATAAATGAAGCTTTACTTTCAAGACAAAATTTTGTGCCTTTCAATTAACCAAGATTTAATTCTGTATGAAGGTGATTCGAACTTTGAACGCACAACCGGTAAAAATACCCCATTTTAAGAGCCTCCTGACGCGTAAACAAGCACGGTGACCCCATTTTTTTATTGCATTTTTATAATGTTCATATCATGAATGTTCATTACGCCAAGTTTAAAAAAAAGTTTGATAGTAGAACAATTTCAAGGGAATTACCTTAAGTTGTTCAAAAACTACGTAGATTTTCTGTTTCAACTGCATTTTGTTTCCGAACTTTTATCAATCCAATATCGTTCACACTGAATAGCTCTTTAATTACAAACTAAAACACAGTTTTTGTGGCGAGCTAACAGTAGAATACTGAAGATTGCCGCTGTTTGTAGTAAATTAAAACCACGCATGTGACGAGCTCATGTGGAGCATTTATAAATTGAAAGAAAGAAAAACTAGATCAACATGATCAACTAGGCTCTATTTTCAGCAGTAGTGAAGTATTTCACAATGAGTGAAATAATTCGTATTTTTTTTATCGATACACGGACCAGTTAAATACGGAGATCTAGAGCAACTCTGTAACATCGTTGTTTTCCTTCCAAATGCAGTTTAAGTCAAAATAAAATGACCACAATTGATGTTATTGAAATGTCCTGCACAGAAATTCTAAATTAGAGATCTTGAAAATTCGCTGATATAAAATTCATTCCAGTTATCAGATTTCGAGAAAAAAATTGTCTTAAAATGAGTCGACGAAATACCTCTAAACAGCTCTATTGTTCTGAGAAAATTACAGAATTCAGAAATGATAGCGGAAACGTCTACCATATATTTGACTGCTCGATGTGTCCTGTCAATACACTGAAATGATGAAAAAAATATCTCTGAGGCAATGTTATTTGTCTTTTTTATTTATTTTTTTTTTCATTTGCTAGCAGTGTTTTTCTTTCCCCCTTTAAAAGAAAACAACAAAAACGAAACAAAATGACTGAGTCAAGTGCTCCAGGTTACCTCTTACTAGCTACGGCTCTGAGAAGTAGTTCAAAATTGCTTTTTTCGTAAGAAATGAAGAAAAATCACATTGTTAAATTCAAAGACAAAGTCTCGCAAGCTAATAAGTTTTTAATTAAACTGAAAAAAATATGAATGGATTACATTATATGTCAGTGGTTGAACTGCAGTAGCTTGTAGTGTAGGCCAACCAGCCAGCAGCCGGCAGAGGTCAGTGAGTGCAACTATAAATAGCGAAATAATTTCGGCTTTAGGCTTCTTCCAAATGTAGTCTCTTCATTTAGATTGAAGTCGTTTGAAAATATAAAGTAAATGAACATAATTATTTTAAGGTTGCCTCCGTCACCGAGGCTGAGTGTCACTGTTCTGTAAGCTACACGGATTGTTTCTTTGCCGACCACGATGTTTTGGGACGAAACTTAATTTGAAGAAGTTAGTCAACGAAGATCACTAGTTGTTGTAATATTGTGAAAATTTTGTGTATTGAGGATTAATGAACGACGGAGTTTTAAATTATGTATAAATGTTTATAAAATACACAAATCGTTTTCCCTACGACAATTACAAATTGACTATGGTTTGAATAATAGTTAAGAAACACAAGTCTCGCATCATTAAAGAGAAACTTACTCGAACGTGAACGAGATGTATAAACAGTGAACAGACTGACAACTTCTCCGAAAAGCTCAGGATCGTAGTCTCTGCAAAGATTTCTTGTTAATTGTACATACTCTAAAACTCCGTCACAACATTTGAAGCTTTTTGTACTGACCTCTCTTAATAGACCCCTAATCACGTTTCACATCATTAGCTAATTGCCATGTCATTTTGAAACACTTGAGATTTGATTTGACGTAGAAATGATGTCACAATGTGGGAGGAAACGGAATAATGCCATCGTGAAGTACACATGTAGCGACAGCACTACAGGATGGACACGATGGATTTTACTGGCAGTGACACATAAAAACCTTTGGAAAATATTCTACGTAGTAAAAACTTATTGACTTTTAGGTTGAGATTGGCCGGTACACTTCAGTGATCTTCAGTGAAAGACCTGCAAAATAGGTTTTATCAACTTTCAACCCTGTTTTCCAAGACGAGGAAATCAACATCACGTTTATTTTCCGGTACCTGCGCATTTCTCAGAATCTGGTTTTTCTCGGTTGCTCAATCAAAAAATCGCGGAACCTCCAAGTAAGCGGAAATACCTCATCAGGAAATTCGTTTAGACGTGATTAGGTAATACAAGAGGACATTATTTACTTTGTGCTCTCACTGACTCAGCTATCTCAAAACCTCATTTTACTTTGGTTCTGAGTCTTTTAATTGACCATTTGACTAAACCCCATATTTTTCACCCAATCATCTAAGCTAGACGCTGTTTCTGAGTGTTTGTCAACTCCTTCAAACTGATCAGAAGAACAAACTAATGAGAAAAAGGCACCGCGTTTAGTATAAACGCAATTTAGGCTCACGTTTGAGCACAAGCGCTCGAGACACATACGAGACACTTTCTTGGTGCGTCTTCACCAGACTCCTTGCGGCCGGATCGCTTTGCTCTTCGCCACTCGCGCGCGTGACTCAAAGGTGAGCCTCCTCGCAGGCTAATAATATTTTAGCCAAGAACTCCCAAGAAAAGGCACAGGACAACCATTCAGCAGCTCGCCAGTTGATTTACATGTATAACGGTTATCATACTTTTTGAAATTCTTTGCGATATTTTTACAGTTGCGCCAAAGCCACTGGGTTTTGTTAAATCTTCTCTTGAGGCAGGAGAACTGGGATATTCGACAGAGAGGCAAGATTAATCGACAAGGTGGAGATCATAAATAAACGGGAGGTAGTCGTTCGTGTTTGCTTTGTTGCAGGCAAGGGTCTTGAAATTACGTTGGACTAACTGAGAGGATACGGTTTTTTGCAACAGGCGGAAATTCCCCGCGGGGACTCCTATGTTGATCCCTAAAGAAAACCAATCCGGGCGTTAATTGTCATTGTTTGACCTCCACAAAACAGTCCCACAAACAAGAGGAAGATGAAAAGAAAAAAATGAAATGTCGAAGATCATATGCGACAGTGCGGCAGTGTTTTTTGTTTTTTTTGTGTGTGTTTTTTTTTTTTGCAGTTTTTCAGCTTGATAGATAAAGACATCGGCGTGCAATCTCTCTTACGATGACCATTCTCGTCCCTTCCATATGGGAGCACCTCACCCCGAAGCAGTTGGGGAAATTTGTGTCGGGGTAGGACCTCATCAAATATAAGACTAAATTGTCGTAAAAAACGTTGATCCAAATCTTCAAATAAACATTTAGAGCGGACTCATTTCGTAAGTACTGATCTGTATAATGCAAAAGAGAGGAAAATATTGAAACATTATTGCACTCAAAGTATTGCATACGGGTTTGTTTACCCGGTTGCACCATCCATACGTTCACAAAAAATATCCCGTTACTACGCACTGGCATGCAGCTATGTCTGAGGCAAAAAAAGAGAGAAGTTAATTAAGTGATTGTCAAAGTCCGTAAGTATCTTTTCTAAGGTGGTTCTCAAGTTACTGAGGTGATTCCATTGAATTGTACTGCGCAATCTTGCTACGCAAAATTTCTCGCGTCAAATGCGCGCGTCCGAGCGTGTCCTTGTTACTGTCCGCCATGAACCACCCGGGGGGGAACTCCCATACAAAAAGGACGGGGGCGCTGGTCGGAAATTTTGACAAGAACTCCTAAGAGGTACCAAGATCATGTTTTGTGAGCGTGGCTTGAAATGTTTTCACCCCTAAGAGATACCGATTCTAAAACAACGCTTTATCTCCTCCTGTCGTATTTCTTTCGGCTAAATACCCTAAAAGGTACCTTAAAAGCTAAGAGGTACCAAAATCACTTTTTTAGCCCCTAAAAGGTACGAGGAGCACCCTTCCCCCCCCCCCCCCCCGGGATGAACCACCAAATGCTCAAACCTGACATGAAAGGAAATATGTGTCATACAGACAAGAGGAATTGATCTCTTCAAGTTGGGATAATACAAGCAGCTAGACGTTTTAATAATTCTCTTTGCATTCCTTCACGAATCTCTAGCATTTGAGTGTTTCTTCCGTTCTTGAGGTTTCCTCATGGACTTCCATAACAGCACTCGCAAACATTGTGTGGCCGTGAGTGTAGCCGTTATAATCTGACCAGGACTGAAGGCCAAGGCTAATAAAATTAGTTAATTGATTTTGTTAACCGTTTCCGTCGAAACTTCCTGTGAACTGTTGTCGATCTTCTAGTTTGAAATTCTGCCAGGGCCTCCAAGGTCTCTACATATCGTGCTGGTTGCCTCATAATGTTCATGAAATTAATGCCCTTGATGACAAACCTAAACAAATGCGCTGAAGATGTTTCCTATATTCAGTTGCTCGTAAAACTGGATAATAATCCAATACTATCCAGGTATTGCAAATAAAATGACGAAAGGCTTTCATTATTTGGGAGCGTTGGCAATCACTCCCAAATTAATCCCAATTATAGGGGTATTGGTTTTTTTTTAAGTTTTTATTCTCTGATTTGGAGAGCTGCTAGGAAAACTGAGAAAAAGAAAGGACGTTCTCGGGCCAAGTCTGCTGTCCATTGATACCTGACGGGAGGTTATTTCGAGGCCAGCTCTTTGAGATCTACTCACTTATTCCATCTATTATTCCCCGAAATCGGAAGTACGTTATCTATGCTTACTATCATTATGGTTATTTCATAAAATTTTGATTTTGATTTGACGACGTGTAGACTTTTCGTCATATTTGGTTGTTTCACTGGCTTTGATTCTCGCAACACGCGCCGAATACATGCAGTATTCATCCTACATCCTGTAGCTATTTTAAATTCAAAACGTGGTTCTCAGGAAAGATAGACTTACACAAATTATAGACCTGTGATTAAAACTGCTGACTGTTGGCTCAAAGTTTGAAGTTCCACACCTCCTGTTCCTTTTAAGCTTTTCATTTCTTACCTGGATAAACGTGGCTACCGGCTTCTGCAGATTCACGCATTCAGGGTCAAGTTTTTGGATCGTTCTGCAGTTAAGCTCGCTTCAATAATATTCCATCCAGTTGCGTTCAGTTTAACGGAGGATTATTCCAAAATTAAACTTGTTTCACCGGCTAAGCGATAAAAAGGCTTGCTAATTAATTTAAACTAATTTGTTTTGAAAATAATTAATACTTTGTTGATTTTCCAGGGGATATCTAGTGTTGAGAGATCGAGCGGAAAAACCTCATTTCCGTTACTTCGTTATTTTGGTAAGGATCATTAGAAAACCGATCTCACACACAACACGACCATTACACATCAAAAAGCTTTCATATGGGTCAGATAAACCGAGGGTAATAAAGGTAAAAATAGCTCTGAAATGAATCTCTTTTTGACCTGTTTCAAGCAGGAATTTGCATCACAGTTGGGCGTATCGAAGGGACAAGTGAACCTCAGTTTTTTCTCCCCGCAAGTTCTTCGCAGCTGCAAAAAATACTCGCTCGCTATTACTCAGGGGTGTATGTGTGACATCAAATACAAAGTAAGATAGAAAGTGAGATAGAAACTACAGTGATATCAAATATATATTTACAATGATTTGATGGAGAGTCACTACGTTCTACAGCAAGAGAACATATCTTCTGGAAGTGTACAAGCTGACCCCCTAGTGTTGCGTAAACTGAGCTGTTAACAGGATGAGAAGGATGAGTAAAACAGAACTGGTTCAACAATCACTTAGAACAAACATGGACGACCGTGACTGAGAGTCAATTGAATGTTCGACCAAGGATTATGTAGCAAGTGAAAGCAAGTCAAATGACGGGCCTAACCAAAGTTGTACTGACGAAGCTCAAAGGCAACGTGATTTCCTCCAGCTTTCCGGCACCAGTCCATTCAAGAAATTGAAGTTTGTGACTTCAGTTTTTCGTTTTTGCGAGCGTTGAGTCTTTTATTATTAACCCATGCCTTGTTTTCCAACATTCCTCATCTGAAATGTTTCAATCGGCTTCATCAAATTTGATATTTATATCTGCATTCAAGGTTAGAGCCGATTTGGTTTACATGTAAAATGAAGGTGAACAATAAGCCAGGCATAAAATAGTCAAAATACTAGTGTACACATCTCATAGACTTTTAAGACTTTTTAACGCATTGTCATTGTAATATTAGTTTTTGAGAGATTTAAAATGACTGATTGTACGTATATACTAGCACCACAAACCTTTGCTGATCCCTGACTGTAACAAATGCTATAATTCTTCCTGGCTACTCCATCAAATCAAAGCTAAGTAGGCACTAAACAAGACTGAGGAGTTTAAAAAGCAGCTGATAAATCTAAGCACATAGTGCGACCGAATAGAGCAATTATGCGATATCGGCAATGTTTTTTTTATGGTAATCACCGACTGGATGTCTTTTAACGCTGTAGCTTTCTTTCTGACTACTGACGCAAACACGGTTATGAAAAGTACTTTCTTTACGTTGCTTCTCATCAGTAACTCTAGAGGGTGGGTTGCCAGGTAACGAATCGATTTGAATTCAACTGAGGACATTGTTCCTGTTTCTATCGCGAGTCAAGTTCGACTTAAAGCTAGAAACACGAGTAGAAGCTACGTTTGAGATCACGAGAAATTAGAATCTGTGTTTCTATTGAGCGTGCGGTACGGCGGCTTTTAACATGCTTTTTCTCGCACTGATCGAGGGTGTTATCTTAAGTGCTTTATTCCCTTGCATGTTATTAAAAGTACATTAGCTTACATTAAAAGCCATTAAAACAGCTTTCATTCGTAAATTAATAGGAGAATCTTTGCTGACTTAATTCTTTAAGTTTTGTCTTAGTATTATGCGACTTTGCATGGAGAAGGCATCCGGCATGCATGCTAGAGTGTGCGAATTGACTCCAAACATTTACAGAGATTGTGAAACTTAAAGTATTAAAACTGAGAAGAGGTTAAGCTCTTTGATTGCAATGTTGGCTTTCAAAAACTGGAAAATGTTTGGGTGACAAAGAGTGCTAATCAAGCTGACCGCAAACATACTTCATAAAATAAAGAAGTTTTTCTTACAGAAATGTTATTAGTATCGAACATATGACCAGTGCTGTCGCTTTTTTAGCTTGTTTCAGAGAAAGGAGAAATTTTACACGTTTTAGTTAAAAACATATTATTGTATTGTATTTACAAATTTTCAAAACACGAAATTATATTCTTTTCAAAATCTCAGCCTCGGGTTTATTCTAATATTTTCTTGAAATTTCAGCCACGATATTCTTACTAAACATATTCTTATATAACAAGAAATAGTGCAAAGATGTGTCCTCTGTCATAGGCTAAGGTGATTTTTCTACAACGTACAATGACGCAAATATTGTAAAGAAAATTTCCCGGTACAAATAACACATCGTGCAATATTTTGTATGATTCGTGGACTCGTTACACTCTATAAGTGGTTTTACACGATATAAACGCAGTTCTCAACATTTCCCTGCTGTGTGCTGCGTATATCCGGCTGAGGGATACGGTGTGAAGTGGCCAGGATTAAAACATTCACTTACCATGCAAACACCAAGTAACTTGCATGGTATGTTTGTGTTCAATGAACGAAGCACGTCAAATGATCATTTTTTTGTAAACATTTATTGCTAACACTAAAATGGTACGTTACATGCACTCACAAAAGAACTACAAAATTTATCCTATCCTACATTTTAGAAATATTCCATAGAATTATCGTTTTAATGAAGAAGGAAAGTTCTACATGGGTATTCCAACAGACTGAACAGAGGGGACCAGAAAGAAAAAAAGACATTTTAGACTAATACGAGCAACATACGTAATGAAATCACCGATCAGTGGCTTAAGTGGATCAAAGAGGATTGCAAAACGTGACATCCTTCTACTGGATATGCAGATCAACGTCAGTGTCCAGTTTGTCACGTTTGGCATTAAATCGATTTAGTGCTTTATGTTTTCCCATTTGAGCTTGGGAGAACATGAATTGCCTGTAAAAATACGTTTTCTTCTGCTCGAGCCAAAATATGATGGATCAACAGTCTGAATTACGCATGATAGTTTTCGTGCTTTTTTTTTTTTTTTTTGAGAATCTCTTGTCGTTTATATTGCCGGCTACAGATTGCGGACTGATCAACACTGAGATTCTCCTTAACCATCAGTTATGTTAAATCAGAACATTAGCGACACATGACCGGAAAAATAGAATCTGAAAAAACTTATTAAAACAGCTGGAAACCCCAGAAATGATCGATCAATTTGTAACTGAACTTTTTAAGCAAACAGCGCACACCTCCATTATTTCATCTAGCAAGCACTTTAGTCCCATCTGTCATAAGTCGGTAGAATAATTACTCTTTTCTTTTTAAAGTCTGCAAGATTTTGAGGATCTTGCTTCCTCGCTAAGCTCTTTCATAATTGATTTTCGGCGCCCTATTTGTCTACATAAACGTTGTTAGGGATCTTCGTTTACTAGATTTGTTCACGAAATCTCACGTCTAGAGAGCCTACAGTTACCACAAGGTCGGATCAGCGGAAATAGTTAACACAGTCGCATTTCATTTCGTCCCAGGCCTCGTCAAATACTTTGACTACGTCTGTAGATAGAAAAGAATACGATTTATTCAAAAGGTCGAGCACAACTTGAGACAAATCATTCACTTCCAAGATATGAAAATTCTTACTCAACAAAAGAAAAAGGGACTAGTTTCTGGTGTCACGTAAATTTTCCATTTTGGGGAGGAGGGGACATGGAGAAAAGGCTCCTATGCATATCTTATGCATAGAGAAAGTCATCTGTGCCTGTAAAGAAATCATTGAACTTAAAAAACAGCCAATAGGTCATTTCCGAGTTCCCTTGTTTCAAAACGAGTCTAAGTGCAAAATCATGGAAATGATTACCAGTTTGATTTGCGTAAAAATGAACCTGTAGGCAGAACTCATTTTCATATGAATGGTTTAGCACTTAGACTCGTTTTGACACGGAGGAAAAAGGGAACTCGGAAATGGCCTATTTACTAAGAGATCCTCGTATTCTGTACGGCACTAACACGGAATTTGAACGTGTGATAAATACCTCTATTATTTTCACGATTGAATGTTATGTTTGCCTATACCTTCATGTAAGGGCCCGTGTTTCGTACTCTGACATGAAACGAATAACAGTATCTCCCCCCCCCCTCCCCCTGGATGGGATATTAGTCAAACGCAGGGTTAATTTCCCCCCCCCCCCAGTATTAAATTGGTCGGTACCCATTTATACACTTAGGTGGAGAGTAGCATTGTGAAAGTTAAGTGTCTTGCCCAAGGACACACCGTAATGACCGTGGCTAGGGCTCGAACCCAGACCACTCGGTCTGGATTCCAGCGCATTAATCATGCATGAGGCCGACGGGCCTCTCATACAGTCTGCAAGGACGAGATTAAGGCGGGGGTAAACGTGAATTCAAGTGAAATTTTGGTAAGTTTAAAGAGAGGTTGAAAGGGGAAAAAAGGGGGTTATGGAACACAACCAGACAGTTGCCCGACCGCACAATGGCACCCCAGGTTGTTGGGCAACTGTTTGGAGTGTATCTACCAATTTTTAATTTCAAACTCTAATTTTAAAACAACAACAAATCTTCAAAATTTCCTATTTCCATCAATTTTACTAATCCTTTGAGAAAAACTATTTCTCTCCAAATATACTCAAAAATCACCAAAAAATTTACAAAACAACCCAAAACATAGATATGCGAGATGAGCAGAGAGATTCTTGATTGCTTGAAACGTAAACAAGATATTTGCTTTAAAAACATAATACCCAGCCAAAATACGGCTTTCGTGTTTCCCCCCGCCTTAAGAGGAAGTTTTTAAGGTCATTCAAGCTGTAGCTACCGTCAAGCTAATAGGTGTGAAGAAAATCACAAGTTTAACACGTCTGTCAAGATAACAAATAAAAAAAACAGCAATTGCATGGCGTTATAAAACGAAAACAAGCTTAGCGCCAAAACGAGGCTACGCCTCGTGCGAGTCTAAGAAATGCCTCCCAAAAGGGAGGCAAAGAGCTTTGCACCTCCTACTTAAAGTTAGTTGCATCGAAGAGATGTTGGAGGCTCCTCGTGCGGGTGGACCGTTGAGGGTGGGACTCTGCAGAGACTCTGCTTCCGTTAACCCTACTCCATGAGGGGGGTAGGGGGGAGCAGAGAACGAGGAGCATTTTGCTTGAATTATTTTTCGTTTTTTTTCCCTTTAAATAAACATGTTTAAAACACGCGTTTTAATTTATATCCATATCAGATGAACATATCTGGCATTAAAAACTTGATTTAAACGTCAAGAATATTCGAAATTGTCCGCCTTTAAACTAACACCGTTCACACTGAATAACCTTGTTTAGTTACATCAGATTTAAGAAAACTGCAAATAAGTGGTATGAAACTGAAAGGCTGAATTTTACATTTTAGATTGAAAAAACAACAACTGCTACTTGCGGACAAAACCAATCAACCCGAGTAGGTCAACAATTTAAATCTATGCGTAAACAAATAAACACGACCTCTCTCTGCGCTTAAACGAGGCAACAGACAAAAACTTCACTTTACCTCCATGAGCACCTTCCATCTTGGAGTGATGGTACATCCATCGAAGAGACGCATCGATTAAGGACACTTTTCCTTCACCGTAAACATGATTTAGTGTTACCCGGAGTTTATCGAGTAAATCAAACAACGGTTTCTTCCAGTAACGCTTTATGTAGCTGGAACACAAAATAAAATGTTAAGTAATAGTTCACGTAACCCAACCAGAATTGCATCCAGTTATTTATCTGATTGATGTCTGAAAAGAGATTGGACAACAGTGAAGTGGAGTTTCTTCTAGTTGCTCTCCCGTCATTCTCTTCCCAAAACCACACCTCTCACTTTTAGCTGGAGAGGCCTTAGCACGAGGAAAAAGTGGCTCTAGAAACACATGATTTGATTGGCTAAGAGTTTTTTAATTTCTTTCCCGAATTTATCCACACTGTGATTGGTTGCTGCTTGCACTCAAAAATCCAAACCTAACATCAACCAATCAACAACATGACAACAATCTTTGCAGAACTACGTCATCAGTATGGAATTTTTGAGCAAATGTCTCGATCCCAAGCTCTCTCTCTCTCTAGACGAGAGCAAGTTATCAACCAGCATTGCATCCGGGTGACGAATAATATCTTGCAAACAGATTTTCTTCTCA
>OZ026596.1:40912342-40982342 GCA_964020085.1 Micromussa lordhowensis | reverse complement strand
TTTTCCTCGTTGGCACTGTACCGGTAGGTATTACTAGTACTAAACTGTCCCTTTCCAAGGACAAGGGCCGCGTTATCTTTTACTCGTGTTTGTTTTTGGTTTGCCTTAATTTCTTTCCATCTTTATGCTTTCAGAAATATCAGGAACATTAGATACCAATCGTTATCTCCGAAACGTAGTTCGTTTACGGAAACAAAAACGATCTACGACCACAGCCAAGTCCCTCATCTATCCTTGTAGCTTCTTCTCCAGTACAAAACAATTTTCGCAAAGGTCACAGGAAGAGAGAGGGTTTACGTAGTTTGAAAGACGCCCGTCCACAAATTCAGCGGGTCAGTGCTGTTCACATTGGGCAGGGGCAATTAACTTGGATCGCTGATTTAAAAAGGAATGGCAACTATTGTGGTTTATGCCCCGATCAAACAGTCACCATTATTCTTGAAATTAACAATTAGAGTCAATCTGGTCTGAGTTTTGATTCGAAGTGAACGAAACTAACGCTGTGGTGTAGAGATGTCTAAGAAAGCAAGCATCATCAAGACGTGTTTTTTTACCATAATAATTTGGCAAAAAGCTTTGGGAGTCGATGGGTTGGCTAAACTTTCCCAACGACCTTTGCGGCTCCTTTCACTCTTCTTGCTTCATAGTTTTTGAGCATCACTGACTGACATTTTTTCTTTCCAAGCTTATATTTCACAGCTCGACTTGTTCCTCTACCTTGCACCATAAATAACACTTAGGTTTCGAGCATCGCTGAAATTTTCCTCTTTCTGAGCTCAGCTTTCACAGCGTGACTTGTGGGCAAGTCTGACGTTTGGCAAGAAATGTTGTAGCTCCTGGTTTTCAGTGATCTCTTTTGAACTATACAAACTGACCACAGAGGACATGAACTTTTGGAAGATAAGTAAGTAAGGTATTTTGTTGGTTAAAGTTAATAACGAAGAGAATTCTTTTGTCTTTTCAGGGAGGTAGAAAGAGAACTCTTTCCGTGTCTGAGAAGACTGGGAATGGCTTTCTATGCATACAACCCTGTAAGTATTTTCTAGAAGTCCAGTTTTGAATTCTCCAAACCTTGATATACTCTTTCAAATGTCTACTAATTGTTCATTTTATGTTGCAGCTCGCGGGCGGACTGTTAACATCAAACATCGCTTTGAAGATAATGAGACGGGCATGATTCAACATGGCCGTTTTGCTGGTGTTGCCAAGTGGAGTGCTGTGTAAGTTAGCAATGATTTCCAATAATTTCTGAAGATTTAAGGTCATCAAGAGCTCACTCAAGTCACCTTCTGCGAGTCCTGTCCTCAGCCAAGAGACTATGAAGGATCATAATCTGTTGTCTCAGGTTAACCCCTGGGCGCGAGATTGAGGGCGGGAGATGACTGACATTTCAGGCTATCAAAAGCTCAGCAGCAGTCTTTCTAACCACTAACGTAACAATAGCTAGTTATTTATCTTCTTTTTTGTACCTGGGTACACTTCTCCTTTGAACGCTCCCACATGTTCATGCCCAATCTACTGTGGTCAACCCTGAGAAAAATGAAGGAATATTCATACTGTACATCAGTGTACATTTTCTATGGAATTAGATGCCCATAAGACATTTAATCTTGTATTCAGATCTTCTCGCTCTTTTATTAATGTTGAAACATCTGAGAAAAAATATGTTTGCAAGATATTATACGTCACCCGGATGCAATGTTGGCCGATAACTTGCTCTCGCCAATTAAACTTCCTTCTCTCCTCAATGTGGGGGATGGGGAGGGGGGAAAGGACAAGAGAGGCAAAGGACAGAGAGAGAGAGCCTGGGATCGAGACATTTGCCCAAAATTCCATACTGATGACGTAGTTCTGCAAAGATTGCTGTCGTGTTGTTTAATGGTTGATATGTTAATTTTGGATTTTTGCGTGCAAGCAACAACCAATCACAGTGTGGATAAGTTCGCGATAGAAATTAAAAACTCTTAGCCAATCAAATCATGTGTTTCTAGAGCCACTTTTTCCTCGTGCTAAGGCCTCTCCAGCTAAAAGTGAGAGGTGTGGTTTTGGGATGAGAGTGACGGGAGAGCAACTAGAAGAAAATCCGCTTCACTCTTGTCCAATCTCTTTTCAGACATCAATCAGATAAATAACTGGATGCAATTCTGGTTGGGTTACGTGAACTATTACTTAACATTTTATTTTGTGTTCCAGCTACATAAAGCGTTACTGGAAGAAACCGTTGTTTGATTTACTCGATAAACTCCGGGTAACACTAGATCATGTTTACGGTGAAGGAAAAGTGTCCTTAATCGATGCGTCTCTTCGATGGATGTACCATCACTCCAAGATGGAAGGTGCTCATGGAGGTAAAGTTAAGTTTTTGTCTGTTGCCTCGTTTAAGCGCAGAGAGAGGTCGTGTTCCCTGAATGGAAAGTTATTTGTTTACGCATAGATTTAAATTGTTGACCTACTCGGGTTGATTGGTTTTGTCCGCAAGTAGCAGTTGTTGTTTTTTCAATCTAAAATGTAAAATTCAGCCTTTCAGTTTCATACCACTTATTTGCAGTTTTCTTAAATCTGATGTAACTAAACAAGGTTATTCAGTGTGAACGGTGTTAGTTTAAAGGCGGACAATTTCGAATATTCTTGACGTTTAAATCAAGTTTTTAATGCCAGATATATTCATCTGATATGGATACAAGTTAAAATGCTCCTCGTTCTCTGCTCCCCCCTACCCCCCTCATGGGGTAGGGTTAAGGCGGGGGTCCACCTGAAAGCCGTATTTTGGCTTGGTATTATGTTCTTAATGCAAATATCTCGTTTACGTTTCAAGCAATCAAGAATCTGTTCACTCATTACACACATCTATGTTTTGCGCCGTTTTGTAAATTTTTTGGTGATTTTTAGGTTTATTTGGAGACAGATAGTTTTTCTCAAAGGATTAGTAAAATTTATGGAAATAGGAAATTTTAAAGATTTGGTGTTGTTTTAAAATTAGAGTTTGAAGTTAAAAATTGATAGATACACACCAAACAGTTGCCTAACAACCCGAGTGCCATTGTGGGGTCGGGCAACTGTCTGGTGGTGTTCCATAACCTTTTGTCCCCCTTTCAATCTCTCTTTAAACTTCCTCAAATTTCACTTTAATTCAGGTAAACCCCCACCTTAAGGCGGGGGTACACGTGAATTTAAGTGAAATTTTGGTAAGTTTAAAGAGAGGTTGAAAGGGAAAAAAAGGGTTATGGAACACCACCAGACAGTTGCCTGACCACACAATGGCACCCCAGGTTGTTGGGCAACTGTTTGGAGTGTATGAACCAATTTTTAATTTCAAACTCTAATTTTAAAACAACACCAAATCTTCAAAATTTCCTATTTCCATCAATTTTACTAATCCTTTGAGAAAAACTATTTCTCTCCAAATATACCTAAAAATCACCAAAAAATTTACAAAACAACCCAAAACATAGATATGTGAAATGAGCATAGAGATTCTTGATTGCTTGAAACGTCAACGAGATATTTGCATAAAAAACATACTACCCAGCCAAAATACGGCTTTCATGTGTAACCCCGCCTTAACGGGAGCAGAGTCTCTGCAGAGTCCCACCCTCAACGGTCCACCCGCACGAGGAGCCTCCAACATCTCTTCGATGCAACTAACTTTAAGTAGGAGGTGCAAAGCTCTTTGCCTCCCTTTTGGGAGGCATTTCTTAGACTCGCACGAGGCGTAGCCTCGTTTTGGCGCTAAGCTTGTTTTCGTTTTATAACGCCATGCAATTGCTGTTTTCATTTGTTATCTTGACAGACGTGTTAAACTTGTGATTTTCTTCACACCTATTAGCTTGTCAGTAGCTACAGCTTGAATGACCTTAAAAACTTCCTCTTAAGGCCGGGGGAAACACGAAAGCCGTATTTTGGCTGGGTATTATGTTTTTAAAGCAAATATCTTACGTTTCAAGCAATCAAGAATCTCACTGCTCATCTCGCATATCTATGTTTTGGGTTGTTTTGTAAATTTTTTGGTGATTTTTGGGTATATTTGGAGAGAAATAGTTTTTCTCAAAGGATTAGTAAAATTGATGGAAATAGGAAATTTTGAAGATTTGTTGTTGTTTTAAAATTAGAGTTTGAAATTAAAAATTGGTAGATACACTCCAAACAGTTGCCCAACAACCTGGGGTGCCATTGTGCGGTCGGGCAACTGTCTGGTGGTGTTCCATAACCCTTTTTTCCCTTTCAACCTCTCTTTAAACTTACCAAAATTTCACTTAAATTCACGTTTACCCCCGCCTTAATCTCGTCCTTGCACACTGTGTGAGAGGCGCGTCGGCTTCATGCATGTGCTTCATGCATGCGCTCGAATCCAGACCGAGTGGTCTGGGTTCGAGCCCTAGCCACGGTCATTACGGTGTGTTCTTGGGCAAGACACTTAACTTTCACAATGCTACTCTCCACCTAAGTGTATAAATGGGTACCGACCAATTTAATACTGGGAGGGGGGGGGGAATAACCCTGCGTTTGACTAATATCTCATCCGGTGGGGGGGGAGTATAGATACTGTTATTCGTTTTCATGTCACGGAAACCGGGATAAGCCCTGGCCCGATGGACTGCTAGGCTCGAATGTAGATGTGATCCCGTTTTGCTGCTGTTTCAGATACTGTGGTCCTTGGGGCGTCTTCTCTCAAGCACTTGCAGGAAAACATCAAGAGTACGAAACACGGGCCCCTACATGAAGGTGTAGGCAAACATAATATTCAATCGTGAAAATAATAGAGGCATTTATTAAACGTTCAAATTCCATGTTAGTGCCGTACAGAATACGAGGATCTCTTAGTAAATAGGCCATTTCCGAGTTCCCTTTTTCCTCCGTGTCAAAACGAGTCTAAGTGCGAAACCATTCATATGAAAATGAGTTCTGCCTACAGGTTTATTTTCACGCAAATCAAACTGGTAATCATTTCCATGGTTTTGCACTTAGACTCGTTTTGAAACAAGGGAACTCGGAAATGGCCTATTGGTTGTTTTAAGTTCAATGATTTCTTAACAGGCACAGATGACTTTCTCTATGCATAAGATATGCATAGGAGCCTTTTCTCCATGTCCCCTCCTCCCCAAAATGGAAAATTTACGTGACACCAGAAACTAGTCCCTTTTTCTTTTGTTGAGTAAGAATTTTCATATCTTGGAACTGAATGATTTGTCTCAAGTTGTGCTCGACCTTTTGAATAAATCGTATTCTTTTCTATCTACAGACGTGGTCAAAGTATTTGACGAGGCCTGGGACGAAATGAAATGCGACTGTGTTAACTAGTTCCGCTGATCCGACCTTGTGGTAACTGTAGGCTCTCTAGACGTGAGATTTCGTGAACAAATCTAGTAAGCGAAGATCCCTAACAACGTTTATGTAGACAAATAGGGCGCCGAAAATCAATTATGAAAGAGCTTAGCGAGGAAGCAAGATTCTCAAAATCTTCCAGACTTCACAATTAAAAAAAGTAATTATTCTACCGACTTATGACAGATGGGACTAAAGTGCTTGCTAGATGAAATAATGAGGTGTGCACTGTTTGCTTAAAAAGTTCAGTTAATTGATCGATCATTTCTGGGGTTTCCAGCTGTTTTAATGAGTTTTTTTCAGATTCTATTCAGTTTTCCCGTCATTTATCGCTAATGTTCTGATTTAACACAACTGATGGTTAAGGAGAATCTCAGTGTTGATCAGTCCGCAATCTGTAGCCGGCAATATAAACGGAATACCATGTAGAACTTTCCTTCTTCGTTTAAACGGTAATTTTATGGAATATTTTTAAAATGAAGGATATATTTTGTAGTTCTTTTATGAGTGCATGTAACGTACCATTTTAGTTTTAGCAATAAATGTTTACAAAAAAACTGATCATTAGAGGTGCTTCGTTCATTGAACACAAACATGCCATGCAAGTAGTGACTTGGTGTTTTGCATATATGATGATACATACCGTGTGTTTTAATCCTAGCCACTTCACACCGTATCCCTCAGCCGGATATACGCAGCACACAGCAGAGAAATATTGAGAACTGCGTTTATATCGTGTAAGGCCACTTATAGAGTGCAACGAGTCCGCGAATCGTACAAAATATTACACGATGTTTTGTTTGTACAGTCTGTACGGAACCACCTTGTTGAAAACTGGATGTAGAGTGTCACGTTGATGTTGTGTGTTTTCTACCCCCCACGAATTGAACTTTGAACTCTCGATGAACACTCTTGAGAAAACATGGAAAGGAATGCGTGAAAGCTGTCTTGTGTATTGTTATTCTGGAATACAGTCTTTATTCGAAGTTGTCCTGTTGTATACGTTTTATACATTTGGTGCCGAGACCCGGGAACCGAAAACCGGGATTCTACCGCTCTCAAGAACGTCTTGAATGAAATTGTTGTGAAAGCGAGCTGGAAGCACGTGGGTGACATGTCGCACTCGGAGAAGAAGAAATTGAAGAATCTGAGGAAATTTCGCGACGGTCATCGAAAGTTTGTCCAGAAAACTATCGAAGATGCTAAAGGGTTAATCACTCAAGGTAATCCCATCGAAGTGAAACGGCTGAAATTTCTTCGAACCGCTCTTGAAACGAAGTATTCGGAGCTTCAATCGCTCGACCGCGAAATTGTGGATCTGGTGGATGACGTTAAAGTTATTGATACCGAAGTCTGTGAGAGCTGTGAGCTAATGAGCTCTATTCAGGAGTGTATTGTAGAGTTAGAATCTGTTTTGGAAGCTCAAGAAAGTAAGGAAAAGGGTCAGAAATCCCCTTCTGTGGTGCAACCTGTTTCTCTCGAAAGCGCGGGAAATTCTCAAGTTCACGTTTCGAAGGTTTTCACTCATGCAAAGTTACCCAAGCTTGAGCTCAAGAAATTCCACGGAAATCCCATGCAATGGTATCCTTTCTGGGAATCTTTCGAGTCTGCGGTTCACAAGAACCCAAATCTGTCTTCCGTGGATAAATTCAACTATTTGAAGTCACTTCTCACTGGCACCGCGCAGAGTTCAGTCGCTGGCCTAGCCCTGACGAGTGCTAACTACGAAAAGGCAGTTGATCTACTTAAACAAAGATTCGGGAATCGACAGATGGTGATCTCTAGCCATATCGAAGTGCTCACCAAACTCCCCAAGGTGGAATCGATTGGCGAAGTTAAGAAACTCCGAAGCTTGTACGACACAGTGGAATCTCATGTTCGTGGATTGGAAGGTATGGAAATCTCCTCCGAGATGTATGGTTGCTTCTTAACACCAATAGTTATGCAGAAACTACCGGAGGAATTTCGAATCGCTATCACACGGAATCTGGAATCGGAGACATGGAATCTGAAAGATATTTTGGTTGAATTTCACAAGGAACTGCAACTGAGAGAACAATGTCTTGTCAACAACAAGGAGTTCAAATCCTCAAATCAGAGAGGTGAGTTCCCACTTTCCACATCAGCTTTGTACACTGACAGTTCTAAGGATAAGCAGTCTTCTCGTGTTTGGTGTTCATTTTGCAATCAAAACCATCAGAGCTCTAAGTGTAATGTTGTCACAAGTACCGAATCTAGAAAAGAAGTTCTTAAAAAGAAAGGCAAGTGTTTCCTATGTCTCAAGCAATGACATTTGGCACGTAACTGTCAAGCTCATATGAAATGCCTTAAATGTCAAGGAGCTCACCATGTAGCAATCTGTGGTGATTCTCAATCAACCCTGGGTGGGCAAGATCAAGATAATGTGGCCAGTATATCTACCAGTATGTATGTGGATCAGTCTAGAGGGTCGGTTTTGTTGCAGACGGCAACCGCTGAAGTTGTGCGTCCAGATAATGACAGTTATTCCCCAAGTGTTCGCCTGGTATTTGACTCATGCAGTCAAAGATCTTACGTAACTAAGGACCTTAAAGACAAACTGAAGTTACCAGTGATTGGTAGAGAGTCACTTCTGATTAAAACTTTTGGCGAGTCTGATGCCAGACTACGAACATGCGAAATTGTTCAAGTGGGTATCAAAACCATGTGTGATGAAATTGTTTACATACAAGCCTATGTGGTGCCAGTCATATGTGGTCCCCTGACCCAACAACCCACAGAGCTTGCTCAGTCTAGCTGCGAACATCTGCATGGCCTATCTTTAGCTGACAGGTGTGGTAGAGGAGATCTGCCTATCAGTATTCTCATTGGTGCCGATCATTATTGGTCGTTGGTCGAAGGAACTGTAGTGAGAGGTGCACCATGGGAACCTGTTGCTCTTGCCACTAAACTAGGATATGTCCTCTCCGGCCCCACCATGATTATGTCTCACAATGACAATGGCAACACAGTGAATCTTACTGCAACACATGTTCTGAAAGTGGAAGCGAGTGTTGTCAATCAGGATGAAATTGCCTCTAAACTTGGAAAATTCTGGGACTATGAATCACTTGGGATTCAAAATGACAGTTTGTCTCTGTATGACAAATTTGTTAGCGAAGTCGAATTTACGGAGGGAAGATATCAAGTACAGCTACCCTTCAAGGAAGACCATGAGCTGCTTCCAGATAATTTTGCATTGTGCAAGTCAAGGCTGATTTCACTGCTGAAACGTCTAAATTTGAAGCCCGAGGTGTTAAGGTATCAGCCAACCCAAAGGGGTCGTCTGCGCGCGGATCGTTCTAGCGCTCTTTGTTTCAACACAAACCCCTACAAACCGTATATATTTTGAAAGCTGAATAATCATGCTTACAGTTAATTCCCTTTAAAAAGTAAAAAACTTGAATGCGCTTAAAAAATGAGGAGGTTTTTTCAAAACTAACTGTTTTCATTCACTAATTTCCACGCCCACCAAAAATAAACGGAAGAAAACGATTAATGCGGCTTTCATTTCTTCACACGTTTGCCTAAAAAACCGTGTCTCAGATTTCTGAAATGTGCCTTCGTTTTTTTTTTACAAGCAAATATGTTTGGGGATGAGAAATTATTGTCACCCCCCGTGGAAAATAGGCTATAACTTTGGAATGAAAAGAAAAATCAAAATTCGCAGACACGGTTTTGTAGGTTAGCTATCTGACAACAATTTGGCCAAATTTCAGCCAAATTGGTCCAGGGGCTGCCGACTTGGAGTTCAAAATGCATGCACCACTCGCCCAAATTTTCATTTCGAGAAACAAGGAAAAATAGAATTTAGACCGTAATGAGATTAGCGGCACCTAGGCGTCAGGCAAATTAAGTGTTGATCGATTAAAGAAGGTATCAGTTTTCTTGAACAATGATAGTTTGACAGGTAACAAGAAACAGACAAATTTTCGCGGCGGTGGGAAACCAGAGAAATTGTCTCATTGAGAAAAAGCCGCTTCCAAGCCCGGGCCAACAAATTATTCCTTGAGGTTAGTAAACGCCGAATTCATTTGACTTACTTCTCAAATAGTTCATATTACACGCAGCAATGACTTTATCTTTAATCATAGCTAGGTTTGAGATGCCAAAGACAAGAAAACGATCGAGAGCGGCAGCAGATACTAGCAAAAGTCCGGCGCCAGCAGACACTGCCGACGATCATGCAAACGAAAGGTTTGTGAACTCGCAACTTTTGTTTTATATGTTTATAAGGAACAATTCCAGATCACACAGTAAAAGAAATATCGATCTTTCTCGAAATTCTGTCCAGGTCAGTAAAGATGCCGACAAAATCCACAAAGCGGCCAACTAAAGCGACTGTTGATGATGCAAACGCAAACACGGCAGTGGATCCAAAGGAACACATGTTATCAACAATAACATCAGCCGGGTGGGTTGTAAATGTCCTTTGCACCGCCAATACGTAAGAGAAACAAATCGAAGAATCGATGTCACATTGTAATGAGTGATAACCGACCATCCAAACTTCTGAAATGTCTGAAACCGACGTGATTTATTTTCTTTTAGTTACGATGGTAGTCACTTCGCAACTTCGCTTGAAATTAGCGTAGAGGACAAGATGAAACGTGGAAAAACCCCGAAGAGGAACCGATATATACACTATTGCAACTGGGCACATGCACTGCTGGTATGTACTGTCCTGGTTATCCTGCTTTTGCTCATGTAATCGAAAAAACGGAATACAGGAACTCCTATGAATAATCAAATGGTGCGAGCGAACGCGCGCATTTCACGAGTATACTATTTGATTTCAATGTCATTATCATTGGTGACAAATTACGCTCTTCGATTCATTTTGGCACCGTAGGAAATGTTACCATGTTTTAAAATATTTGCCCTAAAACTTAATTACCTTGAATATTAACCTCCTAAAAATGAGAACTTTTTCTCTCTTTTTTGACCCGAACTATTCTTCAAGGGTAATATGTTTGTCAGTTGCGAAATATCGACATTGGGATTCATACAGCATCCCCAGGAGAATCGATTGCCACCCTCACGCCCCCCGCCCCGCTCCCCCTCCCAGCCCATTTCATAAAGTTATACCCAAAACATTGTTACTTTTCTGCAAGTTTTTACTGTATTTATTGTTACATCATGAAAGAAATGTTGCCATTTCTATTGTCTTGTTTTACTTTCTACAAAGCGAAAAGAGATTGGCCCAACAGAAGCGGAGTTTTCTTTTCCCTCCCCAGTGTTGGCCTACATACGCCACTTGGCCCCAGGCGATGTGAAAGGGGAAATAAGAGAGGTATGTGCTTTCACGATTCGCACATTTTGGAAACAGTATATTGCTGATGTGCAGTTCCAGAAAATATCCCTACTCCCCCCCCACAGAAGGGTTTGGATCTTCCTGAGGGGGGGGGGGGAAAGGGTGGGTTTGGGGTAGGGGTTTCTGTAACGCGAAAAAAAATTAGGGGGGGAGGGAGGGGGAGGGAGGGGGTCTTAGAAAAAATCCCTTCCATGGGGGAGGAATATTTTCTGGAATTACACACTCAGAGCGAAATACAGTACAGTCTAATTAACTATTCCATTATGCCAAGTAGTAAAAATACTCCTTCTGACTTTCAGGGTGCCTATCAAGTTACAATGAAGGAGTTCTGTGAGGCAATGGAGATGCCCGAGACAAGCCAATAAATTTGACAACATTTCAATAAAGGACAATTCAAACTGAAACATAACCTCTCGTATTTTCATCTGAAAAAATACATTATGCCTTCTTTGGTATGCGGTATGTAGGCTAAGACAAACATTGACTAAAAATACCACAACATACATTGTACTTACCACAACATACATTGTACTTGCTAGTTTTAAAACTGTTATTTTGGCCAAGGCATCTGAACGGCATTTCAAATGCCTTTTGCAGTTGCTGCTTTAAAACAGGCCCCATGCATTAGTTTTTGTGAGTTTCACTTACTCACTAATTAGCCTGTGACTAGACTATAAACAATCCATGCTGACAAATACAGTCTAGCTTCCCCAAGCCACCAATTCTTAGTAATTGACCACTTTTGATCAGGGATGGCTTGAAAGTACTAATTCACAACTAAAATTAACAATAACATCTGCAGACAACAGCCTTGTAATTTTGGTTGGACATGTTCCAAAATATTCTAAGGAAAAATATTCTACCACAAAAATAAGCTTATGTGTTCAAACTATAATTCCGTTTGTTTCCTGAGATGTCAGGATTTTCTGCCATGGTCGGTGTCATTTCTTGGTTGATGTTTTGCTTTTCTTCTTTTTTGGTATCGACCTGTTCTTTGTTTGGCTTCCCCTCTTCTTGGCCTTGTCTTTCCCACCATGGAATGCCTGGGATTTATACGTGATCCCTTCCTGATGGACAAAGGCATCCTGTCGCTTAAGCTTAGCCTTTCTCTTAGTCTTCCGTCGCCGCTTGATGTCTGCAGAATTACGATAGTCTGCTTGGTAGATCCTATCTGCGTCAATCTTTTTCCATGCTTCTAGCATTGGCGGATGAACCTGCATGCCAAGGGTAGGAAGTAGCTCTGCATATGTTGCATTGAACCCGCGGTTGAACTGCAGCACCCCGAGACTTATGGCAGTACTGATCTCTGGAGGTGAGTTGTATACTTCTTTGGAAGCGATGCCCCAGATCACGTGATGCAGGCATTCGTTCCTGTTTTGGGTGTAACAATTTTCAGATCCTACTAAAAATGTCTCATCACCCAATCGATCGAACAGTGGCTGCATCACTTCCACAATAGCATCATTAAATGGGTTCTTAACGGGCTTGTGGAGGTTACTCCCATTGGCGATATCACGCTGGTAGCTGCACCAGGACGAGGAACCGACTGGGCAGTTGTCGTGTTGGGGCTTCTCAATTGTGCTGCTGTAGTGCTTCAAGATAGCCTTAGTTGACTTGGCCATTTCTTTAGCATTTCCTTGGTTATCCCTAATGGCTCTACCATAGAAATTTTGTATGGTGTCTATCCTTGCAAGGGTCAACCGGCCAGCACCTGACAATCCTTTACCATCAGCTAGCTTTTTACCTGTGAAGAAAAAAGTGAAGTTAGCCATTAGAGTGTTTTTGTCTAACAACATAAAATGACAGCACTAAATTTGAACCAAACCAGCTATTTGCTTTATCAAAACAAATAAGGGAAGCAATTTATTACCATACCGAGTTACATATTTATGGAAGCAAGGCAGGAAATCCGCTACAACCCAACCCACACCTCTCCCGTAAAAGGAAAAAAGACAATATTTTGGTGCTGGTTCTGGCACTTTGTAACTTCCATGATAGAGTGTAATGTCTGTGTCGACACAATTTGTCTAGTTGTCTCATTTCAAAATAATACAAAATGTTTACACACACTTATAAATGTGGCTCATAGAGAGTCTGGTAGAATTCAAAATTCACAGAATTTTTTTTCAAATGTCATTGTTCATCCAGATTGTTGCTCGGAACATTAGGTCTTTGAATTCTTTCAAACCATGAAAATAGGTCAAAACAAACATGGTGGGTCACAACCAAAAGCAAAAACCTTGTGCTCCCTAAAACAAACAGCGCATGTGTGCACTATGATTACATGAGGTTTGAACTTCTAGTGGCCTAAGACTAGAAACAATAGACAATTCCCAAAGCACAAACTCAGGCAAAACGCTAAAAATCTTCAATGTTTACTCGCGTTTGGGCTTATAGAAGATAATGTCAGAGTTTTTCAATGACCATGAAATTCAAAATCCGGGTAGTTAGTTAATCAATTGTGGCCCTGAAAAAATTTGAAGGGAAAAAAACTACGAATTTTTAAGAAAATGATTTTTTTTGTGAGAAGGACTCTTAAATACTGACAAACGTAAGCAAATAGCTAAAACTATAATTTTTATATGTTTGCTTTGCTCGAAATCGCGCGCATTTACAAGGCCCTAAAGCTTTTTGCTGACTTGCAAGGACCCATCTGTTTTAACGATCCCCAAAATAAAGGGATCACTTTCATAGTTTATAAGATATAATCGTGTAAAGTTTGCTTACCATTTTCGCATAAATTATGACCTAAATTTGGAAACTGCTGAATTTCTCGAATTGGGTCTTTGCGATTTTGGTAGGACTCTGTTCAGCGCAAGGCACTAATGCGCACTAAGTGTAGCCGAGAGATTTTCACGAAAAAATGCCAGCAACAGCAGATTTTCGACTCAGACCTCAAAGGGGCGTGGCATTATAACCACGTGACATTTACTCCGATCGCCAAAAAGTTTATGTTATATTGTAGATTGATCTATATGTTACCCAATCTATGTGTTAGACTTACGATAAAAGTAAAGGTGGGGATACCAGAGAGCTTCAAAGTAGGATGGTACTCCCCCAAAAAAACTGGGTCGAGTCACCTTAACCTCTTCTCAGTTTTAATACTTTAAGTAAATGTTTGGAGTCAATTCGCACACTCCAGCATGCATGCCGATGCCTTCTCCGCGCAAAGTCGCATAATACTAAAACAAGACTTAAAGAATTAAGTCAGCAAAGATTCTCCTATTAATTTACGAATGAAAGCTGTTTTAATGGCTTTTAATGTAAGCTAATGTACTTTTAATAACATGCAAGGGAATAAAGCACTTAAGATAACACCCTCGATCAGTACGAGAAAAAGCATGTTAAAAGCCGCCGCACCGCACGCTCAATAGAAACACAGATTCTAATTTCTCGTGCTCTCAAAACTAGCTTCTACTCGTGTTTCTAGCTATAACTCGAACTTGACTCGCGATAGAAACAGGAACAATGTCCTCAGTTGAATTGAAATCGATTCGTTACCTGGCAACCCACCCTCTACAGTTACTGATGAGAAACAACGTAAAGAAAGTACTTTTCATAACCGTGTTTCCGTCAGTAGTCGGAAAGAAAGCTACAGCGTTAAAAGACATCCAGTCGGTGATTACCATAAAAAAAATATTGCCCAAATCGCATAATTGCTCTATTCGGTCCTATTCGCACTATGTGCTTAGATTTATCAGCTGCTTTTTTAACTTTTCTTGTTTAGTGCCTGCCTACCTTTATTTGATGGGATAGCCAGGAAAATCATAGCATTTGTTACAGTCAGAGATCAGCAAAGGTTTGTAATGCTAGTATATACAATCAGTAATTTTAAATCTCTCCTGAAAACTAATATTGTCTACTCACTCCTCAACCTCCTCCAGTGCCTGCCTAGCTTTGATTTGATGGAGTAGCCAGGAAAAATCATAGCATTATTTTGTTACAGTCAGGGATCAGCAAAGGTTTGTGGTGCTAGTATATACGTACAATCAGTTATTTTAAATCTCTCAAAAACTAATATTTCAATGACAATGCGTTAAAAAGTCTTCAAAGTCTATGAGATGTGTACACTAGTATTTTGACTATTTTATGCCTGGCTTATTGTTTACCTTCATTTTACATGTAAACCAAATCGGCTCTAACCTTGAATACAGATGTAAACATCAAATTTGATGAAGCCGATTGAAACATTACAGATGAGAAATGTTGGAAAACAAGGCATGGGTTAATAATAAAAGACTCAACGCTCGCAAAAACGAAAAACTGAAGTCACTAACTTCAATTTCTTGAATGGACTGGTGCCGGAAAGCTGGAGGAAATCACGTTGCCTTTGAGCTTCGTACAACTTTGGTTAGGCCCGTCATTTGACTTGCTTTCACTTGCTACATAATCCTTGGTCTTTAGAACATTCAATTGACTCTCAGTCACGGTCGTCCATGGATTGTTTGATGTTTTCATGTTTGTTGATTGTTGAACCAGTTCTGTTTTACTCATCTTTCTCATCCTGTTAACAGCTCAGTTTACGCAACACTAGGGGGCCAGCTTGTACGCTTCCAGAAGATATGTTCTCTCGCTGTAGAACGTAGTAACTCTCCATTAAATCATTGTAAATATATATTTGATATCACTGTAGTTTCTATCTCACTTTCTATCTTACTTTGTATTTGATGTCACATATACACCCCTGAGTAATAGCGAGCGAGTATTTTTTGCAGTTGCGAAGAACTTGCGAAGACAAAAAAACTGAGGTTCACTTGTCCCTTCGATACGCCCAACTGTGATGCAAATTCCTGCTTGAAACAGGTCAAAAAGAGATTCATTTAAGAGCTATTTTTACCTTTATTGCCCTCAGTTTATCTGACCCATATAAAAGCTTTTTGATGTGTAATGGTCGTGTGGTGTGAGATCCGTTTTCTAATGATCCTTACCAAAATAACGAAGTAGCGGAAATGAGGTTTTTCCGCTCGATCTCTCAACACTAGATATCCGCTGGAAAATCAACAAAGTATTAATTATTTTCAAAACAAATTAGTTTAAATTAAATCAGTAGCAAGCCTTTTTATCGCTTAGCCGGTGAAACAAGTTTAATGTTGGAATAATCCCCCGTTAAACTGAACGCAACTGGATGGAATATTATTGAAGCGAGCTTAACTGCAGAACGATCCAAAAACTGTACCCTGAATGCGTGAATCTGCAGAAGCCGCTAGCCACGTTTATCCAGGTAAGAAATAAAAAGCTTGAAAGGAACAGGAGGTGTGGAACTTCAAACTTTGAGCCAACAGTCTGCAGTTTTAATCACAGGTCTATAATTTGTGTAAGTCTATCTTTCCTTATTTTCGGAGAACCACGTTTTGAATTTAAAATAGCTACAGGATGTAGGATGCATACTGCATGCATTCGACGCGCGTTGCGAGAATCAAAGCCAGTGAAACAACCAAATATGACGAAAAGTCTACACGTCGTCAAATCAAAATCAAAATTTTATGAAATAACCATAATGATATCAAGCATAGATAACGTGCTTCCGATTTCGGGGAATAACAGATGGAATAAGTGAGTACCTTATTCTCCTTAAATTTCGCGGGTTCTTAAATTCGCGATATTCGCGATTTTAAAAAATTCGCGAACATAAAGACCCGCGAAAAATGACGACCGCGAACTTTGATCTCGCGAAATTTAATGGACATAGAAGAATCATGTATTTGTGTTTTCAAGGGTCCTAAACAATTTTTCACACAACATGAGGTGTCAGTACAAGGAGCTATCATCTATCAACTTTAGATGTTAATCAGTGTCAAGATTCAACTCAAGTTCTTCTTCGGCATCTGAGTGAGTAATCGTCTTCACACAGTTCCTCCAATATATCCTTTATACAGTCGTCAAATTGACCATCCTGTCCCGGCTACTTTTTGTGTGTAGTGACTTGCGAGTGTCTTGTATCTTAAGGCGGGGGTAAACATGAATAGACGTGAAATTTGAAGTGATATAAAAAAGGAAATTGTTAGGATTAAGATGGGTCGGAAACACTACCAGACAGTTGACCCCGCAAAAGAGAGCCCCTGGTTGCTAGGGGACTGTTTGGTATTCGTCTACTACTTCTTCACCTCAAATTTCAATTTTCCAAATCCATCAAATCTTCAACATTTCATATTTTCCTCAATTTAACCTATCCTTTGAGAAAAAATATCTCTTTCCCAAAAATCACCCAAAAATTTACACAAAACCGCCAAACAGTGGTTAATGAGATAGGCAGAGAGATTTAGTGTCGCTTGAAACGTGACCGAGATATTGGCAGAAAGGCCGTGTTAAGCGACCTCAAAACAGCCTTCACGTTTACCCCCGCCTTAATCGTCAATTTCGCGAAATTAAATTCCCTGGAAACACAATTTTTCCCCGCGATCGCGAAATTAAAGACTCGCGAAATGTGCCGAGAAAATTTTCGCGAAATTTAAGTCCCGCGAAAATAAAGGAGAATAAGGTAGATCTCAAAGAGCTGGCCTCGAAATAACCTCCCGTCAGGTATCGATGGACAGCAGACTTGGGCCGAGAACGTTCTTTCTTTTTCTCAGTTTTCCTAGCAGCTCTCCACATCAGAGAATAAAAACTTAAAAAAAACAATACCCCTATAATTGGGATCAATAATCTATTTGGGAGTGATTGCCAACGCTCCCAAATAATGAAAACCTTTCGTCATCTTATTTGCAATACCTGGATAGTATTGGATTATTAACCAGTTTTACGAGCAACTGAATACAGGAAACATCTTCAGTGCATTTGTTTAGGTTTGTCATCAAGAGCATTATTTTCATGAACATTATGAGGCAACCAGCACGATATGTAGAGACCTTGGAGGCCCTGGCAGAATCTCAAAATATAACATCAATAACAGTTCACAGGAAATTTTGACGGAAACGGTTAACAAAATCAATTAACTAATTTTATTAGCCTTGGCCTTCAGTTCTGGTCAGATTATAACGCCCTACACTCACGGCCACACAATGTTTGCGAGTGCTGTTATGGGAGACTATGAGGAAACCTCAGGAACGGATGAAGCACTCAATTGCTAGAGATTCGTGAAGAAATGCTTTTGTCGTATTATCCCAACTTGAAGAGATCAATTCTTCTTGACCATATGACACATATTTCCTTTCATGTCAGGTTTGAGCATTTGGTGGTTCATCCGGGGGGGTGTTCGTCGTACCTTTTAGGGGTTAAAAAAGTGATTTTGGTATCTCTTAGCTTTTAAGGTACCTTTTAGGGTATTTAGACGAAAGAAATACGACAGAAGGAGATAAAGTGTTGTTTTAGAATCGGTATCTCTTAGCGGTGAAAACATTTCAATCCACGCTCACGAAACTTGATCTTGGTACCTCTTAGGGGTTCTTGTCAAAATTTCCCACGAGCACCCCCGTCCTTTTTATTTGGGAGTTTCCCCCCCCCCGGGTGGTTCATGGCGGACAGTAACAAGGACACGCTCGGACGTGCGCATTTGACGCGAGAAATTTTGCGCAGCAGGATTGCGCAGTAGAGTTCAATGGAATCACCTCAGAAACTTGAGAATCACCTTAGAAAAGATACTTACGGACTTTGACAATCACTTAATTAACTTCTCTCTTTTTTTGCCTCAAACATAGCTGCATGCCAGTGCGTAGTAACAGGATCTTTTTGTGGACGTATGGATGGTGCAACCGGGTAAACAAACCCGTATGCAATACTTTGAGTGCAATAATGTTTTAATATTTTCCTCTCTTTTGCATTATACAGAGCAGTACTTACGAAATGAGTCCGCTCTAAATGTTTATTTGAAGATTTGGATCAACGTTTTCCGACAATTTGGTCTTATATTTGATGAGGTCCTATATACCCCGTACACAAATTTCCCCAACCGCTTCGCGGTGAGGTGTTCCCATATGGGAGGGACGAGGATGAGAGAGATTGTACGCCGATGTCTATCTATCAAGCTGAAAAACTGAAAAAAAAACACTGCCGCACTGTCGCATAAGATCTTCGACATTTCATTTTTTTCTTGTCACCTTCCTCTTGTTTGTGGGACTGTTTTAGAACGATATTTTTGGAGGTCAAATAAATACCACTTATTAACCGAGAGTGAGGTCATTACAGGGAAATCTCAGACCGAGGTCTTGATGTATTGACCGAGCGACAGCGAGGTCAATACATCAAGGCTGAGGTCTGAGATTTCCCTGAAATGACCGAACGGACGAGGTTAATAAGTTGTTTATTGCCAACGAGCCAGCCGAGCGAAGACGCTCGGCTGGCGAGGCGGCAGAGAATAGTGCCGCGCGAAGAATGGCGTATGCGAAAAAATTCTCGATCGAGCTCTGAAAAGTGTAACTGTAAGGTGTAAGATGTAACAATGGCTCAGTTTGAGCCAATTGCAAGGACGAAACTATTCGAGCTATTGTAGTTTTTTAGCCAATCAGGAGGCGCGTTACATCTAGACTTGTCTCTTGGAATATCATTGTTTTCTTTGCTGTTGTGTTTATCCAACTGTGAACAATTTCATAGTCTCAGAACATATCGAACCAGCGTGTTTCCTCTCTCACTTTATCGAAATGAAAGTTCAATTGGGGAGCGTACCCTTCACAAAACTCTTCTTGTAATTCGAATGTTCAGGAAAACTGTTAGACAAGAGCAAATCTAAGACACAAAATCGACATGAAAACGAACCAGCGTGTTCACCACGGAATTGAACGAGCGTGTTCATGAATCGAAAGTGTATCCTTCTCTGTTTACCTATATCGAACTGAAAGTTCCATCGGGCAGCTTTTTTGGAAAGATTGTGTTCACCAGTCGAACCACTAGAGCAAATCCAGTGTTGAAATCTAGCATATCGAACTGAAGGTTGAGTCGGCAGTGTTTCCGAACAGAACTGAACGAGCGTGTTTATCATACAGTCGAATCCAGTGTTCAAAACACAAATCGGATCTGTTTTTCGACAGAATTAAACGAATCGTGTTCATCAATCAAACTAGCGTGTTCACTTTCAGTTTGACTTTGCCCATCATATTGAACTGAAAGTTCGACCGAGCAGCGATACATTCCAATACTCTTGATAGAGGGATTGCGTGACGAACGTTACCTGCCGGTAAACGCGTTATAATTTTCTCTCGGTAATGTTTGCAATAGAAGAGAACCAAAAATCTGTTATGCTGTATTAATAAACCCCTTATTATAGCACAAATTATTCGCTCGTTGGCACTCTATCGATAGGTATACCTAGTTATATGGCCTTTTTAGCGCTGGAAAAAAAAAACCGGAAGCGCTTTCCAATATCCGTTTGCGCGCGAGAGAGATCATTCGAGGCCACGTTCACTGAACAGAGAAAACCCTGGTCGTGCGATCGAAACCAGAAGGGACAGTAAAACCAGTTTCTTTGAAAATGAGACAATTTTTGCCTTTATTACGCCTTTATCTAGGTCAAATTTAACATTGAAATTTTTTTTTTATAATGCTCAGTCATTACAAGAAAATAATGCCCGCTCAGCAGCCAATCAGAGCGCGCGCACTATTGTAGCCATATAATAATGATAATTAACGCCCGGATTGGTTTTCTTTAGGGATCAACATAGGAGTCCCCGCGGGGAATTTCCGCCTGTTGCAAAAAACCGTATCCTCTCAGTTAGTCCAACGTAATTTCAAGACCCTTGCCTGCAACAAAGCAAACACGAACGACTACCTCCCGTTTATTTGTGATCTTCACCTTGTCGATTAATCTTGCCTCTCTGTCGCGGAATATCCCAGTTCTCCTGCCTCAAGAGAAGATTTAACAAAACACAGTGGCTTTGGCGCAACTGTAAAAATATCGCAAAGAATTTCAAAAAGTATGATAACCGTTATACATGTAAAATCAACTGGTGAGCTGCTGAATGGTTGTCCTGTGCCTTTTCTTGGGAGTTCTTGGCTAAAATATTATTAGCCTGCGAGGAGGCTCACCTTTGAGTCACGCGCGCGAGTGGCGAAGAGCAAACTCATTTTCATTTGACTGGTTTCGCACTTAGATTCGTTTTGAAACAGAGGCACAAGGAAACGAAGTACAATGATTTTACTACGGGTACGGTTGAGTTTCTCTATGCATATAGACTGTTCACAGTCCCCTATTTTTCCGTGAAATCGTAGATGCCGATCGTTGAGTTCGACGGGCCGCCATCTTGGTCTCTCGATGCGAGCGAATCTGGGGAGAGTACAAAATGCCTGTGGGTAGGGGTGAGGGGGCGGAGATAAGATATGCATATCAACCTTTTCTCCTGGTCCCCTCTTCCCGCCAAAATGGAAAATTCACGTGACACTAGACAATAGTCTCTTTTTCTTTTTCTTTTAAATAAATCGTATTATTCAGTGTTTCAGCTACATAAAGCGTTACTGGAAGAAACCGTTGTTTGATTTACTCGATAAACTCCGGGTAACACTAGATCATGTTTATGGTGAAGGAAAAGTGTCCTTAGTCGATGCGTCTTTTCGATGGATGTACCATCACTCCAAGATGGAGGGTGCTCATGGAGGTAAAGTGAATTTTTTTGTCTGTTGCCTCGTTAAAGCGGCAGAGAGAAGTCATGTTCCCTGAATGTAAGGTTATTTGTTCACGCACAGATTAAAATTGTTGACCTACTCAGGTTGATTGGTTTTGTCCGCAAGTAGCAGTTGTTGTTTTTTCAATCTAAAATGTAAAATTCAGCCTTTCAGTTTCATACCACTTATTTGCAGTTTTCTTAAATCTGATGTAACTAAACAAGGTTATTCAGTGTGAACGGTGTTAGTGTAACCCTGTCCTTGCAGACTATGTGAGAGGCACGTCGGCGTCATGCATGATTAATGCACTGGACTCCTGACCGAGTGGTCTGGGTTCGAGCCCTAGCCACGGTCATTACGGTGTGTTCTTGGGCAAGACACTTAACTTTCACAATTAGCGACTTTCATATAACCCGCAATGCATTTTGTTTTCCCCACAAAATTTTGCATAAACTATTGTTTTCAAATACACTTGAGAATAGATGACAATAGTTTATGCAAAATTTTGTGGGGAAAACCAAATGCATTGTGGGTTATATGAAAGTCGCTGATGCTACTCTCCACCTAAGTGTATAAATGGGTACCGACCAATTTAATACTGGGGGGGGGATAACCCTGCGTTTGACTAATATCTCATCCTGGGGGGGGGGGGAGTATAGATACTGTTATTCGTTTCATGTCACGGAAACCGGGATAAGCCCTGGCCCGATGGACTGTTAGGCTCGAATGTAGATGTGATCCCGTTTTGCTGCGGTTTCAGATACTGTGGTCCTTGGGGCGTCTTCTCTCAAGCACTTGGAGGAAAACATCAAGAGTACGAAACACGGGCCCCTACATGAGGGTATAAGCAAACATAATATTCAATCGTGAAAATAATAGAGGTATTTATCACACGTTCAAATTCCGTGTTAGTGCCGTACAGAATACGAGGATCTCTCAGTAAATAGCCCATTTCCGAGTTCCCTTTTTCCTCCGTGTCAAAACGAGTCTAAGTGCTAAACCATTCATATGAAAATGAGTTCTGCCTACAGGTTTATTTTCAGGCAAATCAAACTGGTAATCATTTCCATGGCTTTGCACTTAGACTCGTTTTGAAACAAGGGAACTCGGAAATGGCCTATTGGCTGTTTTAAGTTCAATGATTTCTTCACAGGCACAGATGACTTTCTCTATGCATAAGATATGCATAGGAGCCTTTTCTCCATGTCCCCTCCTCCCCAAAATGGAAAATTTATGTGACACCAGAAACTAGTCCCTTTTTCTTTTGTTGAGTAAGAATTTTCATATCTTGGAACTGAATGATTTGTTTCAAGTCGTGCTCGACCTTTTGAATAAATCGTATTCTTTTCTCTCCACAGACTTGGTCAAAGTATTTGACGAGGCCTGGGACGAAATGAAATGCGACTGTGTTAACTAGTTCCGCTGATCCGACCTTGTGGTAACTGTAGGCTCTCTAGACGTGAGATTTCGTGAACAAATCTAGCAAGCGAAGATCCCTAACAACGTTTATGTAGACAAATAGGGCGCCAAAAATCAATTATAAAAGAGCTTAGTGAGGAAGCAAGATCCTCAAAATCTTGCAGACTTTGAAAAGAAAAAAGTAATTGTTCTACCGACTTATGACAGATGGGACTAAAGTGCTTGCTAGATGAAATAATGGAGGTGTGCGCTGTTTGCTTAAAAAGTTCAGTTAATTGATCGATCATTTCTGGGGTTTCCAGCTGTTTTTTAAAATGAGTTTTTTCAGATTCTATTTTTCCGGTCATGTATCGCTAATTTCCTGATTTAACATAACTGATGGTCAATGAAAATCTGTTGATCAGTCCGCAATCTGTGGCTTACAAGAGACTCTCAAACAAAAAAGCACAAAAACTATCATGCGTAATTCAGACTGTTGATCCATCATATTTTGGCTCGAGCAGAAGAAAACGCATTTTTACAGGCAATTCATGTTTTCCCAAGCTCAAATGGGAAAACATAAAGCACTAAATCGATTTAATGCCAAACGTGACAAACTGGACACTGACGTTTCGTATCTGCATATCCGGTGGAAGGATGTCACGTTTTGCAATCCTCTTTGATCCACTTGAGCCACTAATCGGTGATTTCATCGCGTATGTTGCTCGTATTAGTGTGAAATGTCTTTTTTTCTTTCTGGTCCCCTCTGTTCAGTCTGTTGGAATATCCTTGTAGAACTTTCCTTCTTCATTAAAACGATAATTTTATGGAATATTTCTAAAATGTAGGATAGGATAAATTTTGTAGTTCTTTTGTGAGTGCATGTAACGTACCATTTTAGTGTTAGCAATAACTGTTTACAAAAAAATGATCATTTGAGGTGCTTCGTTCATTGAACACAAACATACCATGCAAGTCACTTGGTGTTTGCATGGTAAGTGAATGTTTTAATCCTGGCCACTTCACATCGTATCCCTCAGCCGGATATACGCAGCACACAGCAGGGAAATGTTGAGAACTGCGTTTATATCGTGGGAAATTGTCTGAAGAAACACTATGATTACATTTCGGAAGCTTTGAAACAGCTAAGCGTTGAAACGTACTAAGCTGGCGGTCTTGATTGAAAGAAAGCAAGAAAAATTCCAATTAAAAAATTCCACTTCAGTTCCACAATTGTTTTTGTCGTCATGGTGACGTTTCCAGCGAGGAATGCAGGACGACAAACAAACTCATTTGTCGACGTATGAATGTTGCGCCGCGTAGCACTAAGAACACAAATGGTGACACAGAGAATTAACTCTGAAGTGTAAATTTAAGTGCTAAATAAACCCGTGAATAACCCACTGGGCGTTAGCCCTAGTAAAGGGAATCAGGGAACCACACGAGGTAAAGAAAAAATATTTTGACCTCGGTGGGAATCGAACCCACGACCTCCGGATTAGATCTACCGTTATTCTGCCGACTGAGCTACGAGGTCGGACAGAGAAAGTCGGGGACGATTTAGATGGTGAATCGCGGCGATGAGAAAGTAAGGGTACATATGAATGTTGTGCCGCGTAGCACTAAGAACACAAATGGTGACATAGAGCCTTACTTTCTCTTCGCCGCGATTCACCATCTAAATCGTCCCCGACTTTCTCTGTCCGACCTCGTAGCTCAGTCGGCAGAGTAACGGTAGATCTAATCCGGAGGTTGTGGGTTCGATTCCCACCGAGGTCAAAAGATTTTATCTTTACCTCGTGTGGTTCCATGATTCCCTTTACTAGGGCTAACGCCCAGTGGGTTATTCACGGGTTTATTTAGCACTTAAATTTACACTTCAGAGTTAATTCTCTGTGTCATCATTTGTCGACGGCTTGTCTTGCAATAACCATTGTGAAAAGGTCGGAAAGAAGGTTCTGAGAATCACAATAGGCAAAGACAATGGCACTAATTACTCGCTAAGAATTCAAATCTATACGTTTGTTTTCCTCTCGTGTCTTTGAGGTAGGTGTTTTATCCTTTTTGCCACACAAGTCGCGTTTGAAATGAAAATGCGTCGGATCGTTTTCGTCGCAGGAAGCTTTGCAGCCTGCCTTCCAACGGGCAGCCAACAATTGAGGCACAATTTGGGGTCGGGTATGAATTTCAAATTATTCAAATCATAGAGGTCTTTAAACTAGACTAAAAAAAAAAACCAGCTTTTCATTGCTGACGTTCACGTTAAATGAACGGTGTCCTTAACTTTGCAATGAAAGACATGTAGTTTTGCCTTTTTCACATAATCAGCAATATCTTTGAAATGCTTATGTCATGGACCATTTGTTTTATTTTGTCAATGTAAAATTAATTGCAGTCCCAGCAACCGGCTTTGTAAATTTAGTTGGATATCTAGTGAGCGGCGTTGATAAGGCGATCCTTGTGTGGAAAGAAATCTATTTGATACGGGGTGTGCTCTGGAATGTTAGGGTCGCCAGTTTTTGGCTTGTTTTTGTCACTGTTCAAAACATCTTTAAAGTTGAACGCTTTCAAGAGGGTAGCCATTCTGCGGGTAAAAGCTTTCGCAACCATTATCGTAGTAAGGAAGAGGCGATGCCCGATGCCTCAGTTGTAAAAGTGAGCACTTACTTTACATATCGACAGATTTATTGCTCATAGAAGCAAAAACGCGCTCGTGGTATAGTAAATTTGTTCAGTGTAACAATGCCTTAGGATAGTCATTGTCCGCTGTGCATTGATTGGATCTGAAACTCCTCTCTTGTTTAAAAGTGTTTTTCGTTTTCTCGGTGAAAACCGAAAAAAATTTAATCGACTGCCTCGGTGTTTTACAGTTTTCAAAACCCTCAAATGACAATACCGTGCGAGAAAAAAAAATGTATGCCACATAAGCTAAACATAAAATAATAAATGCATCAACCTCGTTCCCAGGGTCCTCTCTCTGCCTCAAAAACGGCTGGTCACGTGTCTATGCATGGCAACTAAAGCCGCACCACAACCTCGTCCCCAGGGCCTTCTCCTCGACGATTTTTCAAGATGGCGGATCGTCGGTAGAAGACCCTGGCACACAGCGAACTAAAACGATCACTGATTGGTGCATTACATTGCGCATTCATACGTGCGCTCTCATTGGTTTATTCCTTCCAAAACAAAAATGGTGGCTCCCTAGGTTCTTCGTGGAAACTGAGAACAGAGTCTGAGGCTTAAAAAGTGGAAAGGATGCCTGTTTGATCTTCTTTTAAGCCCTTCTGTACAGTTAGAAGTACCTGAAAAGCAGTATGCAACATTTAGGACAGATTGCCGATAATTCACGCTTCTCCGTGTGATCATGTTCCTCCAGTTCAAGTACTCAGCTGCTGGCAGTACAGTTAGAACTGCTTCTCCTTCTTCTTCTTTTAAGACCTGTGGACTAGCTAGTAAACGCTGCTCTTTCATATATTGTAAGTACAGTAGAACCCCAATAACACGAACTCGGATAACTCGAACTTCCCACTAAATCAAACTTAGTGCTATTTCCCTTGGATTTCACCTCACTTTTCAGTCATTTTTACTCGGTTAACTCGAACTCGGATACCCCGATTTTGCCGCCAACTCGAACTAAATTTCCTTTCCCTTGGTCAAAAATTCACTGCAATTTACCCCGATAACTCGAGCTCTGGCTCTTGTAACTGCACGTGGATGCCATCCCATTAGCTCTTCTTTTCTATAATCGGTAAAAACACTAAAACTAACAGTATGGTCAACACTACATACATTTGATGTTTGATTGGTGCAACGAACTAATCACATTTTATCATAAAAATGCCCAATTACCATTTTTATAAAATAACTTTAATTTACAGTGCACTAAACACTGAAGTGCTAAAAAATCACCAACTATTGATTTTTAATGTGGCAAATTGAATTGTGCCATCAACCCCGTTAACTTGAAACCTCGCTATCTCAAATTGTTTTTTGTTTCACCCGTAGAGTTCGAGTTAATAGGCTCTACTGTATTTCCTTTTTTTATCTATTTTTGTCTTCCAAAATTAATATCAGGTCCAATTTAATTTGTTTTAAGTTCATATGTCATGACCTTTGCTTCTCTGGATCTGTGTCCCAGAGTGTTGTGACTATTTTCATTTTGTTGAATTTTGAGTTTGCGATTAAAGCCACATGAATGATATGTACCATAAAGTGTTGTATGGGATTTTACTGACTTCTTTATTCACATGTTGACATCACATCTGACTTACTAATACTTTTACATCTGTCTTGCCACTATTTTCTAAATAAAACTTCAATGGGAAAATAGACTCAAAGTAGAGTTTTTCTGGATTAAGAACATGCGAATTAATGGATAGACACACTTAGGATTTTGTTTTCAGCTTCCAGAAGAAATGATTAGGGTAATTTTCTTATATATACAAGCTTGAAATGGTGAACCCAGCTAAATGTCCCTCCATTTTTCAGCTTTGGTTGTAACTTTTAACATAATTTACCTTCTAGAATAAAAAAAACTTACAGTAACCTTTCATATTTTCTTGGGGATTGATTGGTGTACCAAAGAAAAATCCCAGCTGTGTAAAGCGGGGAAGATTGGTCATATAAATTGAAACAGTAATATGAAATTAGTTCCTCATAAATTCTTGTAAGATGATCATTATTGCTGTCACCAAATGGAAAGCGGAATGACTGAAATGAGGCCCAGGGAGGCTAAGGTGTTTTAGGGAATCCGTGAGCGGAATAGCACATTTACCTAAGCCAGCTAGTGATGATCACTGTTTGTAGTTTAGTGTTAGTTAAAAGGGATAAAAAGCTCACCATCTGGCCTTTTTTGTTCAAACAATAGATAATTCCATCCATCTTCGCATAAATCTTCACCCACTGAATAATGCAATGGTCATACATTTTCCTGGGGGAGCCCTGGAAGCTATGTGAAAGGGTTGCCCTTTACATGAAAAATGGTATATAAAGGGTAAGGGGTTGGACCTCCGGGCAGAGCCTCCTCACGTAAACATTTGTTGAGTGGCCCCCTCCCCCCAAGCATTTTATGAATAAAGTGCTATTTGCTAGCTAATGTTTCAACAACTGGGACCTGGATAGTAAATGGACCCCTTTCCCTAAGTCAAGTTTTTTTAAAGGAAGCAAACCACCATGCCAGTGAGCCATAGGGGAATACTATGGATTTCAAGTGACGAGATAATCGAATGGGGGCAAGAATCAAAACCCCCCTCCCAGCCTCCCAATATATTTTTTTTCCCACCATTAACCTTTACATTGTTTTGATACCAGAAAAACTCCCTACTTCAATCAAGCCACCCAGAAAAATTCTTTGATCGATTATCGTCGTCTCTTGAAATTTGGAGTACTTCTCCTGTGACAAGTGATGATGGGCTAAATTCCATCTATGTGAAATCTCTTCAGTTTACGAAAATTTTTGCTTTATGTGTGAACTGCAGTACGAGAGAGTGTTTTCCATAAATTAAGGACGTTTGCTTAGTTGTCAGAAATGGCAAAAGACAAGCCCCTGATTCATAAAGAAAATTTCTCTATTCGATCAGATCTGTTTGCCAGACTAGAGTATCTCTATAAATTCTCTGCAATATAGCACTAAAAAAAACATGAAGAGTGCACAGTAAAGGACTGCAAGTCTATGAACAAACTGTAACATTGGATTAACTAACGTAGGTAATGACTGTGGGCACCAAGAATTACGAAAGTCATATCCTTAGAAACTGTCTCAGGAGGAGTTGGAGAACTATTTTCGGGGTCCCTGCCAACTTTGCCACTTGAGCTTGTAAATGTTGTACACGCAAATCAGTGTAAATATGCCGGAGTATCTACTATTGGCCTGTTTATACAAGGTGAGTCAGCCTGATTAGCCTACCAGGCTGAAAATTTGTGCTGTTAAAGACATTCTAACCAGGGAGTAGATTTTGGACTTTGCTGTACGATTGTAGAAATAACTATTTAAATAACAACCTTTCCATACATCCATTTTAAAAAGGAAAATACACTTTTATTTACCACTTAGTGACCAAAAATGTGGAAGTGGTTACAAACTATAATAATATTATGTTTAAACGAAAGCAATTCCTAAAATGCCTAAAATAGCTTTGTTAGGTCAAGATACCTTATCCTAACCGAAGAAAACCCTTAAAACCTCACGCTTCACCCCTGTGAGTATAGGAAAAGTCAATATGTTGCAAGAAAAAGTCTAGTAAAATTCTTTATGTACATCAGTGACAAACGGACGAACTCTAAACCCTTTTAAACTTATTTTAACCATTTTGGATGGAGCCGACTATAGTGTAATCGTGTACCTGTATTACGCTAAAAAAATTTAGGTTTGCGATAACGGAAAGTCAAAAAACAGCAAGAATAAATTTCTAGATCATTTTACCATTTTCCTTTTGCTTGTACATGTCAGTTCCTTCTTACTTATTTAAACGTCCATCCGAGCCATACGAGTTCGACTTTGCCGCCATTTTGTTTGTTTTCACCAGTCTCAAGACCTCGCACCCAGACCCTCTCACTCTTTATCTTGGCCGCCATTTTGAATAAATTTCCACTTTCCTGGACAAAATTGGTCACGTGATTTCTGCTGTGTGCCAGGGTCTTCTACCGACGATCCGCCATCTTGAAAAATCGTCGAGGAGAAGGCCCTGGGGACGAGGTTGGCCGCACCAGGGCGGAAAAAGGCCGGGTACGTATAAGCGCCCTGGCCGCACCGAGGGTGGGTCCGCCCTCCCTTCAATCTGCTTTCTAGCAGACACGTGACCAGAGGACCCTGGGAACGAGGTTGTAAATGCCTGTGCGTTGTGTTAACGCACCTTGTGCGTCGCAGGCGCTGTTCATTCCGCAAATGAAAAGGTTTGGAGCGTATTCTAGTGCAGTTGCTTTATCGAAAACGAACCTCGTCTACGCCGTGTACGTATTAGTTGGTTTGAACTGCTGAGACATGCCGTTTGCTCGTCGCTCGCTTGCCGTGAAACGTGAAAAATTTAGGGTAACTACTATACGGTGGTTCCCGTGGCAGGATTTTGAAATTGGCTTCGCGCGCGACTGGAAAAGGCTGTTAGCCGGATAAACAGCTTGGTTTCTGAAATGGTAAGTTTTGGTTTCTTTCTGATAAAAGCTTTGAATAAGTCGCTCGTTCTGTACGTTTCATATAAGCTAGACTTAGTACAGGAGCATAGCGTTTAACTTTGTTTTTTGTTGTTACAGCGTACAGTTTTATTCGTTTCTTATTTGCTGGAGCTAAATTATCACAATTTACAAGTTTGGCTGCAGCATTCAACGGACGACGTCATGGTGAGCTTATAGTAGGCATAAACTTATCTAAACTTATGTAGTCAGCACTTGAGCTAAACTGACTTGCATCGGGTGACTCGAGCTAGATCTTAACGACAGTCATTTGCCTGAAAGTTCCTCTTGTTTTCATTTTCAATCGAGCTAGTCGGCGAGATTTGCTTATTCAGCCGTTTGTTTGTTCTCAAGTGTCTGGCCGAAAAAAATGTGTTTTCAGAAATTTAGTGTTTTAATAGAGAATAAGCTTAAATTCAGGTTCTAGTTATGATACAAATGCACACTGTGGAAAAGTTTACCTGGAGTTCTAGAATGTCCATCAAAAGTTGTCCAACCAAAGTTAGAAAAATAACACACCAGGTTACAAAAGCGGACATTACTTTGTTGGTAGACTTTCAAAATGCATAGTTTCTTTTGGTAGAAAGGCAAAACCATTTCACTTATAATTCTTGTCTTTACAAGAACTCACCTGTACAATATCAAATCAAAATCAAGACTTGAATGAATTGAAATAAACTTTTTCTAAAATCTGTTGTCAAGAGTGAGCCATGACAGTCCGTTCAACAATAATTTATTATGTTTTATAAATTAAGTTTGCATATAATGCACACTCTGATTGGCTGGAACAGGATGCCTTATCAGAGTACAGATACACAGGTCAGTGACAGTAAGTGGTTTTCAAATTTCCGCTCAAGAATTTTGACACATTCGACCAAAATTAAACAGGGTCTGTGACTTGGACAAACACAGCAGAACAAGCTGTAAATATAGCTGCACGGAGACCATTGTTAATAATAGTAGTAAACAACAAGTTTTGCTAGATTCCAACAAAATACGTAGCGAAATAAACAAATTTGCAACCCAGCAAATAAAGTCAAACCTCGATTATCGAGACTTGTTGGAACCAGATGAAATAGTTCAGATAATCTAGGGTCTGGATAATCAAATATGAATATTAATGAAGAACAAAATTGATTGAATTAAGAAAGCAACATTTAATCATGAAACAACTCCTTTACAAATGGAAACCAGGCATACAGGGTTTTATTGAGCTCTTCATTATGTGTAACTTTCAGCGATAATTGCCTCAGTCCTTAACTGGTCTCAGGATCTTTTCCTTGTTCTAGCAGATATCAGAGATCTGCTGCTTACTAATGCCAGATTCAGCTGAAAAATTGGTTGTTTTTTCTCCTTTCACTAATTCCAAAATTATGGAAAAAAAATCACAGAAGCTGAAAGAGTGAAAGCACTGACTCGTGTCAGGCATGACATCTGCACAGCACAGTGATGAAAACGTTTAGTACTATAAATATTCTAGGAAAGGAAGGGAAAATGTTATCGCTACTTTTTGAACAACTCAAATTGATCATTCAAGCCCAGCTGTAGTCAGAACTGCATCCTCCACGGACTATGCAAAGCACTGAAAATTTAAACAGATCAAGCATATATATTGTGACCAATTTCTGGTCCTGCTTTCCTTACAAATTTCTATAAATATGTTGATTTAATTAAAAGATATCTGTGTTATTGATATCTTGGCTGATGAAAGCCAAAAAATATATATAAAGGTTATGTTTTTTGCCAGTGTTCTGAGTTCTCACTTAGTACTGTGTATTGGAAACCATGTGATAACCTGTACAATAAACAATAGGTTTTTCACCAATCACAAGTGTACGCAGTGTACACATTATGTTAGTTATTTTAGAAAACAGAACAGAGCACAATCAAGGCTTCTCTGTTTGTCAATGATCGTGTTCAGTTTCTTATTTCAGACCATTTGTCCACATTTGATTACAAGACAAAACCTGTGATTAGTTTCATCACCAATACAAATAGTGTATGCTTGTGGAATTTACCAACAGGCTCTGTGTCATGAAAGAACAGTCTTGTGCTCAAATACTACACAGTTTACTTTTTCCTCTCTTGTAAGATGTTCCCCTAAAGCCCTATCCAAACTAGAAATGTTTGGCAACCAAACACGATCAAACTTTGTCACCAAACAAAGTTTGATTCGCCAAACCTTTTCCATTTGGACAGGGCTTAACAAAAACAAGGATAACTCGGTGAATAAGTAAGTGCTTCATTTTTGTGATTTTTTTTCAGGTCAGTACAAAGATCAAAATGTTTGACTATAAACCATGCAGGTATCCGACCAATTCAAGCTGCCAAAAGACTTTTTTTGCTACCTTTTCATTATCGTGTTACGGTACAGGTCAGAGATAAGCGGCCTACGCACACGCAAAATGCACGCCACCATTTTCGCGCAAACGCGTGCGACAATGCACGTTTTCGCGCATTTGCGCGCATCAATGCGCGTTTCCTTTTGTTATTCACTCTCATAACTGTGCTTTGTGTGGCATTCTTCTTTACAACAGAAAACAAAACAAAAGGCACAAATGCCACAAAAGCTAAAAGGATATCTCTGCCGACAAAGCAACAGCCGATATGTTTTTCGTTTGCCGTGTTTTTTGATTGGGCTCTACAATCATATCACTGAATGAATGAAAAACAAGTTTGAATTTTCATATATCTGGTTCTACAAGTCATAAGCAAGTGCTTAGAACAGGAAAACGCGTTGTTGTTGGAGTTTCAATTTGTAATGAAATTTATTTTGACGCACCAGACATGAACAGTGCTTGCGAGTGAACTTGAATTATGTTGTTTTCAACACGACATGCGACGCAACATTTGTTGTTGTCACGATTTTGTGACGTAAAGTTTGAGAAGAGAAACTGATTCTTATTCGGTAAGGCGTAAGAAAGTGCCTGCAATGGGTAAGGTTTCTTTGTTTAGATTTTATTGGTAACGAAGTCTATACTGACGAGAAAGACATAACAAATTTTTGCAAGCGTTGTATGAAAAGTCGGGTTAATTCAGACGGGCGATGCATCATGGGAAGTTTTGAATTTTCATATTTCTGGTTCTACAAGGCGTAAAAGAGTGCTTGATACCGGAAAGTGTTCCGTCGTTTAAGCTTTTATTTGAAACGAAATTCATTTTGACATGCCAGACATGAAGAGCTTTTGCGAGCAAATTGTAGTAATGACGCGTCATGTGCGATAACAGATTCTTTTGGCGATTTCGCGACGGGAAGTTTTTAATTTTCGTATCACTGGTGTTATAAGGCACAAGAAAGCTCTTGAAACAGGAAAATGTTCTGTTGTTTAAGCTCTTTTTTGAAATGAAATTCATTTTGACGTGCTAGACAAGACGAGTTTTCGCGAGCGAATTGTATGGATGTTATGTTAATAATGACAAGCGACGCGTCGTGTGCGATAACAGATTCTTTTGGCGATTTCGCGACGGGAAGTTTTAAAATTTTTGTATCACTGGTGTTGTAAGGCGCAAGAAAGCTCTTGAAACAGGAAAATATTACGTTGTTTAAGCTCTTATTGGAAATGAAATTATTTTTAATGCACCAGACAAAACGGGTTTTGGCAAGCAGATTACATCTCCCTCATTTTTACTAAGACATGCGACTTGCGTTGACTTGTGTGACAATAATAGTAACCGATTGTTTTGATGATTTCGTGACAAGAAGTTTTGAATTTTCATATCTCTGGTTTTATAAGGTGTAAGAAAGCGCTTGAAACGGGAAAATGTTCCGTTTAAGCTCTTATTGGAAATGAAATTATTTTTAACGCACCAGAAAAAATGGGTTTAGCGAGCGGATTACATCTCCCTCATTTTTACAAAGACATGCGACTCGCATCGACTTGTGTTACAATTCTGTTGATGATTTTGCGACAAGAAGTTTTGAATTTTCATATCTCTGGTTTTATAAGGCGTAAGAAAGCGCTTGAAATGGGAAAATGTTCCGTTGTTGAAGCTCTTATTGGAAATTATTTTTGATGCGCCAAACAATACGGGTTTTTGGGAGCGGATTACATCTCTTTCATTTTTACAAAGACATGCGACACTCGTCGACTTGTGTGACAATAATAGTAACCGATTCTTTTGACGATTTCGCGACAAGAAGTTTTGACTTTTCATATCTCTGGTTCTACAAAGCGTAAGAAAGTGCTTAAAATGGGAAAGGGTTAACATTTTAACGCGTCTGCCGTAAATATTGGGCGAGCAAATTGTTGCCATGTTGTTTTAATCAAGACAAGCGACGCGTCATGTGTGATTTCGTAACTGGAAGTTTGGAGTTTTTATCCTTGGTTCTTGATGGCGTAAGCATACAACAATATAATTCAGCTTGAATTAGAGAGCATCGATGCTGTGTCTGGCGAAACATGATGACAAACAGCCATCAAAACTAACAATAAAATAACTACAATAGGCGAACAATAGGCTAACTCATAAATACTAAGGACTTTGGTTTGTGCACGTATTTCATGGACGTGTGTGTTTGTTCACATGGCTATAACTATCTAATGATGTGAACTTTCAATCCTAAAGGATTTTTTGGCTCTTAAGCATCGAGATGTGCGTGGGTCAAAGACAAGTCTTCAATCCAGCTTAGCTGCCTAGCCTGAGAAGAAAATAAGGTATCCTGAAATAACTTATGAAAATTTCAGAGTTCTTTTAATAAGAAAGTAAGTGTTACTAAAAAAGTGTTTTGATATTTTCATTATCAAATTTCAAAATGTAAACTTCACAGATAGCTATTTCAATATCTGTTGCAAATTTATGTTCTTATACACCCACTTGCAACTTTTTTCAAGAAAGTTTCTTTCAGGGATACTTCTGATTGGATAAGGACCAAATGAATTCAATTTATTGTTGGATTGATTAAATTTGGAAAAGCAATACTCTAGAGGAAACATGCCATTTTGTAATGGATGTTACTGGTATAGTCTAAAAGACTGCAGTGTTCCAGTTCATTTTTTTGGGCAAGGGGTCATATAACTTTTCAGGGGGGTCGTACAAAGTAGGTGTACCTGGCTAACTGCAGCTTCAGCACTATGTAAAGCTAAGCCATTGGGTTGGGGTGGGGGTTGTTGGGCAAATAGATAAAGAGTTGACTTTCTTAAGTCTAAATGTTTGACATTTGATACCTCAGAATGCCTTCTGGTACTATGGGCATGTTTAATACAGTTAGTACACATCTTGAAAAATACATAGCTAAAATGAACAACCAAATGTGGGATTTCTGTATACAACAAACACTAGCAGCTTATTTTTGCATGCAACAGTTCGGACTACAGTGTAAACTAGTCAGAATCCACTCCACTGTCATCTAAGTCCTTTGGAAGTCCAAACGCACTTTCTGCTTCAATTAACTGATGTAAATCTGCTTCTTCAGCATTCACAGGAGCCTGTTCTTCACACTAGTGGTGGGAATCGGTTGACATTTCACAATCGATCATTGGAAATAATCGGATTGCCCCAACCGATTGATCATCGATTATAATCGGAAAAATCTACCAATAAGCATTCCTACATAGAAGTCAAAGAAAAAAAAGCATTTAAACATGTTATAAGCTTAGTAAACTCAGACTGTGCATGTTATTAAGTTTAAGATTACATTGCAGCAGTTCAAGTGAGAATGACACGAAATCAACAAAACACACGTGCCACAAACCTTTGTTGGCGTATTGTTTTCCACAGAGCCTACAGATTACTTTCGTCATATCCAAGTTTTCCTTTGTTTTGGGCCCTTCCTTCACGTGATGAAAACCAAAGTATTCCCACACTTTTGACCTGGCGTTTCCAGGATAGCGACAGATCTCCAACTCGTCCATTTTAGCCGCCATGTTGGACTCGTCAGCAACATGTTAGCGAGGCATGTCTGAGAGGACACTGGGAATTGGGGAGAGTGAAGCCAAAACGAACAATTGTTCATCTTGGATCAGAGGTGACATTATCTTCCTCTGGTGATTCAGTTGTACTTACATTTGAGTTCTATTTCAAAACTTATTCTGGACGGTAGTGATACTACAAACGCTAAACAGTGAGCTTGTAATTTATGTTTTGGTTCAGTTGTTTACGAAATACAAAGCGGCTTAGCATGCCACATCTTTCAAATAAGTGTGAGGTATTTGAAGTGACAACAACACAGCGAACAGGGTACCGCCATGTAAACACAGTCAATCTTTGATTATATCTGCTCTTGTGACTTAGAAGTTAGGAGTCCATGAAAAAAGACAACTCACACAAGATATTAAACGAACATTTTTATTGATTTTAATACTACTTTTATTTGTCCCCAATAAATTTTTAATTTTTCGGCAACAATCGATTATGAAAAAAGCAAAATCGATTGTCGCGATGCTTGAACTTTTCGATCAACTTTCGATTAAAATCGATCATCGGCCCACCACTACTTCACACTGCATGTGTTCTTCGACCTTTGCCTCCTCTCCTTTCTCACCCACCCACCGCTCAGGAACACTGTCGACATCTTCAATCAGACTGGCTTGCACTCCTTGATCTCTTACTAAGACAGACACACTTACTTTGGTAGCTTGCAACGTGGTTTTGCTGCAACCCACATTTCTTTAGCTTTGTTTATCACTTCTAAGGCTTCTCGAGTGCCAGGTTCTGGACCATTGATGGACACTTTAAGTGTGCATTTAGCATCTTCTTGCTGAGCCTGTTTCTGGACTTTGTTTTGATTCTCTTAAGGGCGCTTGCTCCTCGTTCAGGCCAGGTGTTGGTTTATCAAATGGGGTGTTAAGCATGGTAACGTAATTTACAAATTCGTACTTATAACACCAACATCATTCCATTTCTCTATTTTAAAATACCTAAAACTAAAAACGTTAAAGGATAACCACTTTTCTTTGCGTCGTTCTTGCCAGGCATCATACGGCTATTGTCGTCCCTCTCAAGGAAGACCTTCACTTGCTCTTTCTTTGACTCGTAATGAGCTAGCGTGTTCTCTTCTGAATGGTACAGGACTTGCTTGTAGACCTCATTAAACTGTTCCTCGCCAATTTAGTCGCGCCTGCCATTGCCCTGATAAGCCTGTATTTCTTTACAATTCACCCACAGATTATATTACGAATTGCTTGCTTGCTAGCAGTTGTCTTAGGGAGCATCTCCAAATTCTTATCGGCAACTTGGGTTTCCGATGTCAATATCGGCATGTTCCGATTCCGATATCGTTTGCATGTAACTCAACAATTTCCGTTAAAAAGCCAATGAAATCGGAAGTCAATCGGATAATTCAAATTCTTTTATATATTGGCAACTTGGTTTCCGATGTCAATATCGGCATGTTCCAATTCCGATATCTTTTGCATGCAACTCAAGAATTTCCGTCTGAAAGACGGTGAAATCTGAAGTCAATGGGATAATCGAATGATGGGCAGAACATTTCAACACGCGGTATCTACACAATTAGCTTTATTTTCGTTCTTTTTGCTTGCGTGCCCGACTAAGAAAACACTAATAATATTATCAACGGCTGCGAACAGACTACTTTGTTGTGATTTATCTCCATTTTAACATGATACAAAATAAACCTCTCGAACCATTTCCATCACTTGCAAACTACGATGTATTATTGACTCTAATGAACTTACCGTTGTTCAATTTGCTTCACTAGTTTTTCTTAGATCATTGCGATGTAATCTTTGAACCGGCGGAACGCTTCTACAGTAGCAACATTGGTTCGATCAAAAACGGTACTCGTGCTCAAGTCACGTGGTTTTGGCCCACGTACGGATGCAGTGGAACCACGATATAATGAAGGGTCAAGGGACTCGCTCGCACAATTTGTTCACCGATTGCTGTATGTTACAAAATTAAATTGCCTACGATCAAAACTCGTTGTATCTTGTTCTTGCCAGTCGCACGCTTTCGCGTGTCTTCATGACTTATGGCTGCCCTTTGTCAAGAGGAATTAACTCCTTTGAAATTCAAGCTTGACATGTATTTAGTATCGGCGCCAAAGGCGGGCTGTACAAAAATAATATTACTTTGTACTGTGAATACACTTTATTCTTACAATTTATTCTTACAAGCGAAAAGTGAATGCTACTTTTAATAGTCATTGTCATTTCAATAAAAGCTATTGTTTCAGTAAATTTGTATGTGTCCAGCTATTATTCAGCTATTGCCTTCATAAGAACCTTTTCCTTTGTACTCGTCTCAGTTCACTGCAATTTGAAGAGAAAAAGTACGAACTGAGAAGAAGCAAATTTTATTTCAACTGAAGAAAGCAACCTTGGAAGAGGTAAGTTATGTCATCAGTTTAAGCGTGAAGGTGTAAAATTTATTTTAACTTTCGGTTTGAACATTCTTCTTTGTATCATATGGCATTTCACCGTAGTGCTGGGCTTATTGTAGTTGTTATTGTGATTGATATTTAGGGTTTGCTAGTAAGAGTACATATGGATCAGTCTATGTTACAAGAGGAGTCTGATGACACTTGGATGTTTTCTGGATCAAGTAATGAGGATGAAGATGGTCTCAGTGGCATGAGTCAGTTATTCCTTTCATTCTTAAAGGGGCTACGTCACGCAATTTTAGACAATTTCATCACTGAGCAAATTAGTCATAGAATTAACTGAAATATGAAAATAACAGCTTAAATCTGTAGATGAACTTAAAAGAAACACAGAAAAACCAGAAAGGGACATTGGTGGGCAAAATTGGAGAAGATTGAAGCGGATTGCATTCGGGTTATTTTGAAAAACGTCGGCCCACTGTTTTTCAAAACTTTGTCCATTTGTATGAGAGTGCCATTTATAATGCTCGAAAATTATCCTTGTTCGTTTTGAAGTCGTACTTTTGCCCATAAAAGATTGTTGCCCTGCCAATTTGAAGTTTAGAGCTTATAATTAATGAAAATAAACAGAGTTGCTCTAAAGTTATCTAAAGTACCGTGACCTAGCCCCTATGATTTTCATGTGAATTTACAAGCCAGTTTTATCAATGTTGAAAAAAAAATTTTGAAAAAAAATATCCTGATATAAAATTGAACATTCGATGTAAATTTGTATATCAATAATTTGTCATTCCCTCTCAGGCTTTTCCGGGCATTTTAAAACTAATGTAACAATTTTCCCTTAGTTCTAATGTTGACCTTTCTCAAGCTCAACGTTCATGTAAAGAGCTACGTTGTTATCAGAAAAAAGAGTGTACTGGCAAGGAACACTCTCCGCCTTCGTTCCAAGTTGTACCGTTTATCTGCAAGGAAATTATATTAATGTGTCGGTTTTTGTTTATGCAGTTTATATCTCAACTTTCTCATTCCTTTTCCTTTCTCTGGTAGATGATGCATGGATGTTTTCGTCACCTTCGAGTTCTGAAGATGAGGGCACAGAATCTCCAATTCTCGGTATGTATATCTCAAATACCATGAAGGGTCATGAAGAGTGGTTTTATACACAAATCTTTTGGCTTAAGTCGCGAACCGTTTTCAGACTTTTGCAATCATCCTCTGCTTGGCTTGTCAACAGTCTTGGCAACTGTATGAAGAAGCAACACTGACCTTCATTCAGTTGCCGTGACTGTTGACAATCTGCACAGTCCCTTTTGAGGTTATTTTTGAAATAAAGTTGTTGAGAATTTTGGGGCACAGATACTAGAGATCCGGGGTGGAGGCATAATAATTATTATGTGAATGTTTTTTTGGGACAAGTTTTACATATATTTACTTAACAGTTAATGATTTTTTTTATCTACAGGCACCAAGAGAAAAGTGGGAAGACCATCTGTCGTTGACTGTCACCCAGAGATCGTGGAAATTGTCAACGATTTTATCACTCGGCACTCTTCATCCGCCACGATCGAAGAAGAGATGATGCGCAATATAGCCATGGCGTTACTCTTTCAGCTATACGGAGTCATGTACTTAGAGAAATCCCATCGCTGAAAGAAATTTCAGTCCACACAATACACCGTCTTCTTTTGCCGCCAAATAAGAATCGGAAGGCAGCCAAGCGTTACAAAAGCTTAATTGATGCCAAGTGACCTCCTAAGAGAAATGATCTCACATGCAAAACACATCCCGATTTCCACTACACATCCGCTCAAGTAAATATAGTTGGAATACTCGCGGAAATGTTTTCCGATGAAACAATTGCCATTTCTGCTGATGACAAAAACAAGGTCAATGTAGGAACGTTGGCTGTTAGCAGGCATTTTTCGATAAATAATATATTTGCAACAGACGACCAACCCAACTACCCTGATCATGCAGGGCTCGAAATAGCGGCCTGCCAATGGCCAAAATGCAGGCCAAAATTCAGGTTTGGCAGGCGAAAATAAATTTGAACTGCCAAACCGAAAATAAAATGGCATGTGAAATTTATTGGACTGGTGTTGTGTCATTTTCTTCTCCTCTTACCCTGCTCCTTTATCTACTATTCCTCTCCATGAATCAATCCTCACTGATGAAAAAAATATTACTTAAAAGAAACTCTTTCGACTGTAAAACCCTCCATTAAATCCGTAACCCACGCGTGCGTTTGCAGGCGCATTGGCTTGTGGTTTTCTCGTGTAGTTTAACCCGGCATGCAGTTTGGGCCCTTTGAGCGGGTTGGCGAAGGGAATGGGTCGACTTTATAGAGCTTACAATCAGCTGGGCAGCAGCAACAGATGTCAAAGGCAACATGGGGGCATCCATGGACGCCAAATCAGATCGAAAGACTAAGAAATCTACACTTTTAAGCTGGAAGTGTGGCGATTGGATTGAAATAGTAGAGTCTGAGAGGAAAAGCGGTGCAATCTTCGTAAGAAGTATACGATGCAAGATATGCAGGAAACACCAGAAAAAGCTAACGAAACTAAGAAACTTCAACGAAACCTGGTGTCGCGATCAAGGTACGACCAATGTGAAGAAAGATAGCGTGTTGACTCACATGAAAGGAGAGCCACACAAGCTTGCAATGAAGGTTGTTGAAACTGTCAAGGATCTTCTAGAGGATGATTTACATGTATTGGAGTAGTGCCAATTGTTGTCTCAGTTGTAGGACTAAGGAGATGTTTCAACAGATTTCTATCACTTGAATGGTTGTCAGAATCGCTCCACTTAATATTGTATTTCATTTTGTTGCTTTCAAATCTAACCAGTGTTAAAAATGGCAGCTTGGACCAATGTATTGTCCATGAAAGCTTGAATTCCTGTTTCCGAAGCCTGCACATTTCTTCTAACAGTTTGTTTCTAAGAAGGACACCACAAGCTCTTGAGTTACTTTTTATTGACTATTGTTCAAGTTTGGCATAAATTTGTATGGACATCACTGTGAGTAGTGGGTAATTCTCCTCTTGATGCACAGCATTGAATGTTTGTTAAATAAAAGGTGAAAAAAGTGTCCGGATGTTTCTTCATCTTGCTAGGGGGGGGGGGGGGCATGACCGTTTACACCATCGAAAATAATCATCTATCAATCTGTTTTCCCTTATTTCCATCCCTGCTTCTTCAAATTCTTGCCCCTCAAGAAATGCACTATTTACTGAAAATGAAAAATAGTAATATTTCATTAATAATTAAACATTTAAATATGTCATTGTGGCAGGTCAAAAAACATAAATGGCAGGCCAAAATTTGTCTGGCCTGCCAGAAAATAAAAAAAATGGAAGGCTATAATTTTTTTCTATTTCGAGCCCTGTCATGATTTTCCATATGCAAATGCGAAACTTGTTCCAGCCGGGTATTTATTACTAAAATCAAGGAAGCGGCGTTCTCGGAGTCAATCTTCACCTCGAACAAAAGAGTGGGTCCATGCTAAAAGCAAGAAACGCTCCAGTTCTGCACCGCCAAATCACTTTTCACGTGAGCGTAACTTAAGGGGCAAAATGTTTATAGATGCATTGGGCAGAGACCGAATAAGATGGCCAAGATCGGGAGCACTCAATGTTTGTCTACATGCATGCATGTTCCATAGCAGCACAAGCGCCATGCATGTCAATAACCTAAAAGAAATTTTGCAGCCCACTGTCCTGAGGGAAAACAAAAAAGCAGTCACGATAATTTGCGATGGGGGCCCAGATTGGACACCTAAGTCTACCCCAAATCTAGTGAATTTTGGTCGGCTGTGGCGAGATTTAAACCTTGACATTTTAATCTTCACTTCATGTGCCCCAGGACACAGCCGTCTCAATCCCATTGAAAGCAGTTGGGCCCCTCTATCTAGGTGGCTCACTGGTGTAACACTCCCAATTGCCTTAGAAGGGGAAGCCTCTCCCTGGGTGGAATTTGCGGGTTTAAGTCAGGATGAAATTCTTAAAAGGAAAGCAGAGGTCTTGGATGAGGCATGCTCCATTTGCAGCAAATATTGGGAAGGCAAATCAATTGACTCTTTTCCTGTTCGTGTAAAATGCATCAAGTCCCTGGGGAGAGGACAAACTAATGACCATGAAGTCCTGAAAACCATGGCAAAAAGCAGTGCCCAAAAGTTAAGGGATGATCCTCAACTGACAAATTGTCGGTCAGAGTATCAGTTTTTTGTGAGGCATCTGACGAGAAAAACTTATCAAATTGAATTTGTTAAGTGTACTCGTTTAGATTGCAATCACTGCTCAAAACAGAGTATACAAGCCGTTAATTTTTTTGTTTTTTTGCAAGAACACGGTGGAATGGTACCAACCCCCAAACCAAGTAAAGTATATAGTGGACACTATGATACCCTTTTGCAAATTGCAAAGATGCACCCTCATCTGGATTTTGAAGAGTATCTACCCAGTTTGAAGGGGAAAAGCCAAGATTCCTGTCGAGAAACTACATGTCGTTATGTCTTCAACTCTAAAGCAGATGAAAAACGCTATAATCTGTTAATGAATCACAAAAAAAAGTAGAGTTGCTTATTTGTCCTGCCGCTTTATTGTAATAAAAATAACAACGTAAATACATACAACAATTGTGGTAGTAAGTTCACAACAAGAGTAATCAGCTTCAATTTGTAAGGTCAGTTGTAGTAATTCTCGATTACAATGGCATATTTATCATCAATGAAGTTTGTCACACTTATAATAAATTCCTTTGTCAGATTGAGCTTTGTCAAGACATTTATTTACTGACTTACGATCATTAACATCATCGCCACTTCGAAGAACATGGGTGCATCGAATGCTTTCATAAAAAAAACCCTGATACATTTTACTTAGGAAGGGATTTACCTTGGACAGTTTTCCTACATTTCATATTTATTGCCTCTCGAAGTTCTCCTGTATTATTGAGTCTTGCAAATGCCTGAGGATGTTTTTTTTGTGTGCAGATTTCATTATTTTGTTTAGTCTAGTGGGAGAAAGTGCATTCTTAAAGAATTCAACTCCCCGATACTTTCTTGTCCCCCCTTCAACGCTCGATTTAGCCAACTCTTCCCGTGAATAAGCATTGCCCACCATGTCACGGACGTCTTTAAGCAATAATTTATTTTCATTTAAAACAACGTCTTCTGCTGTCAGTGTTGAAGTCTTGGGTTCTTCCCCTAAAACGTCATCAACATTAATGGGTTTTTTTGAAGGGAATAGAGACTGTAGCATTTTGGCACTCTTTGCCTTTCCGCAAGTTGACGTCTCCTGTCCATTAGCAGTGCTGGGCAGGATCACCTTTGTCGCTTTAGTGTCTACAGTATTAGTGGTCACGCTAACACTAGAATTGCTACTACTAGCATTACTATTACATCCTAGAGGAGAAATTCCTTTCTTTTTTGCTCTTTCATTAAGCAGACGAGAAATACTGCTGAGGCGATCTAAAATCGCCTGTTGGTTCGCTAGTATAATCTCTTGTTGCATTTCTATTCGATTAAGGTCACTTTTCCTTACAAAATTATCCAGCATGTCTGATTCGGGATCAAAGATTTCTGCCTCTTGTAAGTCATCTAAACTACTGACAGAATCAATTCCCTCAAAGTGGTCGTTATTGTGCATACTGGTACCACTTATGTCGTTCGGGGTCATTTCGGTATGGCAGGGGCTATCCTTAATTTCTGTGGAATTATCGGAGTAACCTTTCTGTAATGCTTCAGTCGGATTTATTTGATCCATACAACCAGGGCCACCAGCGGGCTTCGGATCACTGGGGGTGTCAGTTTCCCTTTGGTCCTCTTTTAACACTACCTTTGGAAAAAAAAGGAGGAATTTCCAAATTCATTACATACATGAAAATGCTTTTTAATACGAATTCCACAAGGGGCATCTCAATTCTCATTTACAATAAAATAGGTCCAATTATTTAAGCGCGCCGAGCTCATGTGACGCCATGTATCGCGTGCGAGAAAGCGGAAGAGTAAATTCGAGCTTCAGTTATACCGGTTGTTTATTGACTTTTTTTGTCATATTATTTTAAAACGAAAAACTGTAGTAAGCCATCTTAAATGATTTGAAATCCAAGTGTTTAAGTTCATCTTTCGTATCGTTCCAAATGCTAACTGCACTATAATAAAAACTGCGTTGACCGGAATTTTTCTTTTGCACAGCGGGATGTGTAATCAATATGAATTACATGAATGTATCTCTACTCTGAATGAAGCCAGGAAATTGGCGTGCTTTTTAATAGAAAGTGTTTTTTTTACAAGAACGTACGATAACGTAGGAGGTTGAGATTGACTAACATTTTAAGAACGTACTAAGAACATACCCGGGCAGGGGGGCAGTCGTTTTAATAACATCCTAAAAACGTTTCAACATGTTTTCAGGTTCAAATCGCTAAAGAAATAGGAAAGTACAGCCTCAGCCCCAAATAAGAAAAAATGAGTGTACTGAGAAGACTTTAAATTACAGTAGCAGCAGCCATCACTATAACATCCTGACAAGCACTATCCAACGGATAATTACTGAAAATGGATGTGAACATGGCTGTACTTACCAGTTCTGGGTCCTTCTTCTTTTTTTTACGCTGTGAAGAGGCCTCGTCGTTGTCTGTTTTTTTGGCTGCCTTGTTTGGCTGCAGCTTCCTTTTCCTTGGTGCAGGCTCTTGCTCATACTCCTGCTTATGGTCTGACTCTGACTTTGATTCTGACTCAAACAGGGTAGAATTTGCCGGGTCTTTCAGGAATCTTACTTCGAGTCTGCGGAGTTCCGAGCTATCGTCTAGGATAATAAAAATAAAGAAGGTTACCAAAATGAGTTGCACTAACCTTTCCAACTTTTTTTTCTATTTTGTTACCAACTAAGTATCAAGAAATGCACATTTACGCAAGAAAAACATACATACCATTGACTCCGATAATTTCAGCCTCCAATGTTACACCTCCGTAGTCCAGCTCAACTTTGCTGCCCTTACTAACATTATCGCCGCGAATTACTTTGACGATTTTCTTCATCGCAACAATACTGGTAGTGCGATCGGACTTAAAATAGAACAGTCCATTCTTGGGAACTTTAAGGCATGCACGTAAAGACATTATGACTACTGTTGCCAAGGTTCAGTCAATGTGATGAGGCTTTTATATTCTTCTTCGCACCATACTTCCGAAGTCAATAACGGAACATTGCGTGATCGAAACGACATTAACACTGAGACACTTTTTTGGCTGTATAAACCAGCGACAACAATATAATAATTTGTCTTTTTTGTGTATTTAAACTTTCCATTAATTGGAGATTATCTACAAATAACCATTATTTTCTTTTCGTGTATATCTCCCGGTTCATGTATATCCGGTATTTCTATGTAGTTGTTTCGTGACTTACTGGCAGGAGTGAACAACAAGTAGGTCATGCATTCGCACTTAAACCTGTAATTTTTTTCTCACACTCCGACCAAAACTCAGCTTACAACAAGGTTTTAATTTGTACATCATGCAGCACAATTTCTGTTTTATTTCCTCGACACGCACAAGGAACTAGGGTCAGCTTCTTATATGAACGCTCTTCCAAAGACTAAGAAATTTAATAACTAGGCAATTATTAAACTCAGTAATCATGCGGGGGTAGGGGTAGGGGACTGGTAATTACCCCAAAAAAGCGCCAAAAAAAATATCGTGCAATGCCAGTCACGCAAAAGGAACATATGGAACAAATCGAAAAAGGAAACCCTAAACAAAAACACATAAAATTGCATGCCTTTTACTGTTCAGTAAGGTGATAACTGCAACTAACTTAAGTGTTGTTCAAAGGCTACAACGGCACGGAAGTTAGAGTGTTGCGTGTTAATTTTCGAGAACTATAAACACATAGCGAACGAAGAACCCGTCTAGTGGCAGCTGAAAACATAAGCGTCTGACATGAACACCGGCAAGAGACATGACGATTCTTCCTCTGAAGACGAAAACATTTTGCGCCCAATTGACGAGGCTCTTGAAGCTTTAAAGCACCTCAAGAAAGGACTTGATAAGATGGAATCTGCTTTGTGTCTCTATGAGACTGAGTATGAGCCCATGGGAGATCCATACGATAATCGGGAACACCCGTTTAAACAACAGTTTGGAAATACCTATCAAGGTAAGTAAAAAAGTTCCTACATTAGCAATTAGTTTTTTGTACTGCTTTGACGGGCAAATATTGAACTTCTTGCCAATATGCCAAATTACAGGACTAGATGAGAGTAGTTATAAAAGGAAAACGAAAGTACCGGTGTATCGTGTGTGTTTGGGTGGACTCCTCTTATATTCCCATCTGGTTACATGTACTTTTGGAGAATTCTAAACCCCGGTAACATAAAAGGCATTAGGGTAAAATTCATGGAATACGAGTCTGTTATTTCGGCTTTTCCAATCATTTCAATACCTCGCATTTACAATGTACCATCGAATTTACCAGGACCTGAGCTATCTTAACCCAATGAGCTCCACACCCTAGAGCTCAGACCACCCCCTGAAATTCCAGAGAAAATGGCTGCTACAGTGAACACAAAGACCACTGGATAAATAATTTATAATTTTAATGCCTTCCATTTACTCTGCTGAAGGGAAACTTCACAAAGTTGCAGGTTAAATAATGTACTTCTCCCCTATCAACTTTTATTCTCAACTTGGGCATCAGGCTCTCTTGAAAAAAATTCTAAAGCTGGAGAACGGACTCAACTTCACGAAAAACAGCGAGTTATTAGCAATGTTGCCTTCACCTTTGCAAGTATTTATCAGTGTCATAACTCTTATTTGTGCTCTTATTCCATCAGAATCATGCAAAAAGCTTTCATTCATATATCACACAAGAAAACAGATCACAAATTTCTCCTGGAAGGAAGTAATCTTCAACTTTTTTAGTACGGGTCAATTTTGAATTTGCCCGCCATTGCTGACATCACGCCACGTCACAAGGCGCAGCTATAAAATTATTTTTTGCAAGCCAAGAGCAACAAGAAGCCTATTTTGAAGCATAAATGAAAATTTTCACTTTTAGCAATCCATATTTGTTCACTTTCAGTATCTATGAACAATAAATTTTGTTCAAACAGTAACAATCATGGTTGTTGTTTTCATTCGCACACAGTAACTGACTTGCGAAGCGCGAGACGTGCGCTACAATAGTTTTTACAGAAAAACAATGCTATGATCACAACTAGTTTCAAAATAACTGCAGCAGAACACTTAGAGGTTCTAATCGTTACAAATTTCCACTATGCCACTCAACGAAACATGATTGTTCACCCCGCATTTGGCGACATAAAGGAACGCCACACTGTTCACATGCGTAAGATGTTTCGAAGGTGCGGCCTTCATTCCTCTTCCTGCCAACTTTTGCGCACATGGCACAAGCTTTCTTCCTGCCCTCCAATTTTCCCAGAAAATGGCCACTAATGTTTTCCTCAGTTGTTACGGATTTCACGGCACGTTTACCAGAGTTTGAGGGACGTTTATATCCATTGTAGCCGGCAATAAGAAGCTTCGTTAATTCTCGGCGAAAGTCAAGTTGGCGTCGCTTCTTCTTGCCGGCTAGTTTCTCCAGGATGTAAGCATTCACCATCGACAAATTAACAAAAAACCAGAGTAAATACTTCCACCATTTATGAGAAGTTGTCCCAGGTGGATAATAGCTGCGATATTGGTCATTTACATCGACCCCATTCATGCCTCCATTGTAAACATTCACAACATCAGGCTTTTTCATCGCATCTGCTGGGACGACTTGCTTCCGACGCCCCCGAACAACTTGCTGTACTGCGTGAATTTCTGGTTCAGGAGAAGTGTTAGTTGATAGGAGAGATACAACACGTTTGTCTCTCCACATCGTGGCAACTAAATTCCCACTCTGACGGGTTCGGACTTCGCCTGGAACAAGTTTCATTCGCTTCAGGTCAGTCGGGTAGTCTTTCCGGTTTGTGCGAACGGTTCCGCACGCGTACGTGTTTCTCGCTTCCAAGTCCTTCATCAAATCAGCAGATGTGAAGAAATTGTCAAAGAAAAAGTGCCGATTATTATTTAAGTAAGGCTCTCCAAGAGTCCAAACAACATAATAACCAAGACCTTTTCTTTGAAAAAGCTCACTGTTCGTTCGATTCTTCCCCAAGTAAACTTGGCAACGTGGAATGTAGTAAGTGTCGGCATCAGCAAGAAGCCAAACTTTGATGCCAAATTTATCGGGCTTCATTGGCATGTACTGCTTGAAGGAAAGCCGCCCATTAAATTTCACAAGACCTTCATCAACTGTGATGTTTTTACCGGGAATATAGGCCTCAACAAACTTTTGCTCCAAGCGTGTTACAAGCGGGCGAACTTTGCAAAGGAGATCGTTTCGGTCTTCTGCGGCCGGGTCAACAAGATGTAAGTATTTCCCCAGAGTCATGAAGCGGTGCTTTGGAATCGTTTTCTTGAAGCCTTCCACTCCAAAAATCTCGTCAGAACCCCAGTACATTGCCAGTTGAGGAAGTTCATGGATTCCAATGAGAATGTTCAGCCCGAGATACGCTGAAATTTCCGCTCGAGTTGTTGTGAACGTGCGATCCCCTTTCGAACGAGCGTACGCAACCGTAAACTGGACGATTTCGTCAATATAGGCATCGTCAAGAAATAAACTGAAGAAATCTTTAGCAGTCGCATTGTCTCCGAGATCGCTGGTAGGGCCATGACGAACGGAAAATTGTCGAACATTAATTTCCTGCAATGTGCTGGACCATTGAAGAGCGTTTGGTGGGTTTTCTTCGGGAGCAGATTCTTCGTCGCTAGTTTCTTCGTCGCCTTCTTCTTCTTCCCCGCTAGCGTATAGCTCAACATCGGAATTGCTTCCCCTTTCTTGCGGCCGTAGGTCGAAAAAGTCTTCGATCTCGCTATCCACATCGCGAAGCAAGTTTTGTTCTTGCCGTGTTTGACGAGCTTGTCGGATATCGCCAATTTCTTCGATAGTAAAACCAGCGAAGACTTCTTGCTCTTCATCGGATAAATTTTGACTTTCATCAATTCTTCCAGAAGCCATGTCTAAATCTAAAACGTTTTAATGAAAAATTCGTGAAAAATCGTACAGTGAACGTAAAATAGCGAGTTTGGTCTCAAATGAAAGGTTAATTTATTCACGTCACGTTTCACTGCTTTCCAATACCCAGGGGAGTTATGTTTCTAAGCTACAGCCAATTAAAACTAGCCATTTTTGACAGGGCACATGAGGGCGCATTGGAATTTCAGAGGGGTTTTGTTTCCGGGCGCATGAGGGCGCATCGGAATTCAATGGGTTAATAAAACGTTATTTTTTCCCCTAGTTCTCAAGATATCTATACATTCTTTGGAACAGATGATAAAAAAAAATGATTTCTTGGATCATCGGTTCTTCAAGTAACACGGCATACACGTCATTAGGATTTTTGTTCTTAATGCAGTTATACAGATTAAATCTGTTTAGTTCCATTTTTTGTTTTATGATGCAGTTTTGGCATGTATGATTGCTTCTAAACGGACTAAACATTAGAATAGCAAAAACAGACTCGCAAGTCTATTGAATTGTCTCGAATACTCATTAAGCAGATTCTTTGACTGAGCTGCTGTAAATGTAACAATCGAAATAGAAGGACTTTTATGACAAAATGCATCTTTGTCGTTTTTCCAGTGAAATAATTTAATTGTACATGTTGTAATATAGCCACAATGTAGCCTCTTCTCATGGCTCCCTGCTGCATGCCAGGAGTGCCCAAAAGCTAGACTGCAACACAGTCATTTTTCTTCCCTATTCGGAGAGCACGAAGCGCCGTAAGGGTGACCCACGCGTGCGCATAGCGCGCGAGCCTCCCTCGCCGTTGACACTCGCTCCAGACCTTTCGTTCGAACACCGTCCGCAGCGCACGCGTTCGCAAAAAATACAACTGTTTTGCAGTCTACCCAAAAGCAGCCTGGGAGCGATAAAAGGTGGCTGTATATTGCAACACAGCCTTTCTTTGTAACTTCACAGCTCAATCACATTTTACTGTACGGCTATTTAATAACTCCTGGCCGTGAAACAAAGAGAGCGAAATGCGAGCGAAGCGTGAGCCTGCTCGATAGCCAGTATTCCAGCAAATATTCGAATCACTCTGTCGTCGTGTGTTTACGATAACGGCATGCGTGGATATATATAATATTCCTGTTTCCAGCTAAGAATACTGTATGGTAACAAATATATATTCTTATACTCAAATTAACTTTTATGCTTTAACATTAGCAGTAAAAGCGAAAATGTTTAGCATTAAGTTTGTCCGTAAAATTTAATTTGTTCATACAATTTGTTCATACAAAGATGTTGATTTAAGCAAGCTCTTAAAGTGAAGGCGTCGAATCCCGGCGTCGAAACGCAGACTAGTTGTGGTTGTCTACTAAAAACATGCAACCTTTGCTTTTTCCCTGTACATAACAAAGCGGTCGAAACAGAATATCTCCCTCACATGTAGTCACACATGCACAGCTTTCTCAAAATGCTGGTTACATTTGTCACAGAAGTCTTATCCTTGCATGACGGATAATTTTCAAAAAAAGCCGAAAATAAATGCATGACTCATCGCTCGTCGAAAAGTTCCGGTGCAAAACTAAACCACATTGTTTTTAGATCTTTTCATGAACGAGTAATGATATTGATTTTAGAAATCTTGAACAAGCGAGTTAAAATTTATCAAGAATAACTTTATTGTTACGCTGACATCGCTAGACTCCGTGGTACCCAAAAGATTTGAAAGTTTTCACAAGAAAAGCAAATAAATATTTAAATAAATATTTGCCAGGTAATTTTATGTGAAAAGAGTCACATTTTTGTAATTTTATAAAATCACTTTTCAAACTCGCAGGAACATGGCTTGAGAGACTGAATTATAAATTGGTGAATTTCACAGCTACGATCTTTGATTTCTCTTATCAGTTGCGGTAGATACAATTACACTATTTCAACCAGATCACAAGTTTCCGAAAGCGGATGACCTTCTGATTGATTGGCATCATCTTACAAGTATATTGGAAGCATCGGAAAATTTGGAGATGCTGCCTGCTAGCTACAAAGACTAGGATCGAGAATGATTTCGTTATATGAATAGTTTGCGTCGATAGAGAGCACTTGTAAATTCAAGTGCTATTTAATAGTTATTCAGAAGAACAACAATACACAAACGCTCCTCGTGCAGACTATCAAAAATGTGCGTGTTGGCACCCGATTCGATTGCTGAAAATCGGATTTTGCAATTCGCTTTATGTTAAACAATTTTTTTCCTTTACAAGGAACATGGGTTGAGCATGTCTCTCTATATAAGATCATCTGAACTAAAAATATTATTACCGAAGACCGAGAGACTGAATTATGAATTTGTGAGTTTCATCGCAACTCTTTGATTTCTCGTCAGTTGTATTTAGATCACAAGTTTCCGAAAGGGTTCCGATATCTTCTTTCGGGTCAATTTCCGATAGTGGTGGATGACCTTCCGAATTTAATCGGCATAATCCTACAAGTATTCCGATATCATATCCGAAGCATCGGAAACTTTGCCTTCCGAAATTTGGAGATGCTCCCTTATTTTCCTGAGTGGACTCACGAATTTCATCCACCAATACATTACTGAAAAGGAGCTTCCTTTTCAAAGACTCGTCAGCTTTCTTTGGGTTGAGACCTGCTTTTCGAAGCTGGTTATTTGTTCTGCTTCTAGGGGTCATCTCATCAGCATTTGTGGAGCGTTTGGCACTGCCACCCTTAACAAGCCTCTCATATCGCTTGCTCACTCTTTTGTTTGCTCTTTCCAAGTGGGATATGCGCTCTTCAAGTGACGCAATTTTCTTCTTAGCACGTCTTGATGTGGGTGTCCTTTTTCTTCCTTTGTTAAAGTCTATTTTAACCAGCAATCTGCTGTTCGAAGTGGTAGGTTCTTCATTTGCCCTTCTTCGCCTTGATGCTCTATGTTTGTTGACACTTTCCCTGATCTTTTCTCGTCTCTTTTCCAATTCAGTTTTGGAGAGATTGACAGTACGATGGTAGTATTTTTGTACTCTTTTGACCTCGTTATCTAGATATGCACTGCCTTCTTTAGCCTTTTTTCGCTCTCTGTACGCTTTCTGAATTTCTGCTCTTGTTTTCGCCATGACCGGCTGAAGAGAAATTGTTTACCCATTTCATTACTAACATTTCACTCAGTGTGAATAAATCGCAGCCAACTACTTTTTTCTAACTTATTTACTATATTAAATTCATGATCCTAAGAGCCACAGAAGGGCCAAAACAATAACAGAAACCAGATAATACTTCACTTGTCATTTTTCAATCCTAAAGTTGGCAAAGTTTTGCCGGGTTGGAGACCCGTCATCACGACCGTCAATGTTTGTCTAACATGTAAATTATGTTACTTTCAGATTACTTATAGAAACAAACAACTCAATAAATTATACTTTAGTTTTCCGAATTCTTAGCACCACAAGGGTAACAGACAAGGAGTAAATGGACTTGTAACTCGGTTTTGCCTTCAAATACATTCAAGACAAACACTAAATCAGAATTACCTTTTTTGTTGTTGACAGACTCTCTTCAAATGCACACACAGCACTGAGTAAAGAACGAAAAGGCCACTCTGATGGCGCAATAACATGTAATTTCACTGTAACCTTTGCACCCTACACTATTTGGTCATGAAATTGCCGTGTGCTGGTATCAAAGGTCGAGTTTTTACTTACCGGTAAATTACGTTACGGTAACGTAAATTACAGTGTCCTTTCAATCTGCTCTCATGACTACAAAATTTGAGTTATAGTACCTTACGTTTTCAATTCCATGAGTACCTTACTGGCAAATTTCTGTGAAACAGCACTTGTCGACATGCCCTTTTTGTATGTTACGTACTGCCCGCTTAAGCACGGTAACGTAATTTACAATACCAAGCAAAATAGTACGATTGGTACTGTTGGTTTTAATTTTTTTCGCTGGTTGATGGAAGAGTACCTTTATCATGTCTATTAGATTATGGGGCAGTAACTTAAAATTGAAACCATGCAGAAATCATTGCGCCTAGCAGCATTAGCACGTTAGAAAGTTGGCCTTAGCAAGTGGTAACGTAATTTACCTGAAATCATGCGACAGCAATTCTTGATAAAATTCTAAAACGCTAGAGAGGACTTAAAGGGTTTTGTTCGCTAAATTACGAAACTTTTGTATAGGGTCGTAAGAAAAACACAATTTTCCGTAATATCGTCTGTGCTTTTAATGCTGTAAAATTAATTTTAAGTTTATTTTTTAATCATGCGACAGCCTATTTTTAAATACCTGCCAATACATAAAAATTCATTAAAAAATGCTCCGAATAGTTATTGCCCTGAAATTTTAGCACATTTTTCTATATATCCAGATAATACAAAAACCATATTGTTTGATGTTATACAGCCCAACGTGTGCAACAAAAAAAAGGATAAACCTCGGCGACATCAATGGTCCCTGTTAGCTGAGAATGGGTGTTAAGGCATTTGTTTGGAAAAGTTTGCTTAAGTTGCCCATTACAGGCAAGACTGAGTGAAAAATGTATAGCATTCCAAGCATTCTGGTGCAGCGAAATTTCTTTAGAAGGCCAAGGGCTAATGGATAATCTTGTAGTGCTTTAAATGTGTTCACCATAGGCGGGTAATTAGGGAGGACACTCTCCACCGATTGGCTAATCGAAAGCCAACGAGTACAACATGCTTTTCGGATCTTTCTTGACAACTTTTTTGTGTTCTTTTCACTCGACTCTAGTTGGCGCAGTTCTTTCTGCATATGAACGAAGATACCTGTGCGTTTAGGACTGTTCTCAAAGAATTTCCATGCAGTTGTAAGATTAGTGACAGTGTTCTTGACAGGCTTCAACGAGTGATCAGCATCACTGTTGGCAAGGGCAAGTTTATGACAGATACAGTGAAATGATATCAGAGTTGGCTGCAGCTTTTTTAGTCTTGCTGCTACACCAGAATTTTTTCCGGTCATGACTGAGGCACCATCCGATACAAAACTGGACATGAGATTCATAGGGAGTTAATACTCGGCGAGAAGATCTAGCAACTTCTTTGTTATGCTTTCAGCATTTGGACCCTGCAGTGAATCTAGTGCCTTTGCACCAAGGAATACAGTCTTCACTTCACTGTTACCACTGACATATTTCACAAACGTAATAAGCTGTTCTACTACTGTTATGTCCTGGGCCTCATCGATGAGAACCCCATACGCATTTCCAGTTTGGGGAACGGCGCTTTCAAGAACAGCTTTGCCTATTTGTAACACCATTTCTTGAACTGAAGGATGAGAGTGATGATCGAATAGCCTCATGTCACAGACCCCTTGTCTCTCTGTTAGCTGTAGCAAGCCTTCAAACTTCACATTTGCAATCTCTTCTTTCATCATCCAGTAAATCACTTGAAATGCTTTTTGAATAAGTGAATGTTCCACTTCCTCTCTTCTGTCAAGGGCATGTTGAAATGTACTGGATCGAGACAACAATTCTGCTTTTTGGCATTGATCATGTTTCTTGGAATCTCCATGGTCTTTAATAGCATCTACCACTAATTTCTTGCAAGGAAACCTGGCCCATGAACCATCTTTACTTCCATGTTTCTTGCATAGTAAACAGTACATTCCTTCATTTTCAACATAAATCAACCACCAAAATTTTGAACAAAGACACTGAACAAAGATTGTTGTTTTGTTCGCTTCATTTTAATTTGAGGCAAATGATTTCCCAGAGCCCGGTTTGCGTGTTTGGGCCATCACGTCAGCCGTTACGGCTCGGTCCCCATGTGAAAATATATTTTGATTTGACATTCCCGCTGAAGCGTGTAAGCGGTAATTAATGCGAGCGGGAGACTCTGCTGAACTAAAAAAAAAGTAAATTTTTGCCTCTCCCTTTGCTTCAAAATTAACTCATCAATAGCGAGAAAGTTATAAGGTATCGTTTGTTTAATTCATGAAAAGCATCGTAAAACGGCCATAAATTTTATCAAGCTTCGATGATAAGTCTTGCATGGCTTCAGAAAAGAACTTGTACAGACAAACTTAAACTGGCTTTTTACAGACCCGATTAATGTCACTGTTCCGGTTAGGATTTGAGCTACAAGGAACTCTACCCAACTCTAGAATTAACTAAAGTAATGACAGCAGACATATTGGCGTAAATACAGTACCGCTCAAAAGTAAGTTACCACCTCTCGTCTCGTTTCTCGCAAGACGAGTCTTGTTTCTCTCGAGACATTTCTCGTTTCTCGCGAGCCTCGTCTCGTTTCTCTCGAGAATCACTAATGCGTTTAGTATGGCATATATTACACGTAGGAAACCGGTTACGTATGTGTAAACGATTCGATGTCAAATCGATGGGACCAAAATATGCATCGATCGTTTGTTCGATTCATTTCGAACAAAGGTAAAATCGAACATCGAACGTAACCAGAAGCAGAGTTCTATGCGTTTCAATTCACGCAATCACGGGGGCAAACGGTCGATTTTGCGAGTCTTCCTCACTCCGAATGATCAGAACGATTCAGCCACCTACGATTGCTCGCTCTGCAATAACCGCTAACTCAAACAAACATTTAATTTTGTGTAGGAATAAAATGTTCCGGCCTTTGGCATGCGCCGGCGAGTCAATTGTTTATAAATGGGAGTCATAAAAGCATCACAGAAATTGTTCAAAAAATTATATCTCCGGTTCTATTTGGCATAAATTGTTCATTCACACGCTTAAATACTCAATCTTGGAAGGCAGGCGTTTGTATCAAAGTTTCTGAGATGCGCCGTTTACATTACAAGTAGTTTTAATTTTTTTTCCCAGCGCGAGTTTTGTCTGGCAGTACGCGGCGACCAGTCAGCGACATTAATGAACATTTCATTGGTTTCCAAAACGTCGAGGCAAACATGCACTAAATATATTCCCAGTTCCATTTGGCATACATAGATCATTCAAACGCTCAAATACCATATCTTTTGTATCAAAGTTTCTTAGATGCGCCGTTTACATTACAAGTAGTTTTAAATTTTTCTTCCAGCGCGAGTTTTGTCTAGCGTCAAGCGTCGACCAGTCGACAACATTAAGAAGCTTTTATTGTTTTACGAAACGCTGAGGCAAACACTAAAAATTATATTTCCAATTCTATTCGGCATACATCGTTAATTCAAACGCCTAAATACTATATCTTTGAAGATAGGAGTTTCTAATAATATTTATGTGATGCGACGTATACATTAAGTCAACGTTTCTGCAAGGGAAAGTTCTGTCTAGCACAGTCGATTTATGATATGCAAATATTGAAGTTTGTTTTGCGAAGCATCGCAGCAAAAACATCGACGGTGCTATTTGATATAAATCGTTTGTTCAAATGGCACAATACACTCTTTTTAGCAGATAGAGTTTGTGTTGCTCGACTGTGAAGATTTCGAGCAGGACGTGAATAAATATTTTATAGCTCCGTCGATACTGCGGTCGAGGCCTCCCTTTAAATATAAGATACATGATCCGACTTCTGAACACAGGAACACACTTTTATTACCATATTTGCACATAACTATTATTAACATTGGCCAGCTAGTCTTAAGAATCGTGATCTTTTCTAAAATAATTCACAACAATGGAAACTTTTCCCTTCGAACAGCAATACTGTACTTGAGCGCGCTTAAATCCGTGACACTATATTGTTGTTACCCTGCGAGCAGTTGGTTTCTCCTACGCCGCGGAGAAACCAACTGTTCGCAGGGTATATTGTTGTCTATAAATCAAGTTTATACATATATGAACTTGAACACCCGAGAATCTTCGATTCTAAAGACTGATAATGACTATTTCACACACTGGCCTGTTTCGCACAAACTGGCCGTACAATCTAAGAAAGCAGATTTTAGCGCACTCAAATATATTAATTAATTACTGTAACATTAAAAATAGAGCTTATTTAATCTCGTCGTTCCCGACCATCCCGCTTTTTCCTTCGCAAAAATTTGTCGATGGCAATAACACATTTCCTCCACACTGTGTTCTGTTGTGCTGTGGTGCATGGATAGAGCTTCAAAACATACTTTTTTACAATATCAATTTTCGCAGCATTCAGCCGCCCCTTTCCCCGAGTCCCAGTACAATTACAGTTAATTAACTCTTCCGGCTTAAAAATAACACTTAATAAATGTAACTTAGCGGCGAAATTTCCGCCGCTTTTTGGCAATGATACATTCACAAAAATCATAGTATATTTACATTTAAAACACCCACAAAACGTCTGCCTTTTAAGCGTAAATTTATTTCAAAAAGTAAGCTTACATGGCACAAGAAAACACTAGCGCACGTTGATGGCATTCGCGATTACTATCACGTCCCTTGCAACTCGTGGCAATTTTTCATTAGAGTACCAAAACGAAACGCTTGGCTGTAAACTGTGAATCCTTAAGTTTTTTTAGAAGTTGGAATAAAAAGTTATTCAAGGTTTCATGATGAAAGCGTGGTGTCGCATGTTGACACAAGTGTGAATGAAAAGTAAGTCAAAGTTTCATGATCAAAGCGTGGGTTATGTTCGCAAGTGTGAATAAAAAGTTAGTGGAGGTTTCCTGATCAAAGCGTGGTTTCGCATATTCAAAAGTTTGAATAAAATATTAATCGAGGTTTCATGACCAAAGCATGGCGTCGCATGTTCACAAGCTTGAATAACATGTTAGTCGGGAAGGTTTGATGTGGAGAAAGCTTGTGCTCACAAATATCACGGATAAAAAGTTGGTTGAGGCTCAGTGAAAAGAGGTAGTCGAGATTCCGCATGTTCATAAAGCGTGTGTTCTCAAGCATACGCAAGTATGAATAAACGGTTATTCAAGATTTCATTTGCAAAGCGAGCGTTCACAAGTTTAAATAAATTAGTTACATGGCAAATGTGAAGTGAAGTGATTTATCAAAGCATGGTTTTGCGTGTTCGCAACCTTTGAATAAAAAGATAATCCAGGCTTCCTGTCCAAAGCGTATGTTCACAATTTTGAATATAAGTTATTCGACAGATCACTTAGCATCGTTTCGCATGTTCACTTCGGATAAAAAGTCAGTCGAGTTTCCCGACAAATCGATCAATCGGGAGCGATAGTCGGCAAAACATACACGGCGTTGCTGTGTTGACTTAAGTGATCGCGATCGCGGCTTTAACAACTTGTAGATCGGATGACAAAACTCTAAATGTTTTTTCACGAACACTACATTTTGATTATCAACTATTTGAATCACGTTTAGGGTTGCAAACAAACCTTCTTTAACATATTTGTCGACACGAGTAACTGTCGCCGATGATTCAGATTTTATCTTTCAACGTACATGTACTTACAAGAACTAAACGTTAAGCAAGTCTCGCTGGAATAAAAAAAGGTTTGGCCGATGTGTATGAGACAATACTATCAGCTTGAGAATTTATAATACACACATGGTACACACGCATTGCTGACGAGAATGAAATTCATATCTACTGCGCTAATCGATATGATACGATACTGACGTCTTAATAACAGGTTTCGAATGCTGACGAATGCGAAGCATTGGTACTTCCAGTGCACTCGCGAGAAACGAGACTCTCTCTCGAGACTCGTCTCGTTCCTCTCGAGACCAATCTTGAGAGAAACGAGACGCATCTCGCGAGACGGTGGTAACTTTCGTTTGAGCGGTACTGTAAAGGGGAAACACCACTTGGCGATTGCGTGACAGGTGACTTCTATAGCGTGACCATTTTAAGGCCTCACTTCTCTGGCACTTCCAGCTGCACCTATGCCAACAACAACAAAACACAACAACGCGCCTCACCTATCTCGCCAGCGCTGCTGGGTCGGACTGGAATATTGGCAGGTCAATATAATTAAACAGGGTAAAAAAACTAGAGAACTTAGCTTGGGGAAGTCGCTACGCAGACTTAACCGAAGTGCAACCAATGATTGGTGTCCCCAGTTTATTAACAACATGGCCTCCAAAGGGAGGGAGGGAGGGAAAAAATTTTCACAGCTTAACAGCGAGCAAACAATTGCACGAGAAAAGCGAGTTGAAACCTTGTACGCAGCGTTTTATACCTAGACAGTGTTCAATGCCTGAGCCAATTGCCAGGCTTGTACTATGTATATACTAGACCTTGCATCATAATAAAACAGACATGAATGGTGTATTAAGAAGATTTAACCATATAGAAAGGGCGAAATAACTAGTATCCAGATGGAATTGCCACATACTATGATAGGACTATTGATAAATGCCTAGACAAAGAATACAAAGGTGCATTACAGTACCAAGCCCGAGTACAAAGTACAAACAAACAAAGCCCCACAGGGCGAAAAAGGCGTCACGTTCCATTAACTGTATTTTACAGTTTGATGTAAAACTCTCTTTACATTATTTGCTAACGATTAAGCAACGAATCCCCTCAAAATTTTCGACAATAGTCGGCCTGTTTTTCAGGCCTTCTGACAGGGTGCGATAAAAAAACAGAAATTATGCGATATTTTCGGGGCAGATTACGCAATAAAAATGGGGTATTATGCGATAAATTATGCAAATTATGTGATTTTTTCCTCAGCTATTTTGAGCATATTTTACTAGGTTTTAGAGGAAGAAAACCACTTTGGGGCTGCTCCAAAGGCAAATTAAACATCTAGGGATAAACTGCGATAAAAAAGACTTGAGGTGCTTGCCCATCACGGACTTCCAGCTGCGAAGATCATCGATCATAGCGTTGCATCTTAAGCCTATCGTCCACGTAAAAATGGTATTCTCTTGCTCTATCTTTGGCAGTTAAATCTGGCAGAAGGTGTGATTTAACCTTTTCAGTCAAAGAAATAACTACAAACTTATCCTCGAGGGACGTTTGTTTCGAATTCCATGAAAGAAACTACATTTTGCCATCGGAATGCAACACTGAACATCGCTTGGATCACTGCGTTGTCGATATATACTGGCAATTCTGATTGGTCAAAGCAAAGAAAGATCGTTTGCATTTCACCAATAGGCAACTCTTTAAGAATGGGACTCGTACCAGACCCCCGACATGCAAAATAACGCCTTGAACTTCGAATGTTTACGAAATCGAAGGTGACAGACATTTTTTGGGCTTTTTTCAAGGTTTATGATCTTAAAAAAGGCATGTTTATGCGGGCCTTTTTAAGAAAATTATTTATGGTTGATTTTGTGAATAATGTGCGATCTTTTGCGAATTATGCGATTTTTGTGAATTGTGCGATCAGATGCGAGCTGAGGTGGATTGTGCGAAATCGCACCATCGCATAATATCAGAAGGCCTGGTTTTTGTGTACAGCTTCTGTTCGTGTAGCATTTTAGAATATTGTTTACAAAGAAGTGAAATTTGATTGGGGAAGAAATCGATCAAGTGCTAGGCAACCGAGGAGAAAATCGCACAAGACAGAGCCGCGACGAATGAATCAGATGAATAGTTTCTCAGTTTCGTGAGCCTTAGTAAGATCATCGAACTGTATTTATTTTATCCAGAAGTAACAACTATGGGAATTAACAATATCACAGCAATTCAATTTTATTTCTGCGGCACATTCTCTTTTGTTTGCTAAATTAACGGAGGACCAACAGACCAAGTGATTCGCAAGTCAAGTTGCCTTTGGAATTTTGTTGAGTCGTCTTTTCAAACTTCTTTACCCTGATACCTTGTATTACAGTATTTCTTTTCAATCATTCTTCGTCACAAACTTCACTCTGTTATTTACTTTTGTTTTCTTTCATAATTATAGTACTTTTATACGTTTACCTTTACGTCAGTGTCGGGTCAGGTAGCGGTTGCCGTTAAGTTTTTGACCCGAGACCAATCTCTTATCTGGAGCACTGGACTGATATGTTAATAGAAAATATACCTTTAATTAATGAGGGTAATCAATGGAGTTTTACTGATATAACTCCCAAATGAGTGGCCCTCACTTAGCATAGAAAAATATTACTATAATGTTACATTAAAAAGCAAAGCATCCATCTTTCTGGTCTGAGTTGTTTTTTTCACTTTTCTTTGTTTATGCGCTTTGTAGCAACTGTTTCTAGAGTTCCCTTTGCCTTTTAAAGTAATTCTGTGGTGTAGGTTTTGGTTTACCCAACACTTCAGGGAAAATTAAAGTAACTAAAATGAACTTGTGCTTGTAAAACTGTGTGAATGGAAATAATGAAAGCTTAATAATGGTAATAGAAAGCACACTTGCATATATGTTGCTATGCAAGAATTACTAGTAAAAATAAGTTTGTAAAGGAGTCTTGGTTAGTTACTAATGTCAATATACATTTTTTTAAATTTACCTCAGTATACCATGGATTGTTTAAGGTTTGCTTAAATGAATCACTGAATGACTCTGCTTGTATTCTGGAAAATGGAAAATGATTTCTATATTGAGTTTTCATTTTGGCTCTTAGATTAAAAAACTGTATGTAATGGTGATTGATGTGTTGTTGAAAATCTCTATACATGTCCTGGTCTGTAAATTTTCACTTGGTTGATTTTGGTTCAATTATACTTGTGCTGCTTCACTTCTCATAACCTTCTTTCTTTTGTTGGACAATTTTTCTTCTTCTCCACTTTTACTTCTGTTGTTTTTGTTTGAAATTCTTGCAGTCCTTGTTCCATTTAGTATTGTTATCTTCGTTTCATCTTCAGTGCAAAGGCGTTCAAGTTAATGTTTGTTTGTAGAGTTCCTCTGTTCAAAAGCTGTTGTAATGGATTTTTGGTTTGGAGTTCTTTACAGTAAGTTTGTGCACCAAATGCATGTTGCAAACATTCAATTTAGAGATCTTTGGTTACTGTTTGTGATTTCTAAAGTGTCAAGACAGTTTGACCCCATGCATGAGTAAAATTACCACTGCATCTCAGTTTCTTCATTGACTAGAAGACTGATTTTAATGCCACTAAAGGTTGGGAAAAAAAGCACTTCAGGTGAATGGAAGTTCTTTCTCAGCAATGGTTAAATTAATAAAGTAGGTAAATTTGTTGACAGTGGATCAGTGTTACATGTAAATGTGTGGGTAGAAAGGATGGCTGGAAGGATGGCTGGAAGGATGGAAGGAGAGGTTGTTAGGCTGTTACTACATCTGACATTTAACATGTATTCATAATGCATTTATTTGGTCACAAAGCAAAATATTAGACAGCTGTAATGTCCCATATTATCTTCGGAACCTGGCCCTGAAGGTTGTAGGAGGAATATCCCTGTAGACCTTTAATCGACCAGAGAGTGATGTGCTTTGGGGTGCCCAAAATCTTTGACCAGCAGGTGTATGGGGTAGTCCTTGCCTGGAATCAAGATTTATTGCGTAACCAGTATAAATCAAATGCAAAACATTGAGCATATTACTGGTTGCTTAAACAAAATAAAGAAGAAAGGAATTGTTATTTGTTAGTTATTAAGATGTTTAATAAGAAAACAAGTTCTTTTAGAGTAACTTGTATGTGGAACTATTTTTTAATTTGGGTGTGAACAGAAGAAACTACATACTTAAATAAGATAGAAGTGAGAAAATGGAAGAACAAACCTTGCAAGGAAATAAAACTAAAACATCAAATATAAAACATTCAAAGTGTTAATGGTTTAGGAAGTAGTAAGAGAGGAGCTTGTGTTAGAACTACACTTGTGTGTTGAAAACAGTTTTAGAAATGGTGGAAGGGAATATATAACCATGGTGACAGGTTTCAAATGTGTGATGCTTTTACTTAGCACCCAAGTGGTGTGAAAATGGAAAAAGGAGTAATTAAGTTGAAAGGTAGCATCACTGGATGCTCATGACCAGGAAAATATGCAATGTGATTGGTATGCAATGTGAAAAAGGAAAATTCTGTTGTGTGTGGAAGTTGTGCTATTCCCTAGCGGAAAAGCGTCTTTCTGTTTCATTGCCTCGTTTACACATCAAGTAGAGACGAATCAAAATCAGCTGCTAAATCCTGGTCCTGTTCTGATGCAATTACTTCATACAAGTCTTCTAAATCCTGCTGTTGCTGCTCTGAGGCTATTGCCTCATCGCAGTCAAAGTTTATAATTGGTATGGGGTTATGAGGTGCGATGAAGGCGAAAACTATATTGACAAATACCTCTGTTTCGTGTAAACATTCTAACTCTTCTTCTTTCCATTTCATCCGTTTTGCACCTCTCTCCCGTTTTTGTAACTTGTACATGTCTGGATTTTCTTGTCGCCAGGTTTTTACTTGCTTGTAGTTTGCTTTTGAGTGAATTTTTCAGATGGCGTTTTGTTCTTTATGCTCTCAGGGTTTTTGTCAAGTTAATGTTTCTTTGTAGTGTTCCTAAAGGTTTGTGTTCATTGGCTGTTGTTTTATTGGAAGGTTTCATTGCATTCTGTTCAGAAGCTGTTTTTGTGCATTTTTGGTTTGGAGTTCTTTACAGTAAGTTTGTGCACCAAATGCACATTGCAAACATTCAATTTAGAGATCTTTGGTTGCTGTTTACGATTTCTAAAGTATCAAGACAGTTTGATCTCGTGCCTGAGTAAAATTACTGCTGCCTCTCAGGGTCTTCATTGACTTACAAGACTTTGTAGCAGACTTGGCAGTTAGGCATCATTGTCCATATGCTAATTTCAATGGCACTGAAGGAAAAAAACAACTTCAGGGGAATGAAAGTTCATTCCCAGCAATGGTTTTAATAAAGAAGGTAAATGTGTTGACAATGGATCAGTGTTACAACAACAACAACAACAACAACAACAACAAGATTTATTTGAACTGTAACGTTAACTAACTAATTGAACAAGAAATGAATTAAAAATACATACAGTTGCTGGTCACCCAAAATAACTAAAAAGCTAAACTAGTTGGGTGACCACCATTTAGTAATTGAAAATAGATGTAAGGTCAGAAAAGAGGCATTTTACATTTTACAGGACAAAATTCTTAAACAAATTTACAATAATAAAGTAAAAATAAATAAATAAATAAATAAGTAAATAAATAAATAACAGAAACACCAAAGTATAACAGTAGTAGTAAAACTTAGTAGAACTTAATGAAATGCTTGGTTAATTCTTTTTTGAATAAATGAGGAGTTGGAATTTTAAATCTCTCATCAGTTTCATTCCACAATTTTGGTCCATTGTATCGAATATTAAATTTACCATAGTTTGTTCGAATTTTTGGAACATAAAAAGTTGTTCTAGTTTGAGTTTTAATAAAAAATGAGTCAAAAATCTTTGGTAATTTGCCAGTAAAGAATTGGTGCATGAAGTAAAGAGTTTGAAGTTTGATATGATCTTGAAGTTTTAGGAGTTTAAGTTCAAAAAACAAAGGACTTGTATGAGCATCAAAATCAGAAAAGGCAATCAGTCGGATCGCTTTCTTTTGCATTCTTTGGAGTGGTTTAATATTATGATCATAGGTGTTACCCCAGACTATACAACAGTATGAGAAAAAAGGAAGAATAATGGCATGGTATAATTGAACTAAAATTTTCACATTAACATAATGCCTTATTTTACAAAGAACACCAATACCTCTAGATATTTTTTTGGAAAGTTGTTGGATATGTTCTTTCCAGTTAAGATGACAGTCTATGAGAATTCCAAGGTACTTAACACTTTTATGCTGATTTAATGTTTTGCCATCTATTTCAATTTTCATAGAGTAATTTAATTTTTTTGATAAGGATGGAATACTACAAAATGTGTTTTATCAATATCAAGGGATAGCTTGTTTGCACAAAGCCATGTGTTAATTTCACCGAGTTCCCGATTGATAATTTCCTCAAGATGCTGCAAATCTTTATCAGAATAAAACAGATTAGAGTCATCTGCAAACAGATGAAAATCAAAGATAGATGAAGAATTTATAAAATCATTGATATAAATTAGAAACAATAGAGGGCCAAGTACAGAGCCTTGTGGTACCCCGCAAGTTATATGCAATGTGCTTGAGTCAGAATTGTTAATAGAAACAAATTGCTGTCTGTTAGATAAATATGACCTAAACCATTCATTTGCTATGCCACGAATGCCATAATGCTCAAGTTTAGTTAAAAGAATGCTATGATCTACTGTATCGAAGGCTTTACTTAAGTCCAAAAATATACCACAAGTAAATGTGTGGGTAGAAAGGATGGCTGGAAGGATGGAAGGACAGGTTGTTAGGCTGTTGCTACATCTGACATTTAACATGTATTCATAATGCATTTATTTGGTCAGAAAAAGCAGAATATTACGATGAGTAGCACAGTCACATAGCCATTTGCTGTAACTTTTTATCACTTTCTGACTTCAACTTTGATCAAAATGTACATTGTAATCAAAATCTGTAAATATTTTTATTATTTTTCATTAATAACATTAATTTTGGTATTACCCACAATCCTTTGTGGGCGTGGCACATTTTTGTTTTTCACTAAAACTCAACAAATTCAAAGTAAAATTAAAAAAAAGAGGTTTTGTTATAATATTATTTCACATTGAAGCAATGATCTCCTCATTTTCTTTTAAAGGGAGTTTGAAAATAGACTTTCGTCCACTTTTTCTGACTGGTAGGTCACTGCAAATGTGACGGACAGTAGCAGCATGAACAAAGGCTGTCCGTTTTTGGTCAATCGTGAAAGTCATGTCATGAATGTTCTCCCTGATGTAAAAGTGCCCCTTGAGAACTCTGTTTCCTCTGTAATAATGACACTGATAGTCATCTGTGACATTACTGTCAAGTTCCTCGACTCCATCAGAAGTGACCTGAAGGAGATAGAAGTCGTAGACAGGATCGTCTTCAGCAGCTATGGCAACTGTGCTTCCCTTGCTGGCCAGGTCAGCTATGTAGGAGGCAGTATCATGGTCTAAAATTGGTGCTTCAGTTGCCTGCCGAGTGGTTGCCACATCACCTTCTCTGCTTAGCTCTACTGGCTGGCTTCCATTCGTCAAGCCACGCCTTGTTGGTGCAGTTCTCCTCATTACCCACAATGCAACTGATGCAGTAGTATGAACGGTGTCGCACAAATACATGCCCTTGCTGAGGGGTTGTCTTCACACAGTGCAGCTTTCTGATTCCTTTTAATTCTGTGAATTTGCGTCCAGTTCTATTCCTTTAAACAGATCCTTCCCCAGAAGATGGCACAAAATGAAAGATCCTGCGCTTTAGCTGAACTGACTTTGTTCTTGCTGAGAAGCTTGATGGTGCTGGCTGGGAAAAGTGCTGGACTAAGAACTCATGCATGCTTCTAGCACTGGTGATGGTAGCTGTTCTTCTGAGGACAGCTTGGCTGACTTTCTGCTTTACGTGAGAACCTGCAGCATCCTGCTCTCCCTTGGCATGTGAGGTCTCGAAGTAGTTTCTCTGGATGGGATAGCCAAAGTCAGCCAGTGAACAAGAGAGATCACCAATGCAATGCCGGGATTTGTATTGAGCAGCACATCCATCAGTGAACTCATGCATCATCTGTGTGTTGTAGCCAACATCATTTACCACGTAGTTGTGTATTAGCTCTTGCATTTTGTGAACACTATCATAATCTTGAATAGGGTCATCAGAAATTACAAATATGTGTTCCTTTACAAGATGAGGATCTTCTTCGGTGCTGGCTACTCCATCCACTTCTTCTACTGCATGGCGATGAAGTATGGTAATGTGCAAGGACACTTTAACAACATCGAAGTACTCTGATTGAATCTCATCCTGCTGCTGACAAATGTAGCCTTCAGAGTAATCGTGTACACATACCACATGACCTGCAGGAAGGTTGTCAAGTAAGTTGTCAAGTTGCTCCCGCTGCCATTTTGCCATAAAGGAGTGACTGGGATAGGCTGCAAGGAGCTCCTTGAAATACTTGAAAAGCTCTGCTGGAGGTGTATCTTTCTGGATGAGTGCAATTTTTTTCTTCTCTTGACCATTGGCAAGAAACTTTCCAGTAGCAATGTAGTCATAACGTGACCAACGTACAGATCCCTCCTTTGAAGTCTCAGCAGGAAGAAGCTCGAACAAAGCCACACCACATTGGTCGCATTCTCTCTGCAGGCACTTGATGCTGTGGAATGAAGCACCATCTGGTTTAGGGCAGAGGGTTGACTCCACTGCTTCAGACAAGGTTGCTGGTACATGCACTTGAACAGGGTTGTCTTCCCCAACAGATGTTTTGATGGCTGCTTTTCTGAACTTCATGCATGTAGAGAAAACAATTTGTGTTTCAACATGTTTTCTGCACAGACATGACTTTCTGTCCCTTTCCCTGGCCTGCTTGACAAAAAAAGGTTTCAAACTTTCGAATTTCCTTTGCTTCACCTTAACTTCAGGATGGAGGTTGCTGAACTCAATTAACGCCTCGGTTTGTGTTTTTTCAAGCACATGCTTTGCATGGTGAATGTACTCGTTCTTTCCAATTCTTTTCTTTGAAAAATCTTTTTTGTCCCAGTGGGTCGGCTTGCCGTGTTCGTCCAGTAATCATAGATTACTTTGCTCTCTTCGTCTTTTATAGCGTCTCCTCTAACTTTGCGCTTTGTATAAAGCCAGTTCTCCACTTCCCCTTTCAGAGTTTTTTCACGGTGCTGGATGGCTCTGCTGATGCTTCTTTCACCAAGGTTGACTAGTTTTGACTGGGATAGGCTGCAAGGAGTATCTATTACAGACTCCTTCACTTGTTTGTCCTCTGGTCTGATTTACTGCATCTCCTGCCGTCGCTGCCCTCCATTTACATCGGCGAAACTGGGCGCACTCTGAGGGAACGTTTTGGTGAGCATCTCCGAAGCATTAACAAGAATGCGCCTGGTTTTCCCGTCGCAGAGCATTTCAGTTCTAACGGACATACCGCAGACGACGCACTGGTCCGTGGGATTAAACTCTGCGAAGGGAACAAACAGAGGAAAAGGCAGGACATGCCAGCCGCGCGGCCTCAATGCTGATTTTCACTTCATTTGAAGTTCGCGCGCGCGTGCAAAACGCAACTTTCAAATTTTATCCTGCCTCTCTCCACATCACATTCCACAACAAGCAACACTATTGTTTGGGGCTTGCTCTGTTTGCTGGAAAGGGTGTTTGAAACAAATCCAGAAGCTCAAATTTCCTTTTGGATAAACTTTGGCTATGTGGCTAGCCACATAGCCGCTTTAATGATTAACTTCAATATCAATTACAGACAAACTGAAAGGAAGCCCTACCCAGCAAAGGTGAGGGCAAAAATCCGCCAGAGCTCACTTGGGTAAAGTGAAGCAGCCCCACCCAAGCCCCAACAATAGTGTGTGAAAATTACATACTAACAGTATCAGGAACGAATAAGGCAAGCAAAACGAAAAATGTTGCCCTTGTGAACAATTCTTTGAACATTGGCTCCTGTGCATTAACGAAAAAATCGTACTATAATTGTCAGCGAAACTAATTTAAACGAACAGTAAGTGTATACTAGTAAGCTCTAATGACTATTAATAACAAACCGAAAACAATAATGGCCCCTGCACATAAATAGCGCTCTAAAAGTATCTTTCGTGACATAAGCTCAATAATGGCCCCTGCACACTATTGATGAAGAGAAGCTTAAAATAAATTTCGCAACAATCTCAAAAGTGGCCCCTGCACACTATTGAAAAGATTAGTCTATAAGTGGTAAGCGACATTATTCAAGCAACTGAATGGCAGCATTAGCCAAGAAACATTACTCGTACCCAGGAACATTACTAATACCAAATTGAACATGGGTGTGCGATATTTGATGTTGATAGTGGCTCCTGCACACTAACAAACACTATGGATTAAAAACCATGACTGAGAGGAAAACTGTTGCCAAGGCCAAAGCAGTTGCCCCTGCAAACTGCTCAACCGCCCCAAGGCCTACATCGCTCCACCCCACATCCAAATCGCTCCCCTAACGCTTATGATTGGTTGAACTGTGAGCTGTGTGAAAAGCTAGTGAGGCGAATGTACCTTTTAAAAGCGTCAGACTTCCACCTCCCGAGTAGACGGATCTGAGAATCGGAATAGCCACAGGCAGCCGCATGAGAGGCAGCCCCTATCCGAAAACTATGCCCTTTATATTTTGTGGAATCGAGCCTGCAAATCGCAATTGCCCTTGCCAACCAATCATTGAATTCTGTTCGGGAAACCGGGACCCCATTCAGGTGTTGAAATAGGGGCCCTGGTTTTGAGCCACACAACGACAAATATCTCAAGAGGTTCTCAACAGGGCAAACACCCGGTTGGCGGGGAATGATTACGGAGACGGGGCTGGCTGTAGTGGTGCTTAAATTGATGAAAGGTGAGCTTCAATGATGCTATAAAGCCAGATGCGCTTGAGAGCTTGGTGACCTGACTAAGCTGTAGTACATCAGAGGCCTTCTTAGAGGCAGTTATCTCACCAATGCGCATAAAGGCATAAAATGCAGTGGTACACATTGCTTTGAACATACATGCAATATATTCACAGTCTAGAACAGGTGCACAGGTAGTACACGTGCGTTCCAGGATGGAAACTGTGATTGGAAGGCGTGTATCGAGCCTTGCACCAACTTTCCCATACCCCTTAAGCATCTCCAGGATAAAAAATACTTTTGTTGGATCAGCAACCCCAGCCAGCCGGTGTATATACCCAAGGGCAGAAACATAAGTATTCACAGTGGATGGTGCATAATTATTTTTGTACAAATAAGCAATGAAAATGGCCAAATTTGAAGGTGGCAAGGGCAGAGGGCAGGCACACTGGCCAAAAACATCTATTGAGAAGGTACTATATAGCTTCCAAGCTCGCCTATAAGTAGGGAGAGAAGATGGTTGTAGGCTGGAACCCAATAAATGTTTTACCACATCTGCCAATGTTCTGGTTGTAGGACTGTCGGGATAGGCACCGGAGCGAGTTGCATGTGTGCTGGAGCAAGGCGTCAAAATCTCTGAATCTGCAAACGGGACAAAGAGTCTGCCAAGTCATTCTTAATTCCAGGTACATGACGTGCACGGAATAATATGTTATTTTGAAGGC
>OZ026596.1:40897342-40904842 GCA_964020085.1 Micromussa lordhowensis | reverse complement strand
CGTGGTTCAAGCCTTCAGAAATATCTGAAATGAGTGCCCTTAAAGTTTCTGTTTCCTTTTCTTCTTCGGGAGTCTTGATCAAACCACTCTCACATAAGACCTTTCTTGTCCATGGACTTTTGGCAATGCTTTGGACAATTTCCGCCTTCTTTCGGGGTGTTGAAGGGAGTGTCTTCTTAACTTTGTTGGTAGCGCGTTTTTTCGACGTCCGGTTTGCGAAACCTGGAGAATCCTCGCTATTATTATATTCTTGAGCTTCCGTTCGCTTCTTTTCACGGTATTTTCGCACTCTTCCTCTTGTTTGTTGCCTTTCCCTTTCTCTTTTTCCTTGCGCTGCGATACGGGAAGCTTCTCTTTGCTCCGTTTCCCTTTTTTGGCGTTTCGTTTTCTCGGCAACGTGTTGCGTGTGTGGCCGAATTGACTTCTCGGATTGCAATTTTTTTCTCGGTTCTTTAACTTGAGCAATCTTTTTTTCCTTGTTTTGCTGATAGTAGGCCTTGTCCGTTTCCCTTTTTGCCACTGCTTTTCTTTCTTGGGCCGCCTTCTTTCGCGAAATACCTGAATTTAAATTAGACTCTTTTGTTTCCATCGGCTGCGGTTGAATTCCTTCAGCGAAATACACTCTAATGATGCACGTGTTAAAAATCACGCAAGCATCTCGGTGTTGTGCAATAATCTGCCCCTGCAAACTCTTTATAGACCCCCCTATAATTGCCAGTGTAAACAATCCATGTGCTGTCGAAGAAAAGCGCGAAGAAGCGCTTTTTGTGGAGGTTTCGGTGGCGTTGTTCGCCAGATTTCTTCGTCACTTTCCTTCATTACGGTTCGTGAACACGGCAGCAATGGCGGAAAGTGTTTCTGCGTCGACCAAACGTAAATTTCTAGCGTTTTATCCAACAAAATGGATTGAAACGTTCGGTACTTTTAGCTTAACACAAGCTCATTCCAGGAGACATGACCTTGTTTATTCAACTACACAAAAATCTTGTCTGCCTACAGATCAACTGGTGGATGTGCGATGGAATTATGCTCCTTAGGGACGTTACGGAATGTGTTTCCGCGCGTCTTATTTTGATCTGGAAAGCAATGTACTCGACGGTTGAACTTCAGCGTAGGTTTGTAAATACTATGATGTATGCCCATTACATTTTTGTTATTTGTTTGTTTCTTGCACAGTCCAAATTGTCATTATTGGTACTTTTGTACACTACGGCTGTTTTAAAAGTTGTAAGCGTTACATCATTTAGTGATAAAAACAGACATTTATTTCTCAAGTCCAAATAAACTATTCTTCTTGAAAATTATACAGCCTGTTCCTTTTGTAGTTATTTACTATTGGCCAAAAAATAGTGGCTCCACATGCATTCGGTATTGAAATATTTAATTTTTTCTTCCGTGCCATACATTTTATGTTACGCGTTACACCCAGAAATTCGCACATTTTTTGGAAATATTTATTTGTGAAAATTTTAACATTGTCGCAAACCTTGTTTTCTTCACACCAAAATAAAGTAGGATAACTAAGCTTCCATCATGGAAAGTTTCAGATTTAAAGGCTTAATCTTCGCGAAGATATTTGCTGGCAAAGGCACTTCAGTCCAAAATGGCGAGGTGATTGTGCTACTGATCTACGCACCTGGAATGTCCCATATTGTCTTCGGAACCAGGCACTGAAGGTTGTAGGGGGAATATCGCTGTAGACCTTTAATTGATCGGAAGATGATGTGCTGTGGGGTGCTGTAGTACTTTAAAATCCTTGACCAGCAAGTTTATGAGGTAGTGCTTAAATGGAATCAAGATTTATTGGCTAACTAATATAAATCAAATGCGAAGTATTGAACATATTACCAGTTGCTTAAACAAAATTAAGAGGAAAGTAATGGTTGTTTATTAATTATTATTAACATGTTCGAAAAAACAAGTGCTTTTAGAGTAACTTGTACTTGAAACTATTTTCAATTTGGGTTTGAACAGAACAAACTACATACCATACAAATGTATAACATATAAGTGAGAAAATGGAAGAACAATGTAATGAATTAGAACTATACCTTATGATTATACCTCCGCGATACCACACATTGGGAGCGAGGTCACGCGTTCGAATCCCATTGACACCCTGATTTTTTTCAGGCTTTTTCTTTCCAGTTACTGATATCCAGTGTAAGAGAAGCCATAAAGCCATAAAGAGGGGTCCTCGTTGATTCGGAAGTAGTGGCATACACTGAAAACAGACTCCTGGTCTCCATCCGGGGCCCACTGGAAGGACAGTTCAGCATTCAATATGTGTGTCAAGATGTCTTGATGGGTGGTGTCCACATCAGACTTGGAAAAACAAATGACGTAAGGTGGATGGTGCTCCGAGCAAAGTGTGCACCAGCCCAAGTCCGTGCGCGCGTATACCTAAAAAAAACTCGGAGAGGTTGACCACACGTTTTGAGGCTTTGCTCCGTAAGCATACTGCATTTATAAAACTCACAATGGAGTTGGACTTCCACTGATTTCCTGAATTGACTGTTGCCCACAGCTGCATCAATTGCCAGTCTTCTGTGGGCCATTATGTTGGGAAGAGGTACAGTGTTATAATGAAAGACAGGCCATTGACGAAGCCTAGGGTCAGTTCTATATAGGTCAGGTAATCAGAAGTAGTGAGAACTGCATCAGTTTGTATGTTGTCAATTTGCTGAGATGTAGCTGACTCGGAGGCAGTGAACTTGCCATCGAAGGTCGCCAAAATACTGTCAAGGTCTCTGAGTACAGTTTATGAAAGCTTTCTGGTTCAGGAATGTGGAAAGTAGGATGATTCAAGGTTAGGTCTGTCATATTGGTTGTCGCAAGTGCCAATGGAACGAATTCTAGAGTCTTATTGGTAAATAGGTTGTAAATAAATTCAGTTTGATATGCTAACATGACTTGATCCTGACTCGATGTGCACCCAGGAAAAAACACATCTAAAACAGACCTTTGCTGATCCTTTCTGCCTTCAAAGAACAAGATATGATAGATAAATAAACTTAAAAGTAAATAAAGGAATAAAATATATGAAAGGAATTTGGCAACTAGCAGAACACCAGCCTTCTACTCTTCAAGAACTGGTGGTAACATCTTGCTTGAAAAGGGATAAGCTGAGATAATAGCGAGGTTGTCTCCATAGATCGCTTTCCAGCTAAAATATATACATATTTCCCAACTGGAAAAGCCATAGGGATCATAGCCGATCATGTTTCCCATTTGGAAAACATATATATAATATTCCCCATGGCCATGCTTGAAACCGCATTTGATTATTTCATAGTGGCCCTCCAGCTCCAGAACCAAGTTTTCCGCATCAGCAAAGGCAATGTCACAGTTAGGTTGAAACTTCTCTTAAGTTTTGACACATGCTGTTCGTTGATCTCTACGTGGTGGTAATTGATTTGTTCTGCCTGTTGGAGAGAATCATATTGGAGGTTTCAAATGCTACAGCTATTTTCGAGAGTAAGATGAAAGACTAAAATGATCGATTCGTAAATGGATACACATGACGGTAACTGACGGTGATTGGAATGAAGGTTATATAGAAGGAACTAAAGAAATGTGACCAGACCCCAACACCGCTTGTTCAATATTCCTAGGGGTTACTTTTTTCAATTATCCTCTCTAAGGCATTCTCAAATTCCTTGTTTTCGACATGGACAGTTATCAAACTTCGCAAAGCAAGATGGTGTTAGGATTCCGAAGCACTCTGCTGTCCTTTTTTTGGTTTTGTTTTAGTCGCCAAAGGTTTTGCTTATGCATGTATTGGGAACTGTTGCGGGTTCGAATGTTTTTAGTGGTAGGTATAGTTTGTAGTCTAACCAGAACACAGGGATCTTGGAAACACAACAAGATATATTTAATCCACACTTCCACACAGGACTTCTCAACAAGCACACGCTAGGCTTGTAGCTACACTTGACTTTAAAGACACGGCCTCTTGCCAAATATCCACGTAACCTCTGTTACACTTCACAAACACGACCTCTGTCGATTACACGCGACCTTCGTCACACTTCAGTAAACACTACTGTAAAACTCCTCAAACACTCCTGGGATAAAAACCATCTAAACACTACACCGATTTACTTATATACTTTACAGCAAAACGTTCTAGAACTTTCCGGTTATACTAAATAAAGTATCATTACAAAAAAACTACTTACAGCAGCAGACGTAAACGACTGAAATAAATTGCTTAATCACCGTGACAAGGCTAATTAAATATGCACGAAAGTTCTAGATCAAATTAGCATACACGCGAATGTTCCAAGTGACGGAAGTCACGCCACAATTTTTCGTAACATAACCCCCTCTTGAGAAGAAATTTCTTAAATTTCTACTAACAACGAAAAATTAGTTAAATAGTACCAACTGAGGAGGCAATCCAGTGTCTCTTAAATTATTCCTCTACTCTGCCTAGGTAATCCGCTCCTACATTCTCAGATCCTTTGATAGCCTCTACTCTGAAGTTGTAACTCTGAAGAAACATGGCCCAACGCATTAAGCGTCCGTTAGCAAACTTCGCACTGTTCATGTACTTCAGTGGCTCGTGATCTGTTTGTAGCACAAAGGGAACTCCAAACAAATAAAGATGAAACCTTTTGAATCCCCACACGATAGCTAAACACTCTTTCTCGATGGTTGAATAATTACGCTCTGCACTTGACAATTTCTTACTTGCGTAGCAAACCGGGAATAGCTTGCCCTCATGTTCTTGCATTAGAACAGCGCCAATACCACTATCAGAAGCATCAGTCTGCAGAAAGTAGGTTTTCCTAGGATCTGGCAGTCGAAGGACTGGTTCCTTTGTTAGCAGGGCCTTGATGCGCTGATACGCTTTCTCTTGTGCCTCGCCCCATTCAACTTTGTTAGGTTGACCTTTACGCGTGAGGTCTGACAGCGGAGCTGCTAATGCGGCAAAGTTGGGGATAAAATCTCTGTAATATCCAGCCAAACCCATGAACGATCTTACTTGCTTCTTAGTAGTCAATCTTGGAGCATCTCTAATCATTGTCACGTTGTCTTCATGGAGACCAATTAACCCTTCCTCTAAACGATGACCAAGAAAATCGACGGTGTTGACTCCAAAAAGACATTTGGTCGGTCTTATGGTCATTCCAGCTGCTAATAATCTTCTAAACAGTACTCGAAGCGCCTTGATGTGCTCCTCCCACGTACGGGTATGAACCAGAATGTCATCCCAGTAAAATTCAACGTTGTCCAATCCATGCAGTAGTTTCTTCATGGCTCTCTTCAAGGTCGCTGCGGAGTTAATCATACCAAACGGCATTTTCAGGAATTCATACGATCTGTCAGGCGTCACAAAAGCCCTCTTCGGTATGTCCTCCTCGGGTATAGAAATTTGCCAGTAGCCCTTGCTTAAATCAATTCTTGTGAAATACTTGTTGCCATTCAACTTCTGGAACAAATGCTCGGCAGTCGGCATAGGTTCAGGGTCGAACACGGTTAATTTATTCAGTCTCCGATAATCCACGCATACACGGTTTGTGTTGTCTTTTTTCTTAACAACCACAACAGGCGAAGCATAGGGCGAACTTGATTCTCTTATGACTCCCATCTTCATCATGTCTGAAATATCCCCCTTCAGCGATTCTCTCAAGCTATATGGTACTGGATATGGTCTTGATCTAACTGGTTGGTCGGATGTAAGCTTGATATGATGCTGAGCCAAACTTGTGCCTGGGGCTTCTGTGAACAAGCTTTGAAACTGGTTTGCAAGATCCATAAACTCTGCCCTCTGATCATGAGAAAGGTTATCTCCGATGACCACATCATTGACTGACTCTTTAGCAACATAACCACCAATCTCCAGAAAATCAGTACCTTCCACAGGATCGACCTCTTCTACTTCACTTTCAACATGCACGTTCTTACAACTTTTAACGTTCACTTAAGGGCAACTGCTCCAACGGGCACGGAATCCTTTCGCTCAAAATACTTTTTCAGTAGGTTAGCATGGTAAACTCTCTCTTTTCCTTTGACTCTCACTTTATAATCACTGACACCAACTACAGCACTAACCTCAAATGGACCCTTCCACTGCATTAGGAGCTTGTTATGGTCAGTCGGTAGCAGCACTAACACTTTATCTCCTGGTACAAACTTCCTGACTTTAGTCTTGCGGTCATAATAATGCTTGCCTTTGTTCTGAGCTTTCTGAAGCTCGGTGTGCGCCAGCTTGAGGGTATCTTCCAACTTCTCGCGTAGCTCAAACACATACTGGTAACTATTCTTTACTTCAGGCTCCTCCAGCTGTTTCGTCCAGAGCTCTTTGAGAATAAACATCGGTCCTCTGACAGCTCTTCCATACAGCAACTCAAACGGCGAAAACCCAGTAGACTCTTGAGGAACTTCACGATATGCAAACAATAGCGGGTTGATGTAGCAATGCCACTGTCTTGGCTGTTCGCTGCACAATCTCTTCAGCATGCTCTTCATAGTTCCATTAAACTTTTCCGTCAGGCCATTACACATAGGATGATAAGGAGTCGTAGTGAGCTGTTTAATGCTCAAAAGTCGCGTCACTTGCTTCATACACTTAGAGACGAACTGCATACCAAGGTCACTCAAGATCTCTTCAGGAACTCCCAAAGGACTAAAGATATTCTCCAACGCTTCTGCCACAGTCTCAGTATCAATGTTCTTGAGCGGGACTGCTTCAGGATAACGAGTTGCAAAGTCGACCAATGTCAATATGTATCTATGACCATCCTCACTCGGGGGACTAATAGGTCCAACCAGGTCGATTGCTACTCTCTTAAACGGCTTGTCAATTAATGGCATCTTCTCTAGGGGAACCTTCGGTACGGAACCCTTGTGAAGTGTCTTCTGACATACATCGCAGGACTTGCAATAGCGAGTCACGTCCCCTTGAATACCTGGCCAATAGAATGAGCTCTGAATCTTGTCAGTCGTTTTCTTTATCCCCATGTGGCCTCCCATGATCGATCCGTGAGCTAGTTACATTATTCGACTTCTCAGCTGCACAGGAACCATAACCTGCTTCAGGGGTTTACCTCCGTTCACATAAGGGTGCTTGTAGACGCGGTACAGAACTCCACCTTTCACTTCAAATGAAGTCGCAGCCTGGCGTCTCACAGCTACATCATCTTTCTCCCAAAATTTCTGTAAGCTCTCGTCATCTCGCTGCATCTGCTTGAGCTTCTCTCTATCAACTACAGGACTTCCTTTGATACCCGGTACCTTCAACGGAATATGTTCTCCAGCTTTCTTAGCTTGACTTCTCGTGGTTACAGCACAAGCTTCTTGTACCGGAACTTGCCAGCTTGGGTCTGGGTCATCAACAGCTCTAGCGCCTGGTACATTACCAATAATTAAATCATAAACAGCATCGGGAAGACATTGCGCTTCCACTTGGCCCTTGAGATAAGGTGTATCAACATCAATCTTTGCAATGGGAACTTTCCTCGCTGTATTGTCAATGAGCAACATGACATTAAA
>OZ026596.1:40844842-40894842 GCA_964020085.1 Micromussa lordhowensis | reverse complement strand
AAACAAAGAAAAGAATGGCAAATTATATGAGTTTTACGAGAATTAAGTGAACCACAACTTGCGCTAACAGTTCTACAATCGTTTTTCTTAACTGTTTGTATTTGGGGCAACCCCAAGTTTATAAATTGAGACAAGGAATAATCAGTCTGTTGAACAAGTCTTTTTCAACATGACCTCCTTTGAAAGCCACCACAGTCCTTCCCTCCTTCTTGTATTGGTTGTACAATCACAGCAAGGCAATATCTGCTTGATCTTGCTTGTAAGTTCTTTCTTGCTAACAGGGTTGATAAACGAGTCTGTGTATTTTGTTTTCCAAAGTTCACTGTACATAATAGTGGCCGTGTCCGCGTTTGAAACCTTCCTCTATGATCTCATATGTCTCCCTTTCTTGCCATGTACTTTTGGTTAAACGAGCCAAACAGCTGACAAGATGAAAGTTTGACTTGAACTTTGAGGCCCGAGGATGAACGTCTAGTCGAACATGACGTTCCTGGATGTGATTAAAGCATTCATCGCAGTTTTCCAACGCCTTTTTTGTGTCAGTCCAAAAAATACCAGAGTGGGCGTGCTTTTTACTTTAGGATCAATTAGTATGCATTTTCAAACAAAAGACTTAAGTGTGCATATCGCCGCGCTGTAACGTTGTGTTTTCTCGTACGAAACCATGTACTATTTGCACGTTTTAAAGTGACTTTTTAATTTTTTAAACCCGCTGCTATCTTAAGATGTGACATAAACTACTAGTTTTTTGCTTTAGATTTATGAAATAACGTTTAAACTCATCAACAATAGATGAGCTTGGGAGCTGGTGCCTTAGAAGGGCTGGTGGAGCCGGGCAACAGTTCTGGCAGAGGGAAGGAGGTATCCATCGAAACCCTGCAAGCGGCGACCGCCCAGGCACTGTCACACTGATCGAGTCAGTGGAATACTTACCCGCACCCAATACTTACCCAAGGGAGGGAGGAGTGGGAAAGAAAAGCTCTGCAAACTGCTGGCAGGCAAACCGCAAATACAAAAATGACCTGAAAAGGTCAGCAAGCAAGCAAGCGAAACGCACGAGGTGCCCCTGCTAAGCTGAAGAGGCCGCCCCGAGCCGTGCTAAAGGAGACGACCGCTGGATGGCATTGTCTCGAGATAACCTTGCCTAAATTTCATTTAGCCACATTTAAACTCGTCAACAATAGATGAGCTTGGAAGCTGGTGCCTTAGAAGGGCTGGTGGAGCCGGGCAACAGTTCTGGCAGAGGGAAGGAGGTATCCATCGAAACCCTGCAGGCGGCCACCGCCCAAACCTCTCCTGAAGGTGCTTGAACAAGGAGGGGGCCGTGACACAGGGTGGAGAGGGGACCTCCGACTCCAATACCCACAAGCACCAGAGTTCCCAAGTCCAACTATGCTGCACACAAAAAACTTAAGAGAAAAAGACAAACCTTGTGCAGTGCAAGACAATTAAAGAGTGAACCAGAAGAGGGACCAGTGTTAAGCTAGGGAACTGGACAGTCAGGCCAAGGATTCCGAGGGAGTCCTGATGTAGAGTTGATAAGCATTGCTTGTCCAACGCCCAAGAGCCTGGATGAGGTGGTCGGGAACACCATTGCGGGCGGCAACTGTTGCAGCACCAATCCGGAAACTATGGCTTGAGAAGTTGCCATCGATCCCAGCCGCGGATAAGAACTGTCTAAGCCGGTTGGTCAGGAGAGGACGAGACAGAGGCTGCCCGTTCTTGAGCAGGAACAAGGGGCCAGGTGCATTGCCCCGCATAGAGAGATAAGCCAGCATAGCAAGGAGAGCGCACAAGGGAGCCTTTCCCCGTCCAATATGCACAAGGGCACCCTTGCGAAATGGGTCAGTTTTGGAAGCCTTGATTTGAACACGCAAGCAGGTGGGAGAGCTGCTGGAGTCCACTGCTAAATCAGCGACGGACAGGTGGATAGCCGGTGTGAAGCTGCAATCAGCGTCATGAGTAGTTGAGACAGGTTGCAGCTTATGACGATTTTCGGTGAAATTGGTCTCTCCTCTTTAAAGTAATGTTTAATGGGTCTTACAGACAGCCCCCTTGGCCCCTTTCAATGTTGGAGTAATAACACAGGCAGGGAGATTTGTATTTCAACATTGAAAAAGGGGGGGAGGGGATATTTGAGTAATAAATAACCGAAATCGTTGGAAAATGCCGTATTGGAGTAAAATGTCTCAACACTTATGACGCTGATTGTCCGAAGTACTATATTGCATTTCGACCAAACAGCAAACATTTTCAAAGACTTTAACGCATCTTAACTTTTACATCGGGCGAAGTTACACACTTCTAGGGGATTTTCATGACGTCATTGCCGTTAATGAATAAATGGTGAGCAAATTGGTCTTTGTTCATGACGTCATAAATACTGTCTCTGCACAACAATAATCCCGTTGCAATGGTTTTCAAGGGAAAAATCGATCCGGAAAAGCGTGCATACATCCGGTTGGCAATGCAGTTTAAAGGAGAAAAGCCGGCAGCTATCATAAAGAAGCTTAATATTTCCAGAGCTTCGTTCTATCGCATCCTGAAGGGTGAAAATGGAAAGAAATCTACCAAAGGGATGGCGACAGATAAGTATACCACAGGACGCCCGCGAAAGTTATCAACGCGCGATGAGCGTCTACTTCTTCGACAAATTCCGGTTTTAAGAAAATCAGAAGGCAACTTTACAGTGAAGCGGATTATGCACAGTGCGGGAATAAATCTCAATACAGTATCCTGTAGGACAGTCCAGCGGTTTCTCAGAAGGAAAGGATTCTATTATCTGCAAGCAAGAAAAAAGGGAATCCTTACGGAAAAAGACCAGTACAAGCGATTACAATTTGCGCGAAAGGTTAAGACGAACTACCCGTGTAGTTTATGGACAGAAAAGATTGCTTTTTATTTAGATGGAGTTAGTTTCGTCCATAAATATAATCCTGCGGATCAAGCGCGTGCCCCGAAAGCGCGGATATGGAGGAAAAAGCACGAGGGCCTCACACTGGGCTGTACGTCTAAAGGTTCCCATTGCGGATCTGGGGGAAGAGTCGCCAAATTCATGGTGGCAATAAGTTACCGCGAAGGAGTAGTTCTCTGTGAACAATACGACAGACTCAATGGTTCGTACTTTAAAGAACTTATTCAAAGGAAATTTCCCGACATGTTCAAGAAAGCGAACAAAGGTACTTCGAGACTATGGGTACAAGATGGAGACCCCAGTCAAAACAGTGCTTTGGCTCGCTCCACATGGTTGAAAATAAGGGCTAAGCTTCTTACAATTCCACCGCGGAGTCCTGATATTAACCCCATAGAGAACATTTTTAATATCATCAAGCAAATTCTACAGAAAGAAGCTCTGAACAAAAACATTACGTTTGAAACCTTTGAACAGTTTTCGAGACGTGTAGCTGACACAATTAACACTCTGGATGAGAGGTTAATAGACAGGACAATCGAAAGTATGAGCAGAAGAATAGATTTAATAATTGAAAAGAACGGTGCACGTACAAAGTATTATGAAAAACTTCAATTAATTTCCACAGCAAAATATCCTTTCAAAAATGAAAGCTTCCCAGTACATGTCATTTTCATGGCGTGACATCGTAACGCAGTTCATATAAAAGCGTGACACACTGATGCTGTTGTACGTAATAAAATACATGTGCGTTGTTTTCCCTGTTTTCGCTTCAATTTCAACGCAGTGATGTAGAAACTGGCCTAACTGTGAACAATTTGCTGTTCCCTAAGGAACTATCGTGGAAAAATAACTCCTACTGCTTTTGTTTCTGAAAATCAACGAGTAACCACGAGTAACCCGGAAAGCAAATATAATTATGCAATGTTTTCTTATCTTGCATGGTTACTCGTGGTTACTCGTGATATACGACTATTCAAACATCCTCGTTTACTCTCCAAGAACCAGACATGCGAAACACTTTGGACAAGAAGGAATTTCCTTTTGTTTCGCTTCAGGAATCTGCCAATGGAAGGTAAATTGCTTCCAACGAACTGCCATCATCTCACTTTCCCTCTCATCGATCGCGCCGTTTTTAATTAACATAATGGGATTTTTGCTTGTTGCAAAAATTGGGGTGTCGCTGTTGAACACAATGTCCTTTGCGTAATGTGACTTAGGAGCGGGCAGATGCACCAGTTGACCTTCCAGCAGTAGAAGGAGGTCATGCCACTGAATAATGGCGGGAGACCACCTGAAGTCGTTCAAAAAGATACATTCAGCCTTTTCTGCTCCAACCCACGCAAAACTTGTACTTGCTGGGTTCGAAAAGGTATTGTAAATGACGTTTAGCGGGTTCAAAATAAATGTCTTTCCACAATTTGCGGGACCAACTATCAATAAATTACGATATTTCCCCCTTCCTTTCTCCAACAGTTCCAGAACAGTCTGTCCAAAAAATTGCAGTGAAACTCCATTTTTGTCCAACACTTGTCTGGCGCACGCAAGCCACTGTCCTGAACAATTTTCCACACATTCATCTTCTTTGACCTCTTGAAGAAGTTTGATTCTTGATTTCCTTGTCCGTTGTAGATGTTCTTCCGAGTTTTCAAGTTCCCACGCAGTCTCTAAAACCTCCGCAACAACCTTCGTGCCTCTATTTACAATGAACTTTGCAATATCAGTTTTGCCTTCCATTTTTTGTTTGCGCGCAAGAGACAGCAACTCAGTACGAGATTTAATGTTCTTCTCTACGATGACTTCAGATAATTCGTAAGCGGACAGTCGTTTCTTTTTCCCCCGGCTTTCTCTTTTCCTCGTATTGTGATCATGAACAATGGAAGATGTTGCAAGATAATCTTCTTCGCTATATATATCACGATCTCCTCTTTCCCGAGATACACTTCGCTTTCTCCTTCCTGCTGTATTAGCAATTGATGCTGATGTAGTGTTAGGAGGTTTTCCATTGGCTAAGTCTGGATGGTTGACACTTTCAATAAACTCTTCATCCTCTTTAGTTACATACTGCCATGCGCTATAATAATTTCGGTGGATGCTTGAGAAATGCACAGAAATACCACATCTCTCCAACAAATTTCTCTTACTTGAAAGCCACCGCTGATTTCTGTCCAGCTTAATAGCCATGTGGTAATGAACACCAGAATTAGCGTGTTGTTCCTGGCAGCAACACCACTGAACGATTTCAGCAGGAGTATCGTAGAACGAGTACAACACAGCATCAACAAACGATTGCCTGGTAGGAAATCGCTCCAGCTCAACTTGACTGTAGGTAATGAGGTACACTTTACGTACAGCTCTTTCTCTAAGTTCCTGGTCTTTGCACGCAGGGATATCATCTTCGCTCACAACTTCATCATCTACAGAACACGATCCCGACTCATACCCTTTTATAAGTTCCATGATGACATACACGCCGATGTAGGATCGCTCGATCCAGCGGTAACGCAACGTGAAAGGCTTGAACTGATTGTAAGTCTATTATGGTGTCGCACGTGAAAATTTCCATGTTGTTTACACCGTGTAATAAACAGTCTAGAAAGCTTTAAAGGTAAAAATTCCACGATATTCCCAAAAATGTTGGAATTTTTAACAGAAAAGAAGAATTTAGATTGACTTTCATCATTTCTGCCAGAAGCAGCCATATGCACTAAAGTAAAAGTGTAAATTAATGGGTCTTACAGACAGCCCCCTTGGCCCCTTTCAATGTTGGAGTAATAACACAGGCAGGGAGATTTGTATTTCAACATTGAAAAAGGGGGGGAGGGGATATTTGAGTAATAAATAACCGAAATCGTTGGAAAATGCCGTATTGGAGTAAAATGTCTCAACACTTATGACGCTGATTGTGGCTAAGTTGGGCACAGTAAATTCGGCAGAACGAAGAAATCCAAAGTAGCCGAGGGTGCAAGCTGCCCAGAACATGCAATCGTCTTGCGAACTGACGTCCAGGGATTACCAAATGATCAGCATGATGCTATCGGTGACCGGAAGGCGATGAGCCTCTGGAGAGCCCTGGGAGCGTTTGATTCCTCTTATCACTCGTCGGAGGCGAAGGCAATTGAGGAGCGGGTCTGGAAAACCTTGCTCGATGTGAAGGGATCGGACGGCGGATAAGTAAACTTTGATGGAAGAATGCTGGATGGAATCCGCAAGGAAGGCGACAAACAAACAAAGCGTCCACTCGTCAGTGGGGCAGGGAGAGCCGGCAGGGTGGGGTTTGCCTGCTTGGAGGCAGAAGTTGTAGAATCTTCTCTGACCTGAAGCGTAAGACTTCTGCGTTGACTGGGCCAAGCCTTGGACGAGGAAGAAATGGCAGCGCTCCTCTAGGAGGGAGGTATCAAGCTGTCCAGAAGGAGCTGAGGGATGGGGCATGGAGTAGAATGAGCCTCTGAGCTAGGCGTCGAAATTCCTGCCAACGAAAGCGAGAGATTGCGTCAGCCACTTTATTGTCGATTCCAGGTAATGGATAGCAGTGAAAGTAAAGCCGCAGCGAGCCGCAGAAAGGAGTAAGTTACGAAGAAGATATATTAAGACAGGGACCTTATAGACGTTCTGGATGAGAGGATAGCAACAACAGCTTCATTATCGGAATGGAAGAGCACATGCCTCTTGGACCACAGAGAACCCCATAAGTTAGCAGTGATCACGACTTGAAAAAGCTCTTTATAAGCAATTGACTGATGGACCTGAGATGGTGCCCAGGGGCCAAAGAACCACTCGCCTTGGGAGTAGGCACCAAAACCCACTGACCCGGCTGCATCGGTCGTGACTTCTCGATCCGTGGCTGCTGACATGCCGGGAAAGAGCCAGAATCCCACACCATGCCAAGATGACAAGAACTGCTGCCACCACTGGAGGTCTAATTTGAACTCATGGTTAAGGCGAATGGGGTGATCTCTTCTTCGGAAGCAGCACAATAAATCAATCATCCTGCGGAGAAAGGTTCTGCCAGGCCATACCACTTTGGCTGCGTGGTGCAGGTGGCCAATGAGAGATTCCAATTCACGCCTGTTGCACCAACGACGTGGGAGCCAGGAGTGGATCAAGTCCCTTAGTGCAAGCAGCTTTTGCTCAGGGAGACGGGCTACTTGCTGGATGGAGTCCAATTCAATGCCAAGAACCGTAAGCGATGTGGCTGGACCTGCACATTTGCCGGGGTGAAGAGGCAACCCCAGCCTTTTGCACACGGTGATGGCGGTGGTTAAGATTTGCAGCACATCAAAGCGACTGAGGAGGGCCAGCGGTAATGAAGTCGTCGAGGTAATGAAGCAAGTCAGGTACTTGATGTCGATTTACCAGAATCCATTCGACCATGTCAGCAACGGAGTTGAAGATGAAAGAGGCAGAGCGGAGACCGAAGGGGAGAGTAATATCTATGAAAAATTTAAACCCGCAATTTCATGCTGAGCAACGAGCGGTCGTCCGGATGGACAGCAATGTTCCGATAGGCTGCTTCGACGTCGAACTTAGCCTGGGCCATGGTGGGCAACCATCTGAATAATCCAATCAACGGATATGTACTGGAGGGTAAAATCTTGAGGGTCAATACCATCGTTTACGCTAGCACCCCCGGGGAGGATAAGTCAACAATCAAACGCCACTTGGCTGGCTGCCCTCGTTTTGGAATTACGCCAAAGCTGCTGATATGCAGATGGGGAAGTGGGGGAGAAATAAAGAGGCCAGCAACCCTGCCCAGTGCTACCTCGTTGCCTAAGTACTTGTCAATGACTTGTTGATGCTGGAAGGCAGAGAGTTTGTTCTTTTTCGCTGGCCTAAGTCTATGGGAGGCCTGGAAACCCAATTTGAAGCCATGACGGAGGCCCTCAATGACGTAGGAAACCTTCTGTTGGTCAGGATGGCTGGCCAATTCCCGGGAAAATTCATCCACTTTGAGAGGGCTAACTGCCGAAACGGGTGGGAACACTGTACTGGCTGGGGGAGAGATGAAAGAAGGACCAAATAAACAACAATGCAAAGCAAATTTTAATAACTGCTAACGGATTGCAAAAGTTGGAATAACGGCGAGGATGTTCGGGAAAGGAACTAAGACTAACTGAAAGTAACAGAGGTAATCGAGCTGCGAACTTTAAGATGAAACTTGGTGGCGATACAAACAACCTGAGCGCGAGAGGCCATAGGACTTAATAAGAGCAGAACTGGAACCATGGAAATGACAAACAACCAACAAAAACAGAAAAGGGGAAAAAAAAAGAACAACAAGAGAAGGGCTTAGAGCACGATGGGGTATAACAACAAGTAAGAACAAGTGTTAACTAAGCAATCGGTCGCGAACAGTGGGTAAGCAGTACACATTAACAGTCAATATACGGGAACAGCTGTCAATGGCGCCTGGATTTGGTACTGCAGGACAAAACAGGAGGTGAAGGCGACCGGCGGATGCGGGCGGTCTTGGTTGAGGTTTCTGTGCGGATAGAACACCCGTGAGCACGGTGAGGCCCACCACAGTTGCTGCAACGATGAGCGAAGCGGCAGGAAACGTTTGCCTCTGATCTGCGAAGAAGTGGCTCCAAATGGTTCAGGTAAATCGCTAAACAGACCATCGGGTCCACCACGCACCGAGGCCCCGGCGGTAGAAAGGCTGTACAGTTGTACATTGAGCGACGACCAGTCAACCAGTTTCGTCGCGGCTGCGTGCTCGCGAAACGCCTTATCGTATGCTAGCCAAACTCGCCCGGTATATTGCCGGTTAGCCTGCAAGCAGGCTCTCTCTTTATGGGTTATTCCGAGATTTGCTTTCGAGTGGCGGGTGGTCAAAAGCTAGTCGGGGTGTAGGTGGGACGAGACAGGGAGAGCCTGCAATGGTCCTTGTATGATTTGAGTGTTTACGTTCAAATTCTGAACGTAAATTGCTGATTGGCCAATTCAACTTGACACATGTCAAATAAGAAAGCTCAGACATGTTCGAAAACCGCCCTCGGTTGCCGACGGGTCACGGAGCAGTTTTTATTTGCTCATGATTGGGGCAAAATTTTTCGGAGATGGAAGTCAGGACATTTGTAAAGATACAGAGAGTAATTTGGGACCATTCGCTGGTTTTCAAGGCTGAAATTATCCAGAAGCAAGCTTTATTTCAGTTTTCGTGCTGAACAACTCGCGAAGAATAATTATGATCTCAAGTCAATTATGCAGTCTGCTCTGTTTTTCTTTCGTTCTCGTTTCTTGCCCGCCGAGGTCATGTTTTTGTCTAAATCACATAAAGAAAGTTCGGAAAAAATGTTCCCATTCAAGGTTTAGCTTTCAGGCAATAATTCTCGGATTTTTTGACCGAAATGTCGGTTTATGTTGTTCGTGGTTTTCGGTTGCTATAGGCGACCGTGGCTATTTTCGTTGAGTCGAGTTGAAAGATCAGTCAAGCGGAAAAGGAGGCAGAACTCAAATCATACAAGGATCATTGCAGGCTCTCTCTCGCACGCGCCCCCTAACTATTCAAAGGCAAATCTCGGATTAACCCATGCGGAGAGCCTGTTTGCAGGCTAATTGCCGGTGTGTACGTAGATTGAGCAACTTGTAAGACATCAGAACATCTCTAGCGATGAGGGAAGTGCGAGGTCAGAATCAGCGAAAAAATCGTGAAGGCTTCTGACCAAGTGCCAATATCCTCGATCTGTTGCCGATTTTTTTTCGTAGAAGGCGCGAATACCAAATGCACGTCCAGGAGCACTTTAGATTCTGGTTTCGTATGGACAATGTTGGCTGATAGCAGATCACACAGATCGACGTATTTCCCGACCAAGATCTGGCTGACTGTTTTGGCAGGGATTGGTGAGAAGCCAGGGCCGACCACGAAGGGCTGCTGCAAAGTCGCTGCCGACGGCAGACTGGAAAGCGAGGTATTAACTCCAACATGCGTGGAATAAGGCAGCGAAGAACCAACTGAAATCAGAGAGTTTGTGGGAACAGCCGGGCGCGGGTCCGCGAAGGTAGAAATAAACGACGGCACAACATAATTCGGCCTATCTTGTGAGAACGAAGGAAGCGTGTTGGGAGGAGAGGAAGGAAAACCTGTTCCAGAAGCCAAAAACGTCTCCGTGCGAGCGCCTAGGTCTTGCGAAGCAACGCCTCCTGGTACGGCTAATTACCTACATTACTTACGGTATTTACAATACTGGTTACTTAATAAAACACAAATGAAAAGGAATAACACACGAAGAGGTAAATTAACAATATTTGTGCTTGACAACCTTAAGTTTACTTCTCAATTTTACATTACAATTTTTATCTTATTTCTAAACGGTAAACTATTAAGATTTTTCTCATTAATTTACAACTATAAATGTACCTTTTCGTTAGTCATCACTAGTAGCAAGAAGGAAGAAATTCTGAAGTAAAGTCCGGTCAACTGATAAAATGTATGTGAGTATTGTTCAAAGTATTGAACCACGATAAGATTTCTTGATAGAATTAAACACCCATAGGGCATTCCAGAAAGGTGTGCTTTAATAAATCAGGACTTTTAATTGAAAGCAGATGCCATCGTTCCTGATTTTGAATTGCTTGAGTTCTTTATTAGTGACTAAAATTCTGTGGAAAGCCTAAAAACCCAAATTGTCTTAAGGTCGCTCGTCGTTTGTAAGATCTTTCCACCTAGAGTCAAAGTTCGAAAAATGTTTACACCGTCTTTTAACAGCGGTAGGCTCTGTCCTAACCTTCTCCTGAAGTAGTTTGTAGTAATCTTTACATCTACATTTAGTTAGAGAAATAAATTTGTTTTTAGACAGATAGGAAATATCCCATTGCTCAAAGATATTTCTGTTTATTATAGCACTTCAAGTGCTTTTCTCTTCAAATAATTTGGTATTGCAGTAATTAAGTTGATAATATTTTAGTTTAGTTGCACATTATATCTCCTTCGTATATTTTCCAGAGATAAGAACTTGCCGTCTCATTTAGTAAATCCTGTACGAAATAAATTCCTTTCCCAAACAAATATTTCCAAAAAATAGATTTGCTCTCTATTGTAATTTCTATATTGTTCCAAAGAATAAACTCACTATTTCAATAGGAATGATAATCCTCCATACCGAGCTCAGCCGTCAATAGTGCCCGCTAACTATTGGGAGTGTAAAAGACATTCTTGTTGCTCTCAGACCCAGCACCCCTCCAGATACCACTGATGGGCGAGGAAGTAGCAACACAGCCTGAATCGTTCTCAGAGGAATCGCTTGAAGGCTGGACCTCCTCAACTGTCCATACAGCGATGTGTACTTGCTCCGGTTTCACTCTCTGAAACATTATCTCTGAATATTCTTGGGTTTGGCTTGAGCCAAGGAATAGTTCTTTCACGAGGTTATCTCCTGTTCAAAAAAGGTGCACCAATCAACAACTGAAAAGGTCAGTTCTGGCTCACACTACTAACTCTAATCTGTTACTTGTTTGCTTTTCAGATTCAGAAACACGCAAACATTTCATGGTGCATAACTCCGGGTCAAAAAATGACAAGAGTTGCCAACAGGTCGCGTGCTGGTGCTGCTGTTAGAGGTTTTGAAATCACAGCGCGCTTTGGTCAAACCAGTCCACGGGCGACCAGATTCGCGCTGAAGCGTGATACAGCTACCTTTTAACAAAGACAGTGTGACTAAGGCTTGCGGAAATCATAACTGTCTGGCATATTTTAAGCGAAAATTGGTCTGTTGTAACGCTGTAAATTGAATTTTTCTTTAACTTTTCGACATTACTGTCTTAATCATGGGAGGCCGAGGTGACCAAGTAACTTGAAGAGCTGAGAGTGGTGTTTAAAGCTTATCTATCCAATCAGGAAAGAAGAAGATGCAAAGAGACTTCTAGATGAGATATCTTTAATTTCAGAACCTTGTCATTTCCCTGTATGAATGATTAACACAAAACGCTAAGAGTAGAATTTCTAACCTGCTTGAAAGTCCTTTCGCGGAAAGTACGGAACAGATTGAAGCGGAAAGCATCTTTTTTGAAAAGTATTTTAAAGCGCAAGACAGCTAAAATTTCTGTTTGGCATTTGTTAAAATTTTTGCTGCGAAAAAACCGGTGGAAATGTTTGCATATTTAATTTCGGAAGTGCCGTGTAGTATTTACCAGGGTTGCATCTCCACGGCAAGGAAAGCTGCTTCTCCAGACTTACCACAACGTTTGGATCAAGAGAAGTCTCTTTGGACAGCATTTTCAAAGCACCGGGCCAGAAAATTATCTGCTGTGTGTTTGTTCTAAGTCTACTTCGGAAGTGAGTCTTCTTGTTTCTTTCCATGACTCGTTCACATGAGGCGCCATGCAGTGACGGCTGACAAGAATTGCATTCCAATAAACACGCACGAAAGTCGTTTTTTCGAAAAGTACTGAACGGATTAAATCGAAAATTATCTTTATTGAAAGGTTTTCCAAAGCGCAGTACAGCTAAAATACTTGTTTTCTGTTTGTTAGGACTTTCGATCCATAAATCCTGGTATCACATCGTTTGTATCGAGAGAGACCTCCTCGGAAAGCATTTTCAAAGTGCTGGGCAGGAAAATTATATTCCGTTTTGCTTGTCCCAAGCCTTCACTTCGAAAGTTAGTCTTGTCATTTCTTTGCATGACTGATTCACAATAGGCGCCATGTCTGCTGACAAGAATTACATAACCCGCTCTGAAGTCGTTTTTCGAAGAGTGCTGAACAACCTAAAGCGAAACACATCTCTTTGGAGAATATTATGTCATTCAAATTGGCCAATTAGGTGTCTTTCGTAAAATAGTCTCGCAGTTTGACCACGTGCTAAGATTAGATTGAAAAAGATTATCACTGGAACAGGCCCATGTATGGGGGATGTGTTCTCTCACCTCGTGGTCTCTTGAATAATAAGGTGTCCTTAACCTTCACATATTGCGTGCGGTCAGACAAATTCCAGACAAACCAGTCAAGCATCCTATTACAACGAGTAGATAGCCTCCGTATTAAAATCCTGTGGTCTACAGTATCAAATCCCGCAGATAGATCAAGCAGAACAAGGATGACTGAGTGACCACTGTCAATGGCGGTAACAATATCATTATGAACTTTAATAGGCGTGGTCCCCGTACTATGAAATTTCTTGTAAGCTGACTGCAGAGGTTCATAAAGCTCTAGAAGTAAAAGGGTGAAATGAATGCCATAGGGCAAACAGTTCCATCGATAAATCTGACAAGGATGTTACCATTAGACGCTTGGATCGTGAACGTTTTTGGATGCTAGAGCTCGCCACCGTATATCCCTATGGTCTTAACGATCGACTGCAACATGTTGGAAACATTTCCAGTTCCAACGTTCATTCCAACACCAATGTGTTTAACCTCTTTAATCGTCATAAACGTCGCAAACGAAGCCATGGACGACGACGTAACACCAGACGAAGCGCAGAGATTACCCTGGAACAACTTCGCCATTTTTACGACAGTGGTCATGGTGGTCTACATCTTCTCCTCACAACTCTGCATAGCACTTGTTTGCTAAATTTACATAAATTGTATAACGACTGCGAAAAATTAAGATCCGCTCATGGTGATCAACGTTTCAGAACAATTGTTTTGGATGTTTGCAGTAAAAGGCTATTTTACCCAGTACGCACTGGTTGTAACTCTAACACTAAACCTCATAAGCGTCTTAACAAAATCTATTTTCACAATAAAGGAATAGATAAGGTAAATTTAACAAACATTTTTCATAACAAACTCGTTAAATCGAAAGTACCCATTTATTTTCAAGAGCAGGATCCCCCACTAATAAGCTATCGATACACCAGAAATATTTCTAGAAATGTGTTTAATTACAATCAAACACTACAGAGCATTGATGTAAATGATTTTGATACTGCAACTTCATCATGCGAATGTGAATCGTCCGCCTTTCGCTACGAACATCATGGCCATGTTTTAACCGGTGACCTGCGTCTTGTTAAGAACAGAAGACTAAGACGTCTACTCGAGAAAGGACCGAAATACAGAGAGCAGAATACAATCGATTGGAACCTTAACAAGAAAATCTTAACAATGGCTGTAGACGATTACACCAAGAAATGGAGTCAACGAGAAGGAGCCCACGTGTCAGCTTTAGAGGAATGGTCCGAGACTGTAAAACTCATCATCAATAAAAGAATCAACACCTTACAGCGTCACAAAATTTCTGTGAGTCCTAAAATCTTAGAAGACAGTCACGTCAAGGCATATCTGAAAGAGCTACACGAAAAGTACGTTCTAGTCCCTGCTGATAAAGCTGGAAACAACATCATTTTTGTTTGCAAGTATTATTACGTGCAAACTCTCATGAAAGAACTTGGCATTAATTCTACTACTACCATCAACTCTACATATGAAGCTCAAGACATCACCGCTGATGAAGTTATACGGAACCACGCAACAACTTAAGACGACTTATTCACCATCACATTACATCAGAAGGAGAGAAATTTGCCTCAAATGTATTGGATACCTAAGCTTCACAAAACACCATACAAAGCACGCTTTATTGCAGGATCAAATTCTTGTTCCACTACTAAACTATCAAAATTAATTACAAATTGCCTCAAACTAGTTAAAAATCATTGTCATGCTTATTGTAAAACTATTCTACAAAGAACAGGTGTTAACAGCATGTGGATCATCAACAACTCACTGGATGTACTTCGTACTTTGCAAGACAAACGACTTTCGCTAAACCAGTTGAGCACTTGGGACTTTTCAACTCTGTTGTATACAAGCCTGCCACACGCCAAACTTAAACTTCAACTGCATGATCTACTGGAAAGAGTTTTTAGTACCAGAGGAAAGAGCTTCATTGCAACCAACAACTACCACACTTTCTGGACAAATGATAGGAAGTCGTCGAAATACAGTTACTTTTCTTGTAGAGAACTGTGCCGTGCTATTGACTTTCTTATCAACAACATCTACGTCCGTTTCGGAAACACAGTTTTTCGGCAAGTTATTGGTATACCAATGGGAACTAACAGTGCGCCTTTATTGGCTGATCTCTTTCTCCACACTTTCGAGTACGACTTCATGCTCAAGACTATGAAACAAGACATGTCAAAGGCCGTCACCTTCAGCAACACCTTTCGATATATCGACGATTTATTCAGCGTCAACAATGCGAATTTTGGCAATTGTGTCCAGGAAATTTACCCATCAGAGCTGGAACTGAAAAATACTACCGTGGCTGAAAATGAGGTATGTTACCTTGACACGAAGATCATACAGGGAGATGACAACACACCATATCGTATAAGTGTTTACGACAAGAGGGATGACTTCTCATTCCGGATTGTAAATTTTCCTCATATGGACAGCAACATCCCAGCCAAACCGGCCTATGGTGTTTACATATCTCAATTGGTACGATATGCTAGAATTTGCACATCCAAATTGGACTTTATAGACAGGCTTCGTAGTCTTTCTTCACGTCTTCATCATCAAGGCTTCAACACTACTGCGCTTCTCAAATCGTTTAACAAATTCTTCAAATGCCATGGTGAGATCATTCGCGTCAAATATGACAGTACACTTCGAGAACTGAGATCAGCGGTTTGTGATTGAGAACCAACAATGTATCCTTTGTGTTTGTGTGTTTGTAATAGTTAGGTCGTCTTCGTTAACTCTAGTTCATATGTACGCGCTGCGTCCGGATTTGTAGGTGCGCGCGCATTTTCATATGTGTGCGTGTGTTTGATTTATTTCGTTGAGGCGTATGTTTTGTTTGCAATTTAACGGTTTCATTTATATTGCGTTGTTTTCCTTATTCCCTTTTCTTGTCAGTAACTGTGCTCACATCGTGGGTGGCTCCACCTGAAGTGTTCTGCAATTGGTATAGGATTTAATAAGCCGAAACCAGTTGTAGAATTCCAAACATTTTAGGTATCCTACTGATGAACGGTTGTGGCAACTAGATATTTTTCCAGGAGCCAGCATTGAGATTGTGGTCTGTCCCCTTTGAACTGTAACGGTGCTCCCTTCTGATGTATGATGTCAGCATAGACTTGAAGTGCCGCAGGACTGAGGATTTCAGCATTCCAGTGGTTGATTCGTCGATGATGGATCGCATAAATGTGGTCCAAAACCCAGTTTGTGGCCATACACAACACGGATACCGGTCGACCAAACCGTGGTAACATATCGCCATACCTGCATGGATAAGTTAGCCTCTTTAGGAGCATGCATAAACCTTCCGTTCCCCCCACCACGCTTCTCTGTTCCTGCGTAAACTCCTCAGGGATCTGTAGGGCTTCTTCTAAGAGAGGAATGTCACGTTTTCTCTCTCTAAACTTGGCCAAACATTCATCGTCCTCCATGTCGTCCAAGTGAAAGAGAGGATACTGATCATATCGTAAATCTAAGTTTGAAGATTTGTTGTGGTCGAATAGAAGCACAAATTCTTCTTCTGAAATCATGGCATCGTCGAAGGCAAGTAACAAATGCTCTCGGGCATATCTGAGTGACATTTTTGTTTTGACGAAGGTACAGCTAGCTACAACTGCCGCTGCTGTGTTGTTGCTAAATGACTTGAATTTCGCGGCTGCAGCGTTGACTCTCCCTAACCTCCCCGCGACAACCTTTAACTTCCCGTGACCGTAGCCTTCCATAAAACTGTCGATGCTAAAACCCCCTAATGTTGATCTAATACAGGGAAATTCAGAACAAAAGGCTCTAAGAAAATATCTTGTAACAGACAAAGGATACACTCAGTTGATTAACCAGTTCACTACTGACTACCGTACACAGATACTGTAGATCATGTTTATACCAATGTGTACAATCAGCAGGTACCCTGGAGTCTTACTGCAGTGATCATAAGCCTATTTATATTTCCATGATAATAAGCTGTTTAAATATTTCACTATATGTATCATATGAGATCATTGTTAAAACACAACTTAGCCGAATATGGAAACTTTACATACCAAATAAATACATGTACATGTATCAAGCAACTATTTAAATCACATGGCAAAACAACCAGACAATTTATTGGCAGAAACAAAGAATGGTGTGAATTTACTATGCTATTCATGACATGTCCCTAAATTCCTAGTGGTTTTGTACTGAATGAAAGGCCTCAAGTGATGAGGTGGCATGTGCTCCAGACATCTGCTTGATATCCTTTAACAGTGAGCCCTTGATCAGTACCTCAGTCAGTTTCTCATAAGGTTGTAAACCTGAACAACAGTCACAAATAAATGGTGAATAATAACTGTATCATTATTTATCATTTCTTGTAAAAGATATGAAGAATTAAACATTAGCACACCTGGTTTGAGCCATTTCTTTTTTCTTTCTCTGCCATGCAGTCTACCATGAAGACTACACGAGAATAAGCAAGGCTGATTACACAGTATAGGGATATATTTTCCAATATTTCGGAAGGCACGGCCTTCCTTCCTCAGGGTGTAACAGAGAATGACTCTAGTTTTAAACGTTACAAATTTAAAATATGGGAAATAAGATATAACTAGTGAAAGATAAATGTAACAAAAGTTTGATAGACAGGGCTAAGTAATAAATAACGATGAAAAAAGTAACAAAAATTTAAAAATTTGAAATTTGAAAATATGGTAAAACGTTACAGCCTGAAAAGTAGCAATGAGCAGCTATAAATAGTACAGGTGGCCTAAACATAGAAAGCTAATACAAAAGAAACGTACTAAGTTTCATCTTTGTCATTGAGACTATGAGGTTCAAGGGTTTGACCTCTTTCAATGAGATATGCTTCTCTTGCTTTACGTACACCGTCACGATTAGATTTAACAAGCTCTAGGGGAATAAGTTGCATGTCAGTAGCGTTATGATTGTTACATAAAAAATGTTCGGATACCGTGGTGGGCTTAGAGCTGTCAGTTCGTTTGTCAACAGGTCTGCGATGTTCGTTGAAGCGGTCTTTAAGTCTATGTTTGGTTTCTCCTATGTATTGTTTGTGACAGTGGTTACGTTTTTGGAGTTGCAGTCAATGTGATGATTAATAAATCTAGTTTCTCCTGTAGAATTAAATGTATACTTAGTAAGTCTGTCGTTTATGTAATTGCATGTTAGGCAGTTGTTGCCACAACGGAAAGAGCCGCGAGGTTCGTTAGCAGTGGTAGACGGTTTATGAAGCTTAGCACTAACTAATATATTACTAAGGTTGTTAGATCGTCGGAAGGCAACAAAGGGTTTAGCTTTGAAAACATTAGTGCAACGGACAGACAGAATGTTGAAGTGTTTGTTAATGATGGATGATACGTAGCGAAGAGCTGGATTACATGTTATGACAAGGGGTACCCGTTGCGGCTGATTAGTAGTGGGAGTGTCTTTGGGGGTGAGTGTTTGAGTACGAGTGATGTTATGTACGCGTGCTACTTCTTGATTAAACCCTTTGGTGACCCCCTAAAAATGGCCATTTTTGACATGTTTTGGTAAAAAATGGCCAGCTCATATTACATTTAATCAATTTTGTTATGCTATATGTCATTTTAAAGCTGAATAAATGGACATTAAGACTATGTTGTCAGTTTCTTTGTATCTGTTTTAATTAATTAATTTAGGCTAATTTATGCTAATTAAAATGTCACACAATACATATTTTTTAGGAGAAAATTCTTAGTAACACCTGCTCTTTACATAGCATTGAAAACTCAATAAAGACAAGTTGTTTCCCATTAAATACTCTATTTTTCCTGAAACTTTGATTAAAATTCAATGAAAATTTACAAAGTTATGCCCATTTCTTTGGGGTGCCCTCAAAAGCCCGATTTTACCTTCACTGCACCTATATGGGTGCATGGCTGATACAAGTGGCCATTGGCTACTTGAGCACAATAAAAGTTAAATATCACTCATTTCAAATATTTTACTTGTATAAAATAGCAATTAGTTTATAAAAGATAAAAAATCTACATGCACCACAGCCAGACACGTAAACCCCTAAAAACCACCAAGTGGAAAACGGGGACCGTGTACCCCCAACCAATGCTATGATGCTACCTTTGGGGTTTCAAGGTGCTTCACCTAACAAAGAACAACTTAAATCAACTACAAGTGTCTTTTTACAATTAATCATGGTGATAGTCCTTGCTGTGCCAAATCTCAAAACAGTTTTTATCCTGAGTGCAATGGAGATGAACATTGTTACATTGTGGTGCACTGCAGAAAGTCCTAACTTTGAATTCCTTATTTGTTGCTGCATAACAAACTTTACAGTTTCTCTTGGTGTCAGTAACCTTTGGTATATGCATAGTAACAAAATCCCCAGGTTCCCTTGTTGGGGGCTTGAACACTGGAGGTTGTCCATATTCATTCAAGCCTGCTAGATCTCTCACAAGTTCCTCTCGATATTCTGCAATTGCAAACTTTTGAGGACGCTTAACTGCTTCATTGTCAGGGTGCTCTGCGCGATGAAGTTGAAACAGAATGTAACTGTTGACAATAGCTATGTCGATCATGTGGAAAAACAATGTTTTCCACCACCTCATACACTTTCGAAGAGCACAGTTCTTTGCAAGAATTTGATCTGAACGGTCAACTGCATTCAAATAGTTATTATAATGTTCAATTGCTTTAGGCTGTTTTACATTGATATTCCTCCACGCACCACCCACTTTCTCTTTTCTAGCAACCATTACAAAATCATTGGCATTGTCAATTGAAGTAAGAATAGTGACTGGTCGGTTGTCCTTCCATTGCTGGGCAAGGCAGACTCCATCTCTATCCCACCTCATGCTTCCACGGGCTTTCCATCGTGCCCATTGTTGTCCCTTTTTCATTGTCTCAGGGAATCCCCTCCTATTCTCGGCAGCAGTACCTGTGGCTGGAATCAAAACTTGAAACAAATCTTTGACAAGCTTCACAGAAGTATAAAAGTTATCAAAGTATAAATGATATCCCTGGTTCCTCAGAGGGGCAACAAGTTTCATTACAACATCATACCCTAACCCATTAGGACCCACCTGCTGTCCTGCCTTTCTCCCTATGTACACGTCAAAGTCACAGGTGTATCCATTCGAACTAACTGCCAAAACCCACAGCTTAATGCCCCACTTAGTTGGTTTGTTTTTTATATACTGCCGAATTCCAGACCAATGTTTGGATTTTACCATTCTCTCGTCAACCGCCACACGTTGAAAAGGTTGGCAGAGATCCTTACATTTTTGCTTGAAAAAATCCAAAAAGCTACTCACTTTTCTCAATTTGTCTTCTTCATCTTCTTCATCTGGATTGACAACATGAAGCATTGCCATGAGTGCCTTGAATCGGTCTCGGGACATAATCCTGCGTGCCCACAACCCATGGTACAAAGTTTTTGTGCTCCAATACCGGTGAAATGAGCTAACATGTACCAGACCGCAATATAAAATGAGGGCAATCAATTTTTCTATTTCCTCAGGAGAGGTTTCGACCCAAGCACCTTCCTTGTCACCATAGTAGGGTTTGTCTCCAATGGTCCCACACCCATAACTATTTGTATGGGTACATATGGTTCTTACAAGCTCTGCTGTAAAGAAAAGCCTGAAAAAATCTACAGCCCTTGTCATTGCACCTCTTAGCACTGGCATACTCAAATGCAATCCAGGCACTCTCCTTGGGGTATATGGTGGAAGCTGATTTGGTGTATCAGGATCCTCGTAACTTCTACTTGCAGGTGCAGGTGGAGCTGCAGGTGCAGGGGGAGGGTCACCCCTTCCCCTTCCCCTTCCCCGCCCCCTTGCTGGCCTCTGCTGAGGTTGTCTCCTAACTCTACCTGGTGGTCTTTCTTGTTTCTCTGCAGATGCATCAGTCACTTACATGTACCTCATCTCCAGACTGGTCACTAGAGGCACTGTCAGAAATCATAGCATTGATCTCTGATTTATGCTCACTGAAAAGAAAACATATGTGAAATGAATTTTGGAGAATTTGGAAGGGGCAAATCTGTAACACTAATATAAAATGAAAGGTTCAACAGCTAATAAGGAAATTTTATACCAAAACAAATACACATCAGGAAAGCTAAAATTTGCTCTTTAGATCTTACAATGTCCTTTGATCAAAGGTCACAAGCTGGAGAGATCATTACTGATGATAAATAAATCTGGCAAAGAGCTTCTTCTTTCAAAACCTTATTATGTTTACACTTTAGTGCTCGATAAAATGCATATAGCGTTATTTGTATACTGCTAACAGGGAAGTAAAACACAGAATTATCACCGTCACTAGACATCATTCACCATCACTAGACGTCATTTACCATCAGTACAAATCATTCACCATCACTAGACGTAATTCACCATCACTAGACATCATTCACCGTCACTAGACGTAATTCACCATCACTAGACATCATTCACCATCACTAGACATTATTCACCATCACTAGACGTCATTCACCATCACTAGACATCATTCACCATCGCTAAGCGTAATTCACCATCACTACACATCGTTGACCGTCACTAGACATCATTCACCATCACTGCACATCATTCACCATCACTAGACATCATTCACCATCACTAGACATCATTCACCGTCACTAGACATCATTCACCATCACTAGACGTAATTCACCATCACTAGACATCATTCACCATCACTAGACATTATTCACCATCACTAGACGTCATTCACCATCACTAGACATCATTCACCATCGCTAAGCGTAATTCACCATCACTACAAATCGTTGACCGTCACTAGACATCATTTACCATCACTGCACATCATTCACCATCACTAGACATCATTCACCATCACTAGACATCATTCACCATCACTAGGCATCATTCACCGTCACTAGACATCATTCACCATCACTACACATCATTCACCATCACTAGACATCATTCACCATCACTAGACGTAATCCACCGTCACTAGACATCATTCACCATCACTGCACATCATTCACTATCACTAGACGTCATTCACCATGACTAGATGTTAACTTGGTGTGCTAATATTATATTAATTCTCCGTTTCTGATATTTACGGCGATAAGCAGCTCTGATAAAAAAAGCAGTGTTTTGCAATACCTCATTCAAGCTTATCCAGTACTGAAATTTCATCTTTGTACTCAACTATTATTATATATAAAACCCTGATCGAAAAACGAGTGAAATTGATTGATTGTTCAGGAATAAACCTAACGGCAAACTGCATCAACTGTAAGCTTTTGTACATTTTACATGGTTTTGGCGGATGCAATCTCAAAATTGGAAACGTTTGCTTGGATTTGGAACCATGGTTTAAATTGCACAATTGCACAACTTGTTCTCTGTTCAACGCAAATGAAACCATCAAACTTGAAGTCGCCTCAGTTTACCGTAATGACTGAATGTCCGAAGTCCTGGTGTGTCGGTATTAAAAGTCAGTGTTAGTGTTTGAGAAAACATGTTTCTTCGACTTGTGTTTATCTCTTTCTGTCTTCATTTTCATTGTTGTGGATCCATTCAAGTGTCGAAGTTTACCATATCAAGAATTACTTTCGCTATGAAACATTTTCAAGAGCAAGAAAGTAAGCATATTTTTATCCTAAGAGAATAGCCTGCGATGGCAGGCGAGGCAGAGAAGAATTTGTCAGTGGACGCGTACATGTCTCCTCTTATTCTGATTTTTGATGTTTTATCCTGCTATGGCGGTGTTATGAATCATTTATATTGCCCAGTCTGCGTAAATTCTGGTCAGTCGTCCAATCTTCGACCTACTGGATTATGGACTGATGGCACTACAAGATGTGTCTACAAACCACTGTTGTTTGTGATCTTCTCGTCTCTGCAGTCTACTCTTGTTGTAATGGTCATCAAATTCCTGCACATAATTCACACGTCCTTTCTTCGCTCCCTTCGCTGTTGTATGTACCCTTCTACCTCACAAATTAAGCTGGCTTCACGACTGATATGCTTACCCAAATTTGTTCGTTAGTAGACAGTGGTATGAGTTTTCATTCAGTGGAGGGTGTCATTTGCAGTCAGTATTGTCAGCATTATTGGAGACTTCGATGCTGTTTTACGGAAGCTTGTACGCGTCTTGATGTCAGCTCTGTCTTTTCCTGAATTCAATCAAGGAACTTTTCCATATCCCCATGAAATTCTACTTAGAGAAGTTTTCATGGCCTATTCATCGCTTTTTCATCACACTTTTCACACGAACATGGCTGTTCGCACCTCAAGCTGGATTTCCTGTGACCACACTTTTAAAAGTGCTGCCAATATTTGCTTTGTTAGGAAAAGTGATTGAAAGTGGATAAAGCTTTCTAAGTGTATTTTCTGTGTGATGGATATCAACGGGAGCGTTATCCATTGGCGATTTACACGTGGTGAATCGTTTGAAGAAGGGACCTCTTCTTAGAACTCCGTAACAGATTCAATTCCAGAAACATATCTTTGCAAGGTATTGTAATTGACAACTGTTGCAAATGGAAGGGTGTATTAACTGGCATATTTCACAATGTTCAAGTGAAGCTCGACTTATTCCATGCTGTCCAATATTTGTCCCGCCCTGTTAATGTCTGACCAACTCTAAGAATATTTCATGGCAATTTTTTTTTTGCATATATAATATAACACTTACAATATTTGTCCTGACCTGTTTATGTCTATTGAGGAAAAGTCATAGTTATCCTTATGCCAAGTCATCCATTGATCCAAAATCATATTCAACATGGCATAGTTTTTCCGGCAGCGCTCCCACTAGGACAACCCTCTACCATCTGCCTCATGCCAACGCCAACCTGGGAAATTGAACAATTAAACACATTTGAATAAATAACAGCTACATGTATGAATTAATTTTCCCGGAAATTATATGACTGTGTCACTAAGCCATTTGAAAAAAAGTTTAAACCAGTGAGCAAAGAAAGGTTATTATGGCATGTACATTGTATGGGACATTTAAGTTTCAAATGTTCCTTTTCCAGTTTAGTTAATAGAAGCAAGATGCACCTGCAACAATCTTGACATACGATGCTTCCTGATTATATCCTTTCTCTTGCAAGAAATCTGACACAAGAAAAGAAAGCATTCGCTCTGCATCTTGCACCGATTGTTTCCTTTGACCAGTTAAAGCTGCATAAGTAAGGCCAGTTTTTGGATCTCTCATTGCCTTATCAAAGCCCTGAAGATCCATGTCTTCAGGTCCTCCTTCCCTGGTGTGTTTCCATATTCTTTTCAGGATATGGCAGTGATCCTCTCGTTCATGGAATATTTCTTTTGTCACTGGGTCAACTTCTGGTATATACAGGTATGTACTGAAGTCGATTCCTTGCAACATATATTCATTTATCCTTGCCTGGAACCGATTGGTTCCAACCAAAGACCTCAGCTTATCCAAAAAACTTTCTTGGGTATTTGGCCTGAATGGATGTGCTTGGAATCCATCTGGTACCAGTTTGCCACGCACAAGGGTAATCGCATCTTCTAAAGACATGGTGATTGTGTCTAAGGTTGTGCAACTCATGAATCACTTCAAAAGGAATTGCTTCATCATGAATTTGTACAATAGGTGCCCCATCAGCATCTTCTACAACGCAACAAACAGAAAAGGTTTAAGGAATGAGGCATATTTATGTAGATATTCTACCGCCTGAAATAAAGGGCAAAAATGCCTATTGTATGGCTAGCTCTGTGAGCGAGCAAGAGGAACCAAATTGCACACTGTGAATTGGCCACCCAAGTAGGTAAGATGAAGCCATCTTGCCTTCTCTGGACTACCTTTAATGTCCAGCTAGAAAAATTTACCTGCAAGCCAAATGACAAATCCTTAATTGACTAAGCTTTTTCAGACAAGATGGCTGGATATTGGCCTCGTTCTTTTTATGTGAGTTTATGGACCAATATGGGGTTGAGGTCCATAAACACTCTAAACAAAGACTTGTCCAATATGCAGCCATCTTGACTGAGAAAGGTTTGTCGATGACCCATACTTAAAAGCACTTTTTAAAAACAGTCTACTGATACAATGTTGTGTTACAGCTATGATTAAATGTTTTCAATGACTGCTATTTTTTTTATTTATTTATTTTTTTTGGGGGGGGGGTAAAATTTTAACATTTCAGGATATAAAATTGCTAACACCTGCATGTGCATGATAAGTAAATTATTTGCCATGTTATTTCATAGAAGATAATTTTAGCACAGTATTCACAGAGAAACTGTCTCTTAATAGATAGACAACGAAAATTCCCTTACCTCCTAATTTGATTAACATTCTAAGTAGAGTCTGTTGACTTTGTTGACTCAAGCTCTCTTTTGCATCCTGAATGAGTTGCCACAGGTGTAAGGGTCTAGTCTCTCCCTGCGTCCTGAGTGAGCTGAACTCCCCATCAGTTACACTTCCTGTTTTTAAAAGAGATATTTTTAGAGCCTGTGCATGTGTCTTGAAAGGAAACTGAAAATAATAATTGGACACAGGATGTACAATACAATTATGTAGCTTATTATAACTGAGGCAAAGGTTTAACATAAAATAAAAAGCTTTCCTAAAATATTCATGACTAAAACATGTTCGCTCATGGTACTATACAATATGCAAATCGCTATTTTTATAATACATGTGATCTTGAAGGGAATGGTAATTACCAACTGGTTTCATCTTTGCAGACACCATTGCTTCCTTGATCTTATTGACACAGTCCCTTACAAATTGGTCTTTGATTGACTTGTAGGGTATGTACTGCACAGGAAGGGCATATGGCTTCTTATTTCGTCTTTTCTCTGAAACCAGGAACTCAAGAACATGTGTGGCTGCTGGTTGGCGTTTCTTGGCATACAAGTTACGCAGATACTTGTATTTGTCATCTTTCAAACTTGTAGTGCATTTGGCAGCTTCCCTTGTTTGGGACTGGTTCTCCTTAAGACGATCTACCAAATTCGCCATTGTGGCAAGGAAACACTGTGCTTGTTGTAGTAATGTATTGTACTCCACACGTTCCCAACAAAGAGACATCAGGATCTGCTGAGGAGTTGAGGGCTGTCAAACTTTTTTCTGAAATCTCTTTCAGCCTTCTCGAAACCAGCAGCCAGGAATATAATATCTTCCCTGAGTAGATCAACCATTTTTACCACATTCTGCAGAAGCTGATTGCTGGTAACATTCATCAAGGCTTTCCTATCTACACACTCCTTATGAAGAGCTGCCAATTTTCCATCAACCATATCGGCATCGCCATTCCAAATTCCACGCATTGACTCATGCAGGGCAGCTTTCAGGTCACAGGCTTCTACTTTAATCCAGAATCGGTCCTTAGGATGGGCTTCCTTCAAATGCTTTAGGGCTGCAATCTTGTTGAAAATAAAAACCATAATAAAAACGTTCATCATTATTTATCTATAAAGTGTTAATGTAACACTCCCTCTGATTAGTTTGAAACAATGTACATGTAAGCATGCTTTATGAAAAGTAAAAAGTTTAAAGTAAATGAAATTTGGGTAGAAAATCATTAAAAGTAGTGCTTCAAGATTAATATTATAAAGCACCTAGAAACACTCAAGGGAGCAACACTTGCCTGTCAGCCAATGCCCCCCCCCCTCCCTACACACTTCAATATGCCTGAGCCATTACCTCCATACTTGACTCAATAGCAAGACAGGGGTATGGCTTGTTAAATGTTAATTACAATACTTTTTTCCTACAAAAAAGATGTAACATATTCATCAGTGGAATTCATATTACAGAAATGGACATACAGGAGCAATACAAAAATTCATATACTAGTGACACAAGTAAACTAACCTGTATTTCTGGTTCTGTTGAGTATTCAGATGAGACTGTGCATTGCTCAATTGTCCTCAACCTGGGAGCAGCAATATTAACACGTGTCTTTAAAGCCAAAATTATACATTAACAAAACTACTAGCAATGACATTCAGATAGCAATAAAGATTTGGGCACAACAGTAACTGATTTATAGTCAAGAATGGGTCCATTGATGATCAGTCTCCTCTAAGAAACTAGGTCTTTTGGTAAAACCTCTGCATCCCTCCACGTCATGAATCGGAAGTCATCTCTCTCGATGACCATTGTTTGCCACATCTTTCTTGGCCATTCTCTTAAGTATTTGGTGCCCATCGTGGGATTCAAATTAAATAGTAATTTAGATAAATCTCACCGTTAGTGGATCTTTTTGCTGATTGATGGATAAGCCACTCCACATTGGTCCATTAAAAATATGGCTGAATCAAGTAGGGAAGTTGGCACACATGGTTTCATACCATGACACAAAATCAGGACTAGCTTTACCTACAAATGTAATAACATATTAAACTGATAAAATAGTTAGTACTCATTGCATTAAGTGTCGCCAATTATTAGAGGGGTTTTTAACCCCGTCAGCTACAGGGTATTCACGACATTAACAAAGAGTATGTGTGTGCGTATGTGTGTGTGTATGTTTGTGTACACTGTATGTATGTATCCTGAACTGGATTCAATTAATATTCAATTAACACGTAAACTTTGTTTTTATAAGGAAAGAGCTGAGTTTCGGCTTGTGTCGGCAAGTCGTTTACGAAATGTCTGTTGTCTGAATTTAGCATTCTTAGCTCGATCCTCGTCGGAAAAAAAATCTCTGGTTACATTTAAGCAAGAACCATTCAATGGGCTTAGATCGATCACGTGGACAAAAGAGCATGTTGTCTTGACAACAACGCTAAAACCCACTGGAGATAAAATTCTAGTGAATAGTTTCATCATGGCTAATTGTGAGCTACTTGATGATGTGCTTGAAAACGAGGAAATCCTATCTAAAGTAGAAATATTTCTTGAAAACGGTTGCGGGTGCTCTTATGGTGCAAGGGGTGGCCAATGTTCCCAGCAATTTTCGAAGGAAGCTGTGCTCTTCAACGTAAACAACTGCCTGGAGCGGGACTAAAATGAATGTATGGCATGGCTATCAAAAAGTATGCGAAGAAGTGGGGAAACAGGCTGTTGGCTACACTGCGTTCACAAAATTATGGCAGCAATTTCATCCAGATGTTGTCATTGCCAAACCCATGACTGACCTATGTTTTACATGTCAACAAAACTCAACGAAACTTCTTCGCTCTGCAAACCTTCCCGACAGGGAGAAATCCGAGTTCGTCTTGGCTCAGCAAGAGCATTTAAACTGTGTCCAAACAGAAAGAGACTTCCACAAGAACACTTGTGCGGATTCAAAAAGTAACTTTGAGAGCTTCGAAGGGACAATCGATCTAGATGAACGGCATGAAGCTTGCTCAGTCAATTCAGCTGTCCACTATTCATTTGACTTCGCCCAGCAAGTACATATTCCTAGTAACCCGTTGCAGCCAGGACCGATTTATTTTAAAACCCCACGCAAATGTGGGATCTTTGGCATCATGTGTGAAGCAGTCCCTCGGCAAGTGAACTATCTCATTGACGAGGCAAGTGACGTTGGAAAAGGGGCAAATACAATGATTAGTTATGTTCATCATTACTTTGAAAACCATGGACTAGGCAAAACCCATGTCCATCTTCATGCTGACAACTGCTCTGGGCAGAATAAAAATAACTATATCATTTGGTACCTTGCTTGGAGAATAATCAATGAACTTCATGAGTCAATCAGATATTCGTTTTTAATTGCTGGACGTCCAAAGTTTGGACCTGATTGATGTTTTGGAATAATCAAGAGATCTTACAAAGTAAGCCGCGTTTCTTCTCTTTATGAGTTTGCCCAGATGGTTGAGTCATCCAGCGCGACCGGAGTAAATAAAGCCCAGCTCTTTGGGACGCATGATGAGAAAGCTATCGCACCAGTCTACAATTGGTCCGCCTTCCTGGAGAAGTACTTTGTAAAGTTTCCTGGCATTAAAAAGTTCCACCAATTCAGATTTTCCAAAGAGGAACCCGGTAAAATTTATTTCAAAGAGTATAGCACTTCTCCAGAGCATCCGTCCTTTTGCTGAAAAACCATGGCATTCTACCGCCCGCAGTGCTTCCAGCAAAGCTCAAGCCCGAAGGATTATCTCAAGAACGAAAGCAGTATCTGTACCATGAAATTTGTCAGTTCTGCAAACCAGGAACTGAGGATCTGATGGCACCAGCGCCATGAAATCCTGCTTTGCTGTTAACTGGCTTGACTGAAGAAAACAAAAACAGCGCTTCTAAGAGTTCACCCTGCATAGCACTACGCAGGGAAAAATCCTGTAAGTCAAGCATTCGACATTGCACACCAATTCTAATAAAAGTTATGACCAATCAATGATTTTAAAAGTACATGCTATGTGATAGTCTGATTGTTTATTTTAATTTTTTAGATGTTTTATTGAAAAATTTCGAATTTGGACTCTAGATAAAGTTTCATTGAGCTCGTCAAGTTATTTCTTTGACTTCACGGAGCTTTACAAAAAACGCTTTCTCTCCCTCAACAACAAGAAAACAACTTCAGTAAAATACTCCTCTTAAATGAAGACCAATTTTACCGATGTAATTACCAAACTGCGGCGCTTTCAAAACAAAAAGCTGATGCATGCCGAAACACAAACCTTTGTCTCCTTAAACTAATTTTTTATGTAAGCGGCACAAGAAAACAACTTAATAAAATATCCGTCTTTGAATGGAGACCAATTTCACCAGTCTAATAAAAAAAAGTGCCAAACAAAAGTAAAATTATCATTTTTTCACTGTACTTCACGGCGCCTACAAAGCAAAAAGCCGATGCATGCCGAAACACAAAAATTTCTTGGCAATATTCTTTGCACAGTAATTCAACCGGCGAAATGATAATTTCAGTACATTAAGAGATACTACATCATACTCAGTTAAACAGACAAAGCTTTTAATAAAGGAACAATGGGTATAATTATGCAAAAGTATTTTACAGTGATCGCTCATTTGAGTCATTTTGTGTAAATTTTCGAATAACTCGGCACTTACTATAAATTTTACTCTTAATGGCTTTCATACTTTTTCCTTTTCCTCATCTGGACCTACTGGAAACTTAGTAAAGAGTAACACTTTTGATGAGTTCAGTTTGTTACTGTCGAGGCAGCCCTTTCCATGCGATCCATCAGTGTTGCTTGCCGCCAGCTCCTCAGTTGTGAAGATTGAGGAAATTAGCTTTAGCACACACAGGTGCCGCTTTCTCTCCCTCAACAACAAGAAAACAACTTCAGTAAAATACTCTTCTTAAATGAAGACCAATTTCACCGATGTAATCACCAAACTGTGCCAAACAAAACTAAAGTTATCATTTTTTTTTCACAGTACTTCGCAGCGCTTTCAAAACAAAAAGCCAATGCATGCCAAAACACAAACCTTTGTCTCCTTAAACTAATTTTTTATGTAAGCGGCGCAAGAAAACAACTTCAATAAAATAGCTGTCTTTGAATGGAGACCAATTTCACCGGTCTAATCACCAACTTGTGCCAAACAAAAGTAAAATTATCATTTTTCGTGCCGCTTTCAAAACAAAAAGCCGATGCATGCCGAAACACAAACCTTTGTCTCCTTAAACTAATTTTTTGTGTAAGCGGCGCAAGAAAACAACTTCAATAGAATAGCCGTCTTTGAATGGAGACCAATTTCACCGGTCTAATCACCAAACTGTGCCAAACAAAAGTAAAATTATCATTTTTTCACTGTACTTCACCGCGCTTACAAAGCAAAAAAGCCGATGCATGCCGAAACACAAAAATGTCTTGGCAATATTCTTTGCACAGTAATTCAACCGGCGAAATGATAATTTCAGTACATTAAGAGATACTACATCATACTCAGTTAAACAGACAAAGCTTTTAATAAAGAAACAATTGGGTATAATTATGCAAAAGTATTTTACAGCGATTGCTCATTTGAGTCATTTTGTGTAAACTTTCGGATAACTCGGCACTTACTATTAATTTTACTCTTAATGGCTTTCCATACTTTTTCCTTTTCCTCGTCTCGACGTACTGGAAACTTAAAAGAGTAACACTTTTAATGAGTTCAGTTTGTTACTGTCAAGGCAGCTCTTTCCATGCAATCCATCAGTGTTGCTTGCTGCCAGCTCCTCAGTTGTGAAGAACGACAAAATTAGCTTTAGCACACACAGGTGCTGCTGTTTCTCTTGGTTCAAAGCTTGCTGGACTGTCCTGATTTTTGTTGATGTTATGCAAGTGCCAATAAGTTCCTCGCCAACCTCCAACAGAGAATTTGCTGCAGTACTGGTGGAATGCACAGATCCGACTTCCACTGCTGCTGCAGTGTTGGGCGCAGCTCTAAACTCTGCAGGTTGGGCTTCCTGGATTATGCTGTTCAGCATAATTGTGCTCAGCGTTTGTTGGTGCTCTTCAACTGCCTCAGTGTCATAAATCTCACTGGCCGACGCATTTTCAGGTACCGTGGTATCAAGCTGAAAACAAGAAGGAAAACAAAAATTATCATTCAGTTGCCACTTATTATGTCTACTGTTTCTCTATATGGTTGACGAATTTCTTAAAACAACAGCAAAATCAATAGCCTTTTTTAACATGCTCAATATAGGAGCTTGTTAACCTTGATTGTAATAAAAACATGCGTAAAGTAAATATCCTTAAATAGAACACGTGCTTAAGAATTTTGACTGTTACGTGTTGTCTTTTGTCGACTAGACCATCTTATATTTCTTTTGCTTGTTCAAAATGGTTCAATAAAATAAAAAGAGCCCAATGCATAAGCCTTAACTTGTGTTTAATCGATGTCATTAAATCTTATTTACATAAATCTTATATATATAACCTTGCTTTGGTTGCTTCACCATGGCAAAGGAAAAAACTTAACAGTTCATGATGGTCCATGCTGAACTCACTAAGGAAAGAATAGATTACTGCAACCTACTAAATTTATATATATTAAAAATGTATGAAGGGTTATGAACTAAATTAAGAAGATGTGTTGTGGACATTACAACAATTTAAATGCAACCATATATTCAAGTGCCCTCTCTAAAATTGAATTTCACGTTAATCAAATAAACCTGACCAAAAAATACTTGTAGTTTCAAAACCTCTAATGATGACATTTTCCATCATCAACCTTTACACAACCTACTTTTGCAGACTCTAAACAAGTATGTCTATTGCAGACATTGCTCCTATTTTGTTCGTTCTTGTTTGGATTTTTTTCTTTGAGAACCTGTTTTCTTATCTTTCTTCCTTTTTCTGCGATATTTGGTGCCTTGTTCCTCTTTATATTCTCCTTTATCTTCCTTGTCCTCTTGTACCTGGGTTTCTTTTTCTTTCCCTATTTGTTTTCCATCTTCAACGTTTTCTTTTGTTTCTTTGTCTTCTTGTTCGCTATATTCTTCTAGGGTGATACTTTTTTGCAACTTCTCTTTTTCTTTGTTTTCCGTTTTTGAGCTTTTTCAGTTTTTTTTTTTTTCTGATAGAGGCTTTTCTTTTTTCACTTGCGCTTCCGTTGCTGGCACAGTCTAGTTCGTTTTGCTCGTGTTTGAGGGCTGTGAGGCGTGCTTAGTGCCTTCCTTAGTTTTGGTTTTATCTGCCGCTTTTCCCGGCTTGCTCGAGACCTCTTTTGGTCTTCTTTCTGGGCTGGCCGCTTTGTCTTTTCCCCTCCTCCTTTTCAGCGAAGAGGAGGCGCCGCCATTGTCATCGAGAGTGACTGAGTCAATGGCGCCATCGCCAGTGGTCACCTAAAAAATATTTAGACTTTCGTCATTTAGTTGACAGTCAACATCTGACTGTGTCATTATTGCCTCGCTTAGGAGACTAGACTCTTTTTCCGACATACTGAAGAGGTTGTCTTCCAGATTTGACAGAGTAGAATTCTTCAAAGTCGGCATGTGCTCTCGCATAAGCAGTGTCTTTCTGTACTAGTTTTTCTCACTCTAACGAGTGAATATGACGTACAAGGGTGTCGACGTACTTAGACCATGACCCTCCGTGTATTTTGCTTCGTGAGGGGTTGCAATATTATGAACTGAAGGCAAAAAACCATCTGTTTTGCACCCCAAAAGCAAGTCCGTCTTCTTCCGATCGAAGCATACGAGGCACTGATCATGCGCATGTGCAGGCTATCTCATGGGATCTCCTTGGCATGGTAACGATGTAGAATACATTTCAGTGATATAAAATGTCAGACAGGAAAAAAACGAAAGCTCAAAGCGTGTGACGTCAATGGTCCCTGTTAGCTGAGAATGGGTGTAAAAGGAAAATGATAAAATTAGAAGACGTATGAAGGAAATTTAAAAGGATTAACTCGTCAATTTAATCATGGCTAAAAATATACATATTTGTTATATCTAGACTCCAAAGCCTTCTGTTCACCATCTCGAGCCTGGTGCCAAATACTATGAGGATGTCCAGGCAAGGATCATGCATTTATGTCACAGAGCTTCACAGCTCTTGCAAATGTCAAACCTATACTAGGTTTCACGAGAGGGCAAGTTGTTGTTACAGGGACACTGTCACCACTTTTAGACCTCTTGGCATGATTTTGGAAATCCCAAAAACACATATCGATCACTGGAAGCTGAACAATAAGGGTTTATTTTGTAGAGCAGTACCCGACAAATCATTAGACTCACTAGGAAGTGACAATGGCTAACGTTGGCGAGAATGGAAATGGATTCCAAAGTTCAAATTTGGTGCGAAAATCTTTGAAACTTTGCAAAAATGATGCCGCAGTGTCAATGGTCTTCACGAAATTGCCTTTAATAATTTAGTTAGAGCTAGTTAAGTTGATATTACATAAATTTAGGGACCATTTGGTGAATTTATAACAGTTTTCAGCAAATATATCATGACAGTGTCCCCTTAATACACTCTCTCTTCGTCCTTGCCAAATCTTCATAGGATCTCCAGGTAGACTCATTGCTCTGAGAAACAATCAGCAATGAAAGCTATTTACTAAGCATACCTGTGTTGTCTGCTGGCATTAGCATTAACTTCCATCCTGTATCGTTCCCTCCTGCAAACAGGGGGATGAACAAACCGCTCTCTGGAGAAACCGCCTTTTCTTTGTCGAATGGCCTCCTGAATTTCTTGCCACAAATCATTCGTGATAAAATAGTGGTTTGTCGGGAAAGCATATCCTGTACGCAGTGCCCTTTTGGCCATCTCAAGCCTTCGTAGTGTTGGAACAGGCTCATCCTCCTCTGGTAGCGTTTCTGCATTGTAGACGCCACGAATGTCCAGCAATAGCCTGTTATAGATCTCAACACCATAACAGTCACCGAGGATTCTTGCCTGATCAACATCTATATCTCCTCTGAGTTCACGGAGTTCCTCCTGCAAAAAGTCTCTTCCCTGATGCCACAGAGGTTGTGATACTTCACAATCCCTTCTCCCGGGACCCCTTTGGCACCTCCTGTGTGTCGAATCCTATCAGCCTGCTTTGCATTTCGATCAAATCTGTTGGAATTCCTTCGATCTGACCGAGCAAACTAGGGAAGACCCATCGGAAAAAGTTGATTTCCTGAAAACTGTTCACTTGTTCGTCATTAACAAACAAGCCATGTAGCTCTGTAACTCTAAGGTCACATAAGCCATCCCCATCTCTGGGAGGTGTGTTTGGAAATTCAAGGGAAAGGCGTAAGTACGGTGCGTCACATCTGGACTGCTGTGATCTGATTAAGTTGTCCGGCAAGGGCTCGTTTCTCTCAACCTTTTTATCAAAAAGATCTTGCACAGCAGGTAGCACAGTCATTGCTTCTACCCAGCTTAATTGCCCTCGGCCTTGTACGGGGTAACGGTAAACAATCCAGCTAACCCGTACGATTTCCTTCAATGTTGTCATTCGTAACGACACCATTCCTTCGTCAACTAGCCACTTTGCAGTGTTCAAGATATGTTCATCTTGAATTTTGCTAAGGCTCTCTAGCTGTCTGGCTAATTGTAATTGCTGCAGAATTGGTTGGGAGATATCTCCCTTCAGTTTCTCAGCCATAGATACCATGTTTTGTATCATTTCTTGCTGCGGAATGCCTTCCTCCCTCTTAGAATGCTTTGCGCGTGCAAGCTATTGAAATTGTCTTTGTAAGATCTGAATTTCAAGTTGGACACATACCGCTCCAGATCTTCTTCAATTTCACCACCGACAATTCTAGCCACTTGTCGTTTTAGTGAACCATCTGCTCTCTTTCTTCTTTTTGGCGGGCTTGGTGTCTCGCTTACACTTTCTTCCTACAAGTAAAATATTAATATCAGAATAACCATCAGGGCTTTTGGGCGAATTGCAAATAGGAGAGGCTCTGTTACGAGTTTCTTGTCAACCTCTAGCCGGCATAAAGAACTAATGCGCCAAGCCCACAGCGTCAAGAAACTAGTCAGGGGCGTGGTCTCGGAAAGTAAATAATTGCTGAATACATAGTGGACATTTAGATTGAGTGTAGAAGGCGTGAACGTCTGAGAAAAGCTCCCTATTCCCTTCCAAACCACAGATCACTTGCAAAACAATATTAAACCTAGCGTCAACGGCGACTTGCGTGTTGTTGTGCACTGCGCAACTTAAACCTTTCTTAGTGCCCGCCGTGTCCTCGCATTCCTGGTGTGTAGTACAATGAGAACCAATATTGTATGCATTGTTCTACTCTAGAATATAGGGTCAAAAGCACCGTCCGTTAAGGTTTTTTTTTTAGCAATGTAGGACTTTCTTACATGGAGGTTTTACTGTGTAACCGTCTATCTCAGTAACGTCTGAGTGGCCAGAAAACCTCTCCGCGATAAGTCTTAGCTTTTATTATCTTACCTCGTCGTCTTCATCTTCTTCTTCGACAGGGCTATCTCCTACTTTTGTAGCCGCAGGTGACTGTTCGGAGATCGCTGCCTCGTCCGCAGAAACTTCTGAATGCGGAAATTGGTCTTCCTGGGTTTCTTGAGGACTCGCCAGCTGGATTTCGAGCTTGCTACCCTGCAACTCGCTTTCTGCCGTTGCTTTCCCCGTAGCTGCAGAAGACTGTTGCGAGTTCACTTCAGAAACCTCTGTAATTTGGCTGCCTCGGCTGTCTTGGCTATTCTCAATGCTGCTGGGTGGGAGCATGTCATTGGGTGCCATCCATGTTACCGATGGCTGGATATCGGGAGCATTCTTTAGTACAGGTAGAAGGAAAGTGCTTTCCAATTTGCCTTTCACTTGCTTGAAAGACGTCCTTGTGCTTTCGTCACCAACATTGTGTATCGCCATTAAGACCTCGTTTTCTACTTCGTAAAAACCGATGATCTCAAACCCATGCGCCAGATACAGACGTAGGGCAGCTACATTGGAGAATCCTCCTGCTAAAACAAGCCATATGTAGGTACTAGCTCCGTGGGAATCATGCTTCGCTCTGTTCCTAATCTCTTCTATTGCAGAGGAAAGGAGAATATCTCCTAAACACAAGGAACCCTTATCGGCTCTTCTGACGCAATAGCTGACCTCCCACATCAGTTTCCGGTCGTGGTCCTCATGTCGCTGGCAACTGCATGCCCTGAAAAAGACGTCAATTTGCTGGCTTCGTAGCTTCGCTTTTTCAGCAAGATCAAGCCACAAGGATCGCTGGACTCCTTCTCGAAGGCGACAGTCATTATCTTGTCGTCACCACTGCCTTCATGACAAAACTGATGGACGGCGTTCTTGTAGCTGTTAACGATGAGCCGGTTGTTCTTGGCTTCCTCTGGATTCAGGATGGCCTGTAGTTTTTCTACTGAACACTTCTTCAGTACAGAAGCGCCCTCATCGAAAGTCTGCAAAAATATAGAATATAGAATTGAATAAGCACATGTTGTAACTCAAGTTATCAACTAAGTTAAGGTGTGTTGTGGATATTGCAACAAAAAGCAACCACATATTTAAGTGCCTTTTCAAAAATTGATTTTCATCCAAATCAAGTAAACTTCACAAATAATTAATTGTAGTTTCAAAACCTCTAATGGTGATATTTTTCATCAACAATCTTTACACAACCTACTTTTGCAGACTCTATTCAAGTTTGTCTTTTGTCGACTAGACCGTTTTATATTTCTTTTGCTTGTTCAAAATGGTTCAATAAAATAAAAAGAGCCCAATGCATAAGCCTTAACTTGTGTTTAATCGATGTCATTAAATCTTATTCACATAAATCTTGTATATATAACCTTGCTTTGGTTGCTTCACCATGGCAAAGGAAAAAACTTAACAGTTCATGATGGTCCATGCTGAACTCACTAAGGAAAGAATAGATTACTGCAACCTACTAAATTTATATATATTAAAAATGTATGAAGGGTTATGAACTAAATTAAGAAGATGTGTTGTGGACATTACAACAATTTAAATGCAACCATATATTCAAGTGCCCTCTCTAAAATTGAATTTCACGTTAATCAAATAAACCTGACCAAAAAATACTTGTAGTTTCAAAACCTCTAATGATGACATTTTCCATCATCAACCTTTACACAACCTACTTTTGCAGACTCTAAACAAGTATGTCTATTGCAGACATTGCTCCTATTTTGTTCGTTCTTGTTTGGATTTTTTTCTTTGAGAACCTGTTTTCTTATCTTTCTTCCTTTTTCTGCGATATTTGGTGCCTTGTTCCTCTTTATATTCTCCTTTATCTTCCTTGTCCTCTTGTACCTGGGTTTCTTTTTCTTTCCCTATTTGTTTTCCATCTTCAACGTTTTCTTTTGTTTCTTTGTCTTCTTGTTCGCTATATTCTTCTAGGGTGATACTTTTTTGCAACTTCTCTTTTTCTTTGTTTTCCGTTTTTGAGCTTTTTCAGTTTTTTTTTTTTCTGATAGAGGCTTTTCTTTTTTCACTTGCGCTTCCGTTGCTGGCACAGTCTAGTTCGTTTTGCTCGTGTTTGAGGGCTGTGAGGCGTGCTTAGTGCCTTCCTTAGTTTTGGTTTTATCTGCCGCTTTTCCCGGCTTGCTCGAGACCTCTTTTGGTCTTCTTTCTGGGCTGGCCGCTTTGTCTTTTCCCCTCCTCCTTTTCAGCGAAGAGGAGGCGCCGCCATTGTCATCGAGAGTGACTGAGTCAATGGCGCCATCGCCAGTGGTCACCTAAAAAATATTTAGACTTTCGTCATTTAGTTGACAGTCAACATCTGACTGTGTCATTATTGCCTCGCTTAGGAGACTAGACTCTTTTTCCGACATACTGAAGAGGTTGTCTTCCAGATTTGACAGAGTAGAATTCTTCAAAGTCGGCATGTGCTCTCGCATAAGCAGTGTCTTTCTGTACTAGTTTTTCTCACTCTAACGAGTGAATATGACGTACAAGGGTGTCGACGTACTTAGACCATGACCCTCCGTGTATTTTGCTTCGTGAGGGGTTGCAATATTATGAACTGAAGGCAAAAAACCATCTGTTTTGCACCCCAAAAGCAAGTCCGTCTTCTTCCGATCGAAGCATACGAGGCACTGATCATGCGCATGTGCAGGCTATCTCATGGGATCTCCTTGGCATGGTAACGAGGTAGAATACATTTCAGTGATATAAAATGTCAGACAGGAAAAAAACGAAAGCTCAAAGCGTGTGACGTCAATGGTCCCTGTTAGCTGAGAATGGGTGTAAAAGGAAAATGATAAAATTAGAAGACGTATGAAGGAAATTTAAAAGGATTAACTCGTCAATTTAATCGTGGCTAAAAATATACATATTTGTTATATCTAGACTCCAAAGCCTTCTGTTCACCATCTCGAGCCTGGTGCCAAATACTATGAGGATGTCCAGGCAAGGATCATGCATTTATGTCACAGAGCTTCACAGCTCTTGCAAATGTCAAACCTATACTAGGTTTCACGAGAGGGCAAGTTGTTGTTACAGGGACACTGTCACCACTTTTAGACCTCTTGGCATGATTTTGGAAATCCCAAAAACACATATCGATCACTGGAAGCTGAACAATAAGGGTTTATTTTGTAGAGCAGTACCCGACAAATCATTAGACTCACTAGGAAGTGACAATGGCTAACGTTGGCGAGAATGGAAATGGATTCCAAAGTTCAAATTTGGTGCGAAAATCTTTGAAACTTTGCAAAAATGATGCCGCAGTGTCAATGGTCTTCACGAAATTGCCTTTAATAATTTAGTTAGAGCTAGTTAAGTTGATATTACATAAATTTAGGGACCATTTGGTGAATTTATAACAGTTTTCAGCAAATATATCATGACAGTGTCCCCTTAATACACTCTCTCTTCGTCCTTGCCAAATCTTCATAGGATCTCCAGGTAGACTCATTGCTCTGAGAAACAGTCAGCAATGAAAGCTATTTACTAAGCATACCTGTGTTGTCTGCTGGCATTAGCATTAACTTCCATCCTGTATCGTTCCCTCCTGCAAACAGGGGGATGAACAAACCGCTCTCTGGAGAAACCGCCTTTTCTTTGTCGAATGGCCTCCTGAATTTCTTGCCACAAATCATTCGTGATAAAATAGTGGTTTGTCGGGAAAGCATATCCTGTACGCAGTGCCCTTTTGGCCATCTCAAGCCTTCGTAGTGTTGGAACAGGCTCATCCTCCTCTGGTAGCGTTTCTGCATTGTAGACGCCACGAATGTCCAGCAATAGCCTGTTATAGATCTCAACACCATAACAGTCACCGAGGATTCTTGCCTGATCAACATCTATATCTCCTCTGAGTTCACGGAGTTCCTCCTGCAAAAAGTCTCTTCCCTGATGCCACAGAGGTTGTGATACTTCACAATCCCTTCTCCCGGGACCCCTTTGGCACCTCCTGTGTGTCGAATCCTATCAGCCTGCTTTGCATTTCGATCAAATCTGTTGGAATTCCTTCGATCTGACCGAGCAAACTAGGGAAGACCCATCGGAAAAAGTTGATTTCCTGAAAACTGTTCACTTGTTCGTCATTAACAAACAAGCCATGTAGCTCTGTAACTCTAAGGTCACATAAGCCATCCCCATCTCTGGGAGGTGTGTTTGGAAATTCAAGGGAAAGGCGTAAGTACGGTGCGTCACATCTGGACTGCTGTGATCTGATTAAGTTGTCCGGCAAGGGCTCGTTTCTCTCAACCTTTTTATCAAAAAGATCTTGCACAGCAGGTAGCACAGTCATTGCTTCTACCCAGCTTAATTGCCCTCGGCCTTGTACGGGGTAACGGTAAACAATCCAGCTAACCCGTACGATTTCCTTCAATGTTGTCATTCGTAACGACACCATTCCTTCGTCAACTAGCCACTTTGCAGTGTTCAAGATATGTTCATCTTGAATTTTGCTAAGGCTCTCTAGCTGTCTGGCTAATTGTAATCGCTGCAGAATTGGTTGGGAGATATCTCCCTTCAGTTTCTCAGCCATAGATACCATGTTTTGTATCATTTCTTGCTGCGGAATGCCTTCCTCCCTCTTAGAATGCTTTGCGCGTGCAAGCTATTGAAATTGTCTTTGTAAGATCTGAATTTCAAGTTGGACACATACCGCTCCAGATCTTCTTCAATTTCACCACCGACAATTCTAGCCACTTGTCGTTTTAGTGAACCATCTGCTCTCTTTCTTCTTTTTGGCGGGCTTGGTGTCTCGCTTACACTTTCTTCCTACAAGTAAAATATTAATATCAGAATAACCATCAGGGCTTTTGGGCGAATTGCAAATAGGAGAGGCTCTGTTACGAGTTTCTTGTCAACCTCTAGCCGGCATAAAGAACTAATGCGCCAAGCCCACAGCGTCAAGAAACTAGTCAGGGGCGTGGTCTCGGAAAGTAAATAATTGCTGAATACATAGTGGACATTTAGATTGAGTGTAGAAGGCGTGAACGTCTGAGAAAAGCTCCCTATTCCCTTCCAAACCACAGATCACTTGCAAAACAATATTAAACCTAGCGTCAACGGCGACTTGCGCAACTTAAACCTTTCTTAGTGCCCGCCGTGTCCTCGCATTCCTGGTGTGTAGTACAATGAGAACCAATATTGTAGGCATTGTTCTACTCTAGAATATAGGGTCAAAAGCACCATCCGTTAAGGGTTTTTTTTAGCAATGTAGGACTTTCTTACATGGAGGTTTTACTGTGTAACCGTCTATCTCAGTAACGTCTGAGTGGCCCGAAAACCTCTCCGCGATAAGTCTTAGCTTTTATTATCTTACCTCGTCGTCTTCATCTTCTTCTTCGACAGGGCTATCTCCTACTTTTGTAGCCGCAGGTGACTCTTCGGAGATCGCTGCCTCGTCCGCAGAAACTTCTGAATGCGGAAATTGGTCTTCCTGGGTTTCTTGAGGACTCGCCAGCTGGATTTCGAGCTTGCTACCCTGTAACTCGCTTTCTGCCGTTGCTTTCCCCGTAGCTGCAGAAGAATGTTGCGAGTTCACTTCAGAAACCTCTGTAATTTGGCTGCCTCGGCTGTCTTGGCTATTCTCAATGCTGCTGGGTGGGAGCATGTCATTGGGTGCCATCCATGTTACCGATGGCTGGATATCGGGAGCATTCTTTAGTACAGGTAGAAGGAAAGTGCTTTCCAATTTGCCTTTCACTTGCTTGAAAGACGTCCTTGTGCTTTCGTCACCAACATTGTGTATCGCCATTAAGACCTCGTTTTCTACTTCGTAAAAACCGATGATCTCAAACCCATGCGCCAGATACAGACGTAGGGCAGCTACATTGGAGAATCCTCCTGCTAAAACAAGCCATATGTAGGTACTAGCTCCGTGGGAATCATGCTTCGCTCTGTTCCTAATCTCTTCTATTGCAGAGGAAAGGAGAATATCTCCTAAACACAAGGAACCCTTATCGGCTCTTCTGACGCAATAGCTGACCTCCCACATCAGTTTCCGGTCGTGGTCCTCATGTCGCTGGCAACTGCATGCCCTGAAAAAGACGTCAATTTGCTGGCTTCGTAGCTTCGCTTTTTCAGCAAGATCAAGCCACAAGGATCGCTGGACTCCTTCTCGAAGGCGACAGTCATTATCTTGTCGTCACCACTGCCTTCATGACAAAACTGATGGACGGCGTTCTTGTAGCTGTTAACGATGAGCCGGTTGTTCTTGGCTTCCTCTGGATTCAGGATGGCCTGTAGTTTTTCTACTGAACACTTCTTCAGTACAGAAGCGCCCTCATCGAAAGTCTGCAAAAATATAGAATATAGAATTGAATAAGCACATGTTGTAACTCAAGTTATCAACTAAGTTAAGGTGTGTTGTGGATATTGCAACAAAAAGCAACCACATATTTAAGTGCCTTTTCAAAAATTGATTTTCATCCAAATCAAGTAAACTTCACAAATAATTAATTGTAGTTTCAAAACCTCTAATGGTGATATTTTTCATCAACAATCTTTACACAACCTACTTTTGCAGACTCTATTCAAGTTTGTCTTTTGTCGACTAGACCGTTTTATATTTCTTTTGCTTGTTCAAAATGGTTCAATAAAATAAAAAGAGCCCAATGCATAAGCCTTAACTTGTGTTTAATCGATGTCATTAAATCTTATTCACATAAATCTTGTATATATAACCTTGCTTTGGTTGCTTCACCATGGCAAAGGAAAAAACTTAACAGTTCATGATGGTCCATGCTGAACTCACTAAGGAAAGAATAGATTACTGCAACCTACTAAATTTATATATATTAAAAATGTATGAAGGGTTATGAACTAAATTAAGAAGATGTGTTGTGGACATTACAACAATTTAAATGCAACCATATATTCAAGTGCCCTCTCTAAAATTGAATTTCACGTTAATCAAATAAACCTGACCAAAAAATACTTGTAGTTTCAAAACCTCTAATGATGACATTTTCCATCATCAACCTTTACACAACCTACTTTTGCAGACTCTAAACAAGTATGTCTATTGCAGACATTGCTCCTATTTTGTTCGTTCTTGTTTGGATTTTTTTCTTTGAGAACCTGTTTTCTTATCTTTCTTCCTTTTTCTGCGATATTTGGTGCCTTGTTCCTCTTTATATTCTCCTTTATCTTCCTTGTCCTCTTGTACCTGGGTTTCTTTTTCTTTCCCTATTTGTTTTCCATCTTCAACGTTTTCTTTTGTTTCTTTGTCTTCTTGTTCGCTATATTCTTCTAGGGTGATACTTTTTTGCAACTTCTCTTTTTCTTTGTTTTCCGTTTTTGAGCTTTTTCAGTTTTTTTTTTTTCTGATAGAGGCTTTTCTTTTTTCACTTGCGCTTCCGTTGCTGGCACAGTCTAGTTCGTTTTGCTCGTGTTTGAGGGCTGTGAGGCGTGCTTAGTGCCTTCCTTAGTTTTGGTTTTATCTGCCGCTTTTCCCGGCTTGCTCGAGACCTCTTTTGGTCTTCTTTCTGGGCTGGCCGCTTTGTCTTTTCCCCTCCTCCTTTTCAGCGAAGAGGAGGCGCCGCCATTGTCATCGAGAGTGACTGAGTCAATGGCGCCATCGCCAGTGGTCACCTAAAAAATATTTAGACTTTCGTCATTTAGTTGACAGTCAACATCTGACTGTGTCATTATTGCCTCGCTTAGGAGACTAGACTCTTTTTCCGACATACTGAAGAGGTTGTCTTCCAGATTTGACAGAGTAGAATTCTTCAAAGTCGGCATGTGCTCTCGCATAAGCAGTGTCTTTCTGTACTAGTTTTTCTCACTCTAACGAGTGAATATGACGTACAAGGGTGTCGACGTACTTAGACCATGACCCTCCGTGTATTTTGCTTCGTGAGGGGTTGCAATATTATGAACTGAAGGCAAAAAACCATCTGTTTTGCACCCCAAAAGCAAGTCCGTCTTCTTCCGATCGAAGCATACGAGGCACTGATCATGCGCATGTGCAGGCTATCTCATGGGATCTCCTTGGCATGGTAACGAGGTAGAATACATTTCAGTGATATAAAATGTCAGACAGGAAAAAAACGAAAGCTCAAAGCGTGTGACGTCAATGGTCCCTGTTAGCTGAGAATGGGTGTAAAAGGAAAATGATAAAATTAGAAGACGTATGAAGGAAATTTAAAAGGATTAACTCGTCAATTTAATCGTGGCTAAAAATATACATATTTGTTATATCTAGACTCCAAAGCCTTCTGTTCACCATCTCGAGCCTGGTGCCAAATACTATGAGGATGTCCAGGCAAGGATCATGCATTTATGTCACAGAGCTTCACAGCTCTTGCAAATGTCAAACCTATACTAGGTTTCACGAGAGGGCAAGTTGTTGTTACAGGGACACTGTCACCACTTTTAGACCTCTTGGCATGATTTTGGAAATCCCAAAAACACATATCGATCACTGGAAGCTGAACAATAAGGGTTTATTTTGTAGAGCAGTACCCGACAAATCATTAGACTCACTAGGAAGTGACAATGGCTAACGTTGGCGAGAATGGAAATGGATTCCAAAGTTCAAATTTGGTGCGAAAATCTTTGAAACTTTGCAAAAATGATGCCGCAGTGTCAATGGTCTTCACGAAATTGCCTTTAATAATTTAGTTAGAGCTAGTTAAGTTGATATTACATAAATTTAGGGACCATTTGGTGAATTTATAACAGTTTTCAGCAAATATATCATGACAGTGTCCCCTTAATACACTCTCTCTTCGTCCTTGCCAAATCTTCATAGGATCTCCAGGTAGACTCATTGCTCTGAGAAACAATCAGCAATGAAAGCTATTTACTAAGCATACCTGTGTTGTCTGCTGGCATTAGCATTAACTTCCATCCTGTATCGTTCCCTCCTGCAAACAGGGGGATGAACAAACCGCTCTCTGGAGAAACCGCCTTTTCTTTGTCGAATGGCCTCCTGAATTTCTTGCCACAAATCATTCGTGATAAAATAGTGGTTTGTCGGGAAAGCATATCCTGTACGCAGTGCCCTTTTGGCCATCTCAAGCCTTCGTAGTGTTGGAACAGGCTCATCCTCCTCTGGTAGCGTTTCTGCATTGTAGACGCCACGAATGTCCAGCAATAGCCTGTTATAGATCTCAACACCATAACAGTCACCGAGGATTCTTGCCTGATCAACATCTATATCTCCTCTGAGTTCACGGAGTTCCTCCTGCAAAAAGTCTCTTCCCTGATGCCACAGAGGTTGTGATACTTCACAATCCCTTCTCCCGGGACCCCTTTGGCACCTCCTGTGTGTCGAATCCTATCAGCCTGCTTTGCATTTCGATCAAATCTGTTGGAATTCCTTCGATCTGACCGAGCAAACTAGGGAAGACCCATCGGAAAAAGTTGATTTCCTGAAAACTGTTCACTTGTTCGTCATTAACAAACAAGCCATGTAGCTCTGTAACTCTAAGGTCACATAAGCCATCCCCATCTCTGGGAGGTGTGTTTGGAAATTCAAGGGAAAGGCGTAAGTACGGTGCGTCACATCTGGACTGCTGTGATCTGATTAAGTTGTCCGGCAAGGGCTCGTTTCTCTCAACCTTTTTATCAAAAAGATCTTGCACAGCAGGTAGCACAGTCATTGCTTCTACCCAGCTTAATTGCCCTCGGCCTTGTACGGGGTAACGGTAAACAATCCAGCTAACCCGTACGATTTCCTTCAATGTTGTCATTCGTAACGACACCATTCCTTCGTCAACTAGCCACTTTGCAGTGTTCAAGATATGTTCATCTTGAATTTTGCTAAGGCTCTCTAGCTGTCTGGCTAATTGTAATCGCTGCAGAATTGGTTGGGAGATATCTCCCTTCAGTTTCTCAGCCATAGATACCATGTTTTGTATCATTTCTTGCTGCGGAATGCCTTCCTCCCTCTTAGAATGCTTTGCACGTGCAAGCTATTGAAATTGTCTTTGTAAGATCTGAATTTCAAGTTGGACACATACCGCTCCAGATCTTCTTCAATTTCACCACCGACAATTCTAGCCACTTGTCGTTTTAGTGAACCATCTGCTCTCTTTCTTCTTTTTGGCGGGCTTGGTGTCTCGCTTACACTTTCTTCCTACAAGTAAAATATTAATATCAGAATAACCATCAGGGCTTTTGGGCGAATTGCAAATAGGAGAGGCTCTGTTACGAGTTTCTTGTCAACCTCTAGCCGGCATAAAGAACTAATGCGCCAAGCCCACAGCGTCAAGAAACTAGTCAGGGGCGTGGTCTCGGAAAGTAAATAATTGCTGAATACATAGTGGACATTTAGATTGAGTGTAGAAGGCGTGAACGTCTGAGAAAAGCTCCCTATTCCCTTCCAAACCACAGATCACTTGCAAAACAATATTAAACCTAGCGTCAACGGCGACTTGCGTGTTGTTGTGCACTGCGCAACTTAAACCTTTCTTAGTGCCCGCCGTGTCCTCGCATTCCTGGTGTGTAGTACAATGAGAACCAATATTGTAGGCATTGTTCTACTCTAGAATATAGGGTCAAAAGCACCGTCCGTTAAGGGTTTTTTTTAGCAATGTAGGACTTTCTTACATGGAGGTTTTACTGTGTAACCGTCTATCTCAGTAACGTCTGAGTGGCCCGAAAACCTCTCCGCGATAAGTCTTAGCTTTTATTATCTTACCTCGTCGTCTTCATCTTCTTCTTCGACAGGGCTATCTCCTACTTTTGTAGCCGCAGGTGACTGTTCGGAGATCGCTGCCTCGTCCGCAGAAACTTCTGAATGCGGAAATTGGTCTTCCTGGGTTTCTTGAGGACTCGCCAGCTGGATTTCGAGCTTGCTACCCTGTAACTCGCTTTCTGCCGTTGCTTTCCCCGTAGCTGCAGAAGAATGTTGCGAGTTCACTTCAGAAACCTCTGTAATTTGGCTGCCTCGGCTGTCTTGGTTATTCTCAATGCTGCTGGGTGGGAGCATGTCATTGGGTGCCATCCATGTTACCGATGGCTGGATATCGGGAGCATTCTTTAGTACAGGTAGAAGGAAAGTGCTTTCCAATTTGCCTTTCACTTGCTTGAAAGACGTCCTTGTGCTTTCGTCACCAACATTGCGTATCGCCATTAAGACCTCGTTTTCTACTTCGTAAAAACCGATGATCTCAAACCCATGCGCCAGATACAGACATAGGGCAGCTACATTGGAGAATCCTCCTGCTAAAACAAGCCATATGTAGGTACTAGCTCCGTGGGAATCATGCTTCGCTCTGTTGCTAATCTCTTCTATTGCAGAGGAAAGGAGAATATCTCCTAAACACAAGGAACCCTTATCGGCTCTTCTGACGCAATAGCTGACCTCCCACATCAGTTTCCGGTCGTGGTCCTCATGTCGCTGGCAACTGCATGCCCTGAAAAAGACGTCAATTTGCTGGCTTCGTAGCTTCGCTTTTTCAGCAAGATCAAGCCACAAGGATCGCTGGACTCCTTCTCGAAGGCGACAGTCATTATCTTGTCGTCACCACTGCCTTCATGACAAAACTGATGGACGGCGTTCTTGTAGCTGTTAACGATGAGCCGGTTGTTCTTGACTTCATCTGGATTCAGGATGGCCTGTAGTTTTTCTACTGAACACTTCTTCAGTACAGAAGCGCCCTCATCGAAAGTCTGCAAAAATATAGAATATAGAATTGAATAAGCACATGTTGTAACTCAAGTTATCAACTAAGTTAAGGTGTGTTGTGGATATTGCAACAAAAAGCAACCACATATTTAAGTGCCTTTTCAAAAATTGATTTTCATCCAAATCAAGTAAACTTCAGAAATAATTAATTGTAGTTTCAAAACCTCTAATGGTGATATTTTCCATCAACAATCTTTACACAACCTACTTTTGCAGACTCTATTCAAGTTTGTCTTTTGTCGACTAGACCATTTTATATTTCTTTTGCTTGTTCAAAATGGTTCAATAAAATAAAAAGAGCCCAATGCATAAGCCTTAACTTGTGTTTAATCGATGTCATTAAATCTCATTCACATAAATCTTATATATATATAGCCTTGCTTTGGTTGCTTCACCATGGCAAATGAAAAAACTTAACAGTTCATGATGGTCCATGCTGAACTCACTAAGGAAAGAATAGATTACTGCAACCTACTAAATTTATATATATTAAAAATGTATGAAGGGTTATGAACTAAATTAAGAAGATGTGTTGTGGACATTACAAAAATTTAAATGCAACCACATACTCAAGTGCCCTCTCTAAAATTGAATTTCACGTTAATCAAATAAACCTGACCTGCTGGCACGCTTTTCTATTTTTGTTTCTGTTACTTTCTTTTCTGTTCTGGGCTTTTCTTTTCGCACTTCATCTGTTGAAAACGCACATATTAAGTCCATAGTTAATTGAAACGTTATTTTGTTTTACATATTTTCTCCAGTTTTATGTTAAATTGCCTACATTGTATTTGTATTTCTGTTAACAGAACTTTGCCCTTCAAGAAGGTGCAAGCCTGGACTATATTAACATACCATCTGTTATAGCATTCTCCTTCCAATAAACACCACCTTTCTAATATGTGTTTCCCTAAGAGTGCTGCTTTTTTTATTAATTGCCCCTTCCAAAAAGCACCTTAAGCAGAGGTGGTATTAACAAGAGATCGACATATGACATATGATTAGACATTTGTCAGCTTAGTTTAGTCAAAATTCTGTTTTTTTATCTCCGCATATTGTTGAACATCATAAATATCAGAGCTCCTACTGTAACAATTTGTATTGCATTAAAATCATTTTATGTTTATGAAATAGAAATAATCTGCAAAAAGGTCTCTAGAGCTATCAAAAGTAATTTAGCAACAGCTCAGCCTGTCACTAAATGGAATCATTACAGTACAGTCGAACCTCGATTATCCGGAGTCATCGGGACCTTGGTAAATAGTCCGGATAATCGAGAGTCCGGATAATCGAAAATATGAATATAAATGAGATCGCTCGTGTGTTTACATAAATCAAGCGGGAGGAACTACCATAAATGTCCGTGTGTAAGCCGCATCCGTAGATAAGCTGCACCCCCAATTTGGAAGTGGAGATTTTGGAAAAAAAATAAAAACAATAAAGTTGGAAGTTCCAGTAGAGTTTGTATTGCTATAAACAAACAAGGACAAACAATCAAGGTTTCGAAACACCGACATAGAAGTTGTCACCTTTCACATTTATCAAGTCTGAAGAAAGCGAAATTTCATTTGTGGTACCTTCTTTTTCGTTTGAATTTAAGACATCTTTAACTTAAAATGCTCTTTTGATCTGATTTTTTAAGATAATCACTTCGAAACACGCCATAAAGATGAAATTCCTTCGCCATTGAAACAAAACAAACAAGTGCTTAGTAGCCAAGCTTTAAGTGTGGGGAGGAGTCTGGACTAGGGCCTGAGCGTCGTCTGTGCATCATAACACCAAGGCGGCCTTCACACCGCAAAGTTACACACGTCAAAACCCGCAATAGGCGAAAAAACTTCATGCAGAGCAGAAGCTTGATAATGCAGTCGACAAAGTTGCCGTAAAGGTGGTCAAAAACAACGAAACAGTCGGCCATTTATCTCACAAGTACTCGCAAATTTTGTTGTATTTCAAAGACACAAACGGCTCCTTTAGGAGCCACCACTCATCAAAAAGTCAATGAACAACAGCAACACGCTCTCAGTTTCTTTTATGTGTATTTCTTGACATCTTAAGAAGTTTTACGAATATTAATTAGGTTTTTGAGAACTCCAAACACAGATGTATCTGTGGATAAGCCGCACCCTTGATTTTTGGCTTCAATTTTGCGAAAAAAAAAGTGCGGCTTATAAATGGACGTTTACAAAGAGCTGAACGCATCAGAATATTTCTTTGTCTTTGTCTTGTCGCACTTGTGTCCCCTTGAGTATGCAGATGACAACCCTGTGGAATGAGGACTATCAAGTACGTGACTATGATGACCAAAATGGATGCCAGTTGACAGAAACGACTTGTAAGTTGCTGGTTAATGAACTGTTGCGTTTAATTTTATGAACAATTGATGATTTGGACAGTGATGAAAGTATTGACATTTTTAAAGTGATTTCGTCATAAGTTAAGGAATATCAAAATGTAAAATTTTTGCGAATAATTTGCATTCGGGAGGGGGATGTTGAGAAACAAATGAATTGCTAGTTAATGCTTAACCATTTCGGCGGTTGCCACGGTAATTTTACCTCGTTGTATCGCGGGATCATGCCCCTCGTGGTGAGAGATTGTGACTAGGGCGGCCATCTTGGCTATTGTGTAATGACCATGCACTCCAAATAAACCGTGAAATCTTCGACTCTGTGGTGATTGTTAGACGCGAATTTGACTGTTCTGACGTATGGGAACAGGTGTGTATAGATATATAGAATAATTTATATCTCTTCTCAACGTGAACAAAATGGGACAGTTTTCTTTCGAGTTGTGAACTGGT
>OZ026596.1:40784842-40839842 GCA_964020085.1 Micromussa lordhowensis | reverse complement strand
GGTAGCTCCGCGCAAATCAGAGTAAAACCCAGTGCTGCTATGCCTATTTAAAAATGATTTTTAAGGCCTGATTGTTCGAAGGTAACTTTAATTAAAGGACCCAGTTTTCTTTGACTGGAATAGCCCACAAAATTTGCCATTAACACATGTTCACTATAATTGGTACTTGTTCAAAATAATTGGGACTAATTGGTGTTAGTGGATATTGCTTATTATCACATATTAGAGCCAATCAGGACTTTGTATTTTTATGGCCCACAGAGTCAGTTATGTTATTCGCTAACAATGCAATTACAACCAATGAGTGGTTTGTTATCCAATAACAGGATAACAGAGAATAACAAGTTTGTGTTAGTGGATAATATCAGTCAATTCCACCAATAACATTCTCTGGTTTAACAGCTGGTTTGTATGAACATTGCTCACAACATGCAAACATCTGCACGAGTGATGTCACCTTTACAATCTTGTTTGTTGCTCTGAAATGAGAAATATTTTTTAACTCTAATCCCATGGCGTTTTTCTGCAGGCGCTTGACTCTCTGGTTCTGCAGTAGGTATTCTGGCAGACTTTGGCTTTTCTGCGGACGATGGAGATTTGGACATAAGCTTCCAGCGATGTTGAGTTTCGCATTCAATGGAGGTTTCTTCAACATTGGCTACGGCGGGGTTTAATTTCGGTTTCGGGAAACGGACAAGCTCAATGGCGTTCCAAATTTTTAATGCACACCTCGCACAGACTCTTCAGGAACAATTCGAATTGTTGGAAAGGTGAAGTCCCAGATCTTCTGATAAAAGTTTGTCCAGAGGCCGTTTCTCAACACCTCTCTTCCCAGGAAGTTTAAATAAGTTCTCCATGGATATCTGCTGAAATTTGTTGCCTTTTTGCACTTTGAATAAACACTCACAAAGTCGACAGCAATCCCCAGAGCACGACAAGTTTTTCTGTTCAAGAACGGCAGCAAGCTTCTTAGGTGTCTCTTTTGCAGACGACATCGACGAATGCTCTCCACTGGTAAAATTCGCCCACCAACAGCATTTGGTAAATCGTAAACATAAACGCTGCCACACATGCCGATTTTTGTTTGTCAGCCAACGAAAAATCTTCAGTCCTCGGTTCATGTTACTCCTGCGAAAACCTAATTGATTTTAATTGGTTGATTAGATTATTTTTGACAAGTGATTGACAAGTGTGGATGTCCTCGAAAACAGGAGGAGGCTGCAGTCTTTTTTTCTTCTCACGCGTGCCGCGCCCATGTCTCGTCCCATTCCCTTTTAGCCAAAACGTCTCGCCGCTCGCCTCGCCGCTCACCTCAACCCCTACTGATTTGAGAGAAAAACAGACTGCCAGCAGTCTAGATTAGCACTGAAGTGCTAAGAAGCAAATGATCGAGAAAGTGGTTTACTAGCGCTAGCTGTTCCGGTGATATGGCTGCAAACAATGCAGGTCACACTCGAAAGCGCAGGGACTGGAATCCCAGCGAGAAATGTCATGATTTGTTACATGAAGGGGTTACTCTAACAAAATGGCGCTCTGTCCACGTTTTACTTGCCTGAGTGCTTATGTGCTTGAGGCAGCAAGTTTGTACTGAAACTCTGATGTTTTTTTGCCACTAGGATGCATTAGCGATCAAGCATTCAACAGGTGAGAACGATGTAATAGTCAATCAAGTTGATGAAAGTAATTTCAGATGTTCTTTACGTCTCTTCACACAACAACAAATCACGAACTGTAGCCGTATTCCGCTTAGTTTGTATCAGAACGCTTCACAACCAAAGTGAATTTCTCAGTTAACGATCGAACAGAGCAAACTTTCCCTCGAAATTTTGTGATTCATAAGCGTCCACCACGAATTATCGTTTGAAAGTTTGGGAAGAATTAAACAACAGCTGCCTTGAAAGTTTGCGGAAAAGTCACAGAAATTTCGTTGAAGCAAAATTTCTTTGAAAAGCCATGAAAAGCCAAGAAATTTGTTGAACTTCGCTTGCGTTACTTTTGCACAATACTGTAGTTGAAACAGAATTCTCATTTGGTATAATAAGTATTTTTTATCATCTTAATATTATGATTTTGGATTGATGTGTTTTCCGCAGATTTGGACAATGCAATAAATGTTAGACAGTGTATGTGATAGATAACATGCAGAACTTCTTAATGGTTAACAAACAGTATATAAGACTGACATCTGGTTTTGTTGCACAAATGGTGCAAGAACATCAGTGAAATGGTTTAAAATTTCTTTATCAGTTACAGCAGTTGTAAGTTCACCCATCTACAATAAAATCAAATTTCGCTTATCTCGACATGTTACAACACAATAATATGCTTAAAATGTGAAAGTAAAACACAGCATGTGCATAAGGTCAGATACGGTCATATCATATACTTTAATGATCTTATGCAGTAATACCATTTTATTAATAATTGTATTTTACCTTTCGTGTACAAAAGAGTGCTGCCACCCACATCATAACTACACGTTCATGGCATCTTGCTAGAGTTCTACCGGCAATCTCAGTACAGGATGACAGGAACTTCTTGCCACCTGTGGTGTGCAGAAACTGCCCTATTTTCACTATGTCAGATGAAGCTAGACATTTTTTCGAGCATTGCTTTAAACATTGTGTTCCAGATGACCTTTTCCACTGGTGTTTTTGGCCTAACCTACTTTCCACAACAATCAGCAGGACCCATTCCAGCAATCTAAACCAAACAAAATAAAGTGCTCATTCAGTTAGTTGGCATGGTGTCAATCTACATTTTCATTAACGACAATTTTGAATTTCTGAAGAATTCCCCCTCAGTTTCTCAGTTTCAGTTTTATTTTGAATAAGAGGTGAGGCGAGTTGGATTTGAAATAACAGGGAAAATGCGTGCGAAAATAAGCTGTCAACAAATTCCTGAGTCAGTATGTGATGGTTGTACTGAAAAAGGTGTAAACTAAAATCTCCCATCACATAATAATATTTATTGTCTTTAGTGATAGTTGTGAGAATGTCATTGAATTTCTCTAAAAACAGGGCAGTGTTTTGATTTGGCGGTCTGTATACACAGCCGATGATAATATTTTTCCCTTGGGGGGCAATGATTTGTACAAAGATAGACTCGATTAATTCTGGGTCAGAAAATTTGCATTCCTTAAGAATTTTATATTCAATATCATTTTGTAAATAAATAAAACAACAAACAAACAAAACAACAAACCTTTATTTAAACTTGAATTTAAAATAGCAAGAGAAATGCTAATATCTCCGAGAAAATAAATAAGAATAATAAAATAAATATAAAGTAACAAATTAAGTACATAAGGTATATTTACAATTGATACAATTGTATCAATGAGATAAAATTTACAACTATTTACAAAAGGGACAGCAGTCAGTATCAAATACTAAATTACGAATAGTGGATTTAAAAGCTGCAACAGTTGGCAGAGTCCTGGTTGTGTTGGGGAGGGAGTTCCACAGTTTGCTACTGTAATAAGACAGAGAATGCAGGCCATACGTAGTAGTATTGACTCGAGAGATAAAAAGGGAGTTTGTACCACTAGCACGTAGATTAATACTGTGGGTTTTTAAACTAAACATATTACTAATATATTCCGGTGCCAGCCCATTAAGAGATTTGTATACTAAAGTAAGAATATAATGTACACCACGCCCATTAAATAGTGATAGTTGTCCCACACGATCAAGTAATTGCATATAATCACTGTCATTATCATTAAAAACAAATCGTAGGCTGCGTTCATTAATTTTCTCCAACTTCTTTAAATTGCGTTCACCGCAATGGTGCCACACGGCACAACAATAATATAAATGTGGCATTGTATAATTTGGTCTTGGTGTCAGTGTTAATTAATTTCTGTATCTGATTGCTAATCCTACGTACTATGTCCACCACATGCTCAGTAAAATTGAGATCTTTGTCAATGGTAACACCTAATAATTTCATGCTGCATACTAAACTAATGATACTACTGCCAAGATCGTAGGCAGGTATATCGGTGGGTATATCGGTGGCATTACCCAACCACATGATGAGGAATTTACCATGGTTAACTGCAAAACCATTACTATTAAACCACTCACAAACAATCTGAAGATCGCTTTGCATTTGCAGATGAATCAATGAGGAATCATTACCAATGGAAAAGATCTGGGTATCATCAGCATATGCACTGACTTTGGATGACAGACCCATGAGAAATAGGTCATTAATATATATTAAATAGTAAAGGACCCAATACTGATCCTTGTGGTATTCCCCTAGTAAGAGAACAACAATTGGAGAATTGATCCCCAAGCTTAACTCTCTGAAAACGATCTGTGAGATAGTTCTCCAATAATAAACAGCTACTGCTATTAATACCATAAGCAGCTAGCTTAGCTAGCAGCAAGTCATGTGGTATACTATCAAATGCTTTCGACAGATCAATTCCGATAATCGATGCAAGTTGTCGCTTGTCCAGGCCATGTCTGAACTCCTCCAATATGCGAAGTAAGGAAGTCTCACAGCTATAGTATTTACGATAAGCAGATAAAAATGGTGACAACTTATCAGAAAGATAGGAATATAGCTGGTTGACAAGAATGCGTTCAAATACATTATTGAAAGTTACAAGAACAGTAATAGGCCTGTAATTGGTCTTGGAATATTCAACACCCTTTTTTAAATACAGGTGTGATCTGCCCAAACTTCCAGTACTTGGGTATAGTATTAGTGGATATAGAATGATTAATAAGATTACTTAGTGGCCCAGCTATGGAATCAATACCATCCTTGATAATTGTTATGGGAATATTGTCCCAGCCCATGGCTTTAGCCGAGGGCAGTGAAAGGACAGTATTTTTAACAATAGTAGGATTACTGGGTTTGAAAATAAACCCATAATTGTGATGTTTAGACATGAAATCATTAATTCCACGAATACTAGGATGTCCATTAAATTTGAGGCCATATTGGGATTGTTCAGGTCTAGGCAGATCATTAGCAATATTAATAAAATATTCATTGAAAATGTTGGCCATACGTTTCTTATCAGTAATATACTCATTATTCTCCAGTAATACAATATCATTAGCCTGTCCACGCTTGGAGTGAAATAATGCTTCAAATACGCTCCAGAAGTACTTAGATATCCTCAGCTTTGTGACGATAGTAATTGGTGATGGCTTTTCTTCTCAGTGTTGTGCAATAATTTATTTGCGTATGGCACGTCGCCATAGGGGTGTCATATATGCTACATGTCCACCTCTTACATGGAACTGGTTTACTGGGGCATGGATATCAATGACATCAGTTAGAAGTTTAGTAAAAGCCCAGGCTTAGTCATCCACATCATCGAAGATTGAAGCAACATGAAAAGGGGTAACAGCTAAATCGTTGACAAATTCATAACTATTGTAATTTTTGAAACTTCTGCATAAGATTTTTCTGGATCTTAGAGGTGGGGCAGATACTCTTATTATTGCAGATACTCTTATTATCGCATATACCAAAGAGTGGTCGCTAAGGTGTGGTTCGAGTACTCCTGATGACAGAAATCTCCTTTTGTTGTTAGTAAAGATGATGTCAATTAATGTTTGTGAAGACTGACTTAGACGAGTTGGCTTGTCAATTAGACAGTCCATGTTATAAATATCACAGACGTCAATGAGGTGTCTGCCACTGCCACCATTTGCATCAGGATTTAACAAATTGCAGTTCATATCACCTAGCAAGAGTGCATCCTCACACTGACTAGATGCACAGTCGAGCAGTTTACACAAATCTTCCTTCCAAATTGATGCACTGACACCTGGTGATCTATATGCTTCAATTACTATGAGGCACTGCCTACCAATTTAAACTCTGCCGCCTATTCTAGATGGTTGGAGACAAAATTGTATCCTGTGATATTTACAAGTTCTGAAGTGGAATCAGTAAGCCACGTTTCTGACACGCCAAGAACAGAGAATGACCTATTGAGATTTTTGAGAAGATTTAGTTGTTCAAGGTTTTTTAACAAACTGCGGGCATTTAAATGCAAAGTAGAAAACATTGATTTTTCATTAGAAGAACTAACCTGATCATTAATATCTTCCTCCACCATATATCTGCTAGTCGGTAGGCAAGTAAGAAAGTTTGAATCCAGGTTAAGATCATTTGAGAGTGGATCAAAACATCCAGGCTGCTCTATAGGGTTATATACGAGAGATCCAATGCGATCCCTTTTATAATTTAACATGCCATGTGACATTTCGTAAAGTGCTATGTTGAAAGAATTTGTGTCTAAATGATTAAAGGGAAGGATAGACTGGAGGCACATCTCCTCACTCCACATCAATTTTAGTTTCGAAGACTAGGTAGTAATATTATGAAAATTATTTCACAAGTACACTACTTAGCTCATAGGTAAGTCCTCTTGACGTGCAAATCGCTCAAGGTCTTCCTGGCTTTTAAGCCGGATGGGACGAGAGTCATCAGATTTTCGTAGATGTATAACAAAGTTTTTTGACCAACAGAACCTGAAACCATTATGAGCTTGAAATTTCTTGGCATTGGTGAGTAGTTTCTGGGACTTTGGAGTGAGGTGATCGAAAATTTTGACATTTCCCAGAGAGCAATCGGCTGGAAAACCAATCAATGGTGCAAAAACTTTGCAAGCTCCCTTCCTTCGATCGATTACTTTTTCTTTGATGATTCTTCAAGTAAATCTGCAGATAATCGGTCTCGGGCCAGCAGTAGCTTGTCTAGTTGGACACGGTGCACAATGTTGACATCTTGTTTATTTATATCCACTCCTGAAGCTTTTAGAAGACTTAGGCACAAAGACGTAGTGGCGGATGCCGATTCTTGAGGTGCGATTTCGGGGAGACCAACTATCTTATATGCTGGTAGCTGTAACGCTGAATTTCATCAGTTGCATTTCCGATATCCTCTACTCAAGAAGTTAGAACTTCTTGAATGTGACCACAGTTGTTGAAGACTCTTATCAGCTTCCAAGCAGAGATCGTTGTAAGCTTTTCCATAGAATTGAAGAGTATTCAATGCTTCATCATTCGTGATGGCTCCGCTAGCTTCGCCGCCATTGCTGGATTCCTGTGTGTCGTTTGGCTTGAGAGTTTTCTGCAGATTTTCAAATCCACTTTCAAGGGTAGCGATTTTTTCTTTCAGGCTGTCATTTTCCCTTTCAATGATGTTACAGTGATATTAGGCATATTAAAAACTACTAAAGTACAAACTGATCAGGGAGCAATCGAAGACACGTCCGCTCACTTCAGTGGCCATATCAAAGGATAAGTTCCCATTCCTGCCTAAAGAGCCAAACAAAGAAAATATGGATGTGTTTCTCTGTTTTTGTGTCTGCCTGTATTCTTTGCCATGTCTATTTTCTAAAATGTCTCTGTTTAAAACGATGTTGTTTTTTCCATATGTTATTTCCACATCTGCTACATATTCCAAAGAAACTGATGGCTTGCAAGGCAGATCGAAGATTGAAGAATGTTTAGTTCAAAATTATGATCATGCTTAAAAATCTTGTCCAATGGCACGAAATTATTAATATAATTTCCCACTACAAAAGTATTTCAGTGCAAACACTTTACAAGTACAATGTACCTCTGGCGTTCAGACTGCAGTAGTCACTTCAGCACATGGTCATTCAATGTACAGATTGGGCTGCACTTGGCAGTGGAAACGCCCCTGCAGTTACCACTCAACCAATCACTGAAAAAGCGTTTTGCGGCTTTACCAATCTCGGCTGGATCTGTTAGATCGTCAGGCTACATTCCAAGGGTGGTTAGACTACAAACCTGTCCACTGAAGAAAATGTTGAACAAGTGGAAAAAATGATTTGGGTAATAATAATAAATAATAATTTAATACAACAATTTTATTTAATAAAAACTTCACAATAGATTACTTACAAGAATAAAACGCTAAAAGAACATTTCAATAATAATAATAATATATAATAATTGTAACAACTTTATTTATTTCACACAATCAGTAAAAATACACACGTTGGAAAACGAAATTAAGAACTCAAAAACGAGTACAAATTGATGATTAAAATATAATGCGTCCATCCTGGCAAGAATAATTGAATAATTAAACTAGACTTACCTGTAAGTTGAAGTTTGATTGAGATTCTACCGTAGCATTTGCAGCAATGAGGAGATCACATGAGATAGCACGTACTTTCCCAATAACACTGAAAGGTGGGAAGCAGTAAAAAAGTTTAAACACAGACCAGTCAAGTGTAAAGGCATCAATAAAATGGGCACATGGGTCAGGTTTCCATGCTGCGTACCAGGGCAGTTTTGCATTCAACCGTGATGCAAAAAGATCAATCTCAGGATTACCCCATTTAGTAATTAAGCTGTTATAAACATGGGTGTCTAATGACCATTCTGTGTCATCATGAAAATGTCTACTTGCTAGGTCAGCTTCAACATTAAGTTTTCCAGGTAAATGGGTGACAGCTAAGGATATGCCCCTGTCTTTGCACCACAGAAGAGTTTCTCTTGCAATCTCATTACCGTCCCGAGAGTGAGTGCCACCCATATTTCTCAAGTAGGAAACCGCTGTTTGGTTATCAGACAATACTTTGATGTTACAGTTTGTTAAGTCTGAGCACAAGGACTGAAGGCCAAACAGGACTGCTTTTATCTCCAAATAGTTTATGTGGCACATACTCTCACTGTGGGACCATCGCCCATTTGCGGCAAGGGAAGAATTTTCAATAACACTTCCCCATCCTTCTAGAGAGCTATCACATTTAAGGGTTAATTTGTATTTCATAGGCCGGACAGAGCATGGATCATTGTCAATATTTGAAAGCCACCAAGACATGTCTTTCTTAGCTATATCAGAGATGAGCATTCTGTCATCTAAGTTCCACCCATTCGTCTTTAAAGCATCAGTTTTGTCATTTTCAAGAGCACGGTAATACAGTGGGCCATATTTGACTCCAGGAAAACATGACACCATTTGCCCAACTACAGATGCAACCTCTCGAATAAGAGGCTGCTCCGTTCTGAGGAGCTGTAAAATGGCTGATTTCGCTTTATCCGCCTTGTCCGATTTCATAGAGACTGTCATCACAACCGAGTCTAAAATGAAACCCAGGAAATTGACTCTCTGGGATGGGACAAGTTGGGATTTATCAGAATGGATGGTGAATCCCAGGGACTGCAACAATGTAATAGCCCTTTGTATAAATATGACCAATGTCTGAGGGTCATCGGCAAAAAGTATATTGTCATCAATGTAAATTACTAGAAGCACCCCCTCCTCCCTTAATTTGGCAAGGGCAGGTTTTAACAATTTGGTAAAAATTCTGGGTGCACTAGAGAGGCCATTAGGAAGGCAAACAAATTCATAAAGTTGGCCTTTGTGCTTGAAGCAAAGGTATTTTCTGTCCTCAGTCCTAATAGGAACAGAGTAGTATGCGTCTTTTAGGTCTAAGACAGCCATCCAACAATTAGGCTTCATAAGTTGAAGTGCGTGAGGCAGTGAATCCATCTTGAAGTGATGGTACTCAATATGCTCATTTAGCTTTTTCAAGTTCAAAATAAGACGGTGAGACCCATCTTTTTTGGGCCTGGTGAAAATTGTTGAGACAAATTCACCAGGAACATGAGTAGCTTTCCTAATGACCCCTTTAGTTAAAAGCTTGTTAATTTCAGTAGTAGCAATATCTGTCTCTTTACAAGAAAGTTTGACAGCTCTAGGGGTGAGCGCCTGGCAAGGAGGGTTGCAAAACTCTAGTTGGTAACCCTTAACGATGCGTAAAATATAGGGGTCAGACGTGAGCGTCTGCCAAGCACTGAAGTGCTTAGCTATGTTTCCAGCAATATATACATTGGTACAAAGAGGCGAACATATACTTACTATGCTAGTAGCTGGCAGCAAGTGTTCTATTGGCTTGTCCGGGTTGTCTTGTCCCGGTTGGCATTGTTCTTGGATTTCCAAGGTTTGAAGTTGTTGCCTCTCCAGTGTTTTGACTGCTAATAGCCATTATAGCTGTTATTGCCAGGTCTTCCTGCAGAAGGGCGATGCCCTCTATAATTAGGGGTGATCTTGGCCCCGGTTTTGTTTTGATCGCCAATATCTTTTAAATGCTTTTGTAGATCATCTCCAAAGAGAAAATCTGTAAATGGCAATTGGGAGGAGCAGAGAGCTGAGTATTCCCTCCCAATATCTGGTCTCAGTAGAAGACGGCGCTGCATGTTTATTTCATAAGAGGCATGAGTGAGGAGGGACATGGCCTCCAGCCCCTGTTTCTTTAGGTCTTGGCATTCATCAGCATTAAGCGATTTTGCCTGCATAAGCTTGTCCGTGATTCGGACAACTGGCAGGATGCCTTTTGTGAGGGCTTGTTGTATTTTGAAAATTTGTAAATCCCTCTTCTTAGTTGGCTATCTCAGTCGACGCCAAATGCCCGGGTTTACCTTGGGAGGCTTGGCTGTAGTACAATTAGCCGGTCTCTCCTGCCTCTCAAGCCGGTCTTTGAGATTTTTCTTGCTTAGTTTGCAGCGGAACATTTTGTCAACTAGCTTGGCTAGTTTCTCATTTTCGAGGCTTTCGCCCACGATATCGTCAGACTCATATTCTTTTACGAGTTCCGAGAGGAAATCATCCTCATCACCACTACGAGTGGAGTTTTGCTCTAACTCATCACTGTTGTTTAACACAGAGTCCTAGAGTGTCTCGCAGTCAGTTGACTGGTCGGAGACGCTCGTGGAGCTTCTCGCCTCGCCATCTTTGTTTTTTGTTTTTTTGGCGGGAACAGCGTTTGGAGATTTGCTCGCTGGCCGTTTCCCTTTGTCTTTTGTCTCTCCCCGCGGCGACTTGATGAGTTCTGGCAGGCTTTTCGTCAGGCCTAGAATTGCGTGGGTGAGTTGGCTAATTTCTTCCGAAGAAGCGGCTGTTTTGTCCTTGAGTTGTCGTGAAGCGTGTGCAGGCACTGCGTTGCGTTCGTCGGGTAGCGAATCCTTGTTTATCTGGTCTTCTTCGCCCTCATCCTCAATTTCGTCAGCGAGGAAATCGTCCTCAGATTGTTTTGACATCGCTAATATCTTCGGCTTCAGGCTCTGAACGAGAAATGGATGAAATTTCTGAAAATTTTGTGGGAGCGACTAGTGCTCCAAGCGACCTTGCCCGAAATCAAACTCGCACTGAGCTCGAAGTCACGTGACTTGCTATCTCATGTGATCTCAGAATGTATGCAAATGCGAGGTAGAATGTCTTAATATCTCTGCTGTACCACTATTTCCAAAATTTATAATAAGATTCTTAGCCTCGTTTCATACAATAATAATAATAATGATAATAATAATAATTTATTTATATAGCGCTGATTTCATTACAATGTCCAAGAGCGCTTCACAAGTTCTAAGAAATAGTAATAGTAATAATACTAATATACAAATAAAAACTGACAAAAATATGAACTCTTAAAAAGATTTGTTTTAAGTTTCCTCTAAAAAGTGTCAATGGAGCCACACCTCCAAATTTCTAAAGGAAGACTATTCCATAATCGGGGTGCTCAAACAGAGAAGGCATGTGCGCCATATGTCTTTAGATTAAATTTGGGCTCAAGCAGGAGCAATTGCATAGACAATCTTAACATACGCATTGGAACATAGGCTTCTAATAATTCACTTAAATAACTACGTGCTAAAGCATTAACTACTTTAAATGTAAATAATAAAATCTTAAATATTATCCTCTACTCTAGGTAGCAGGTAACCAATGTAGTTTTATCAGTAGTGGTGTGATATGATCAAATTTTCGGGAACGAACAACAACTCGAGCAGCAGAGTTTAAAACATATTGTAAACGCTGAATAAGAAAGTTAGGTACATGTAAACCAAACAAAAGTGCATTACATGAATCAATCTGAGAAGTAAAAATGCATCCATTAAAATTTAGCAATATCGTAACTCAAACTTTTTCTAATTTTAGCAGTGCTCCTAATATAATAAAAGGCTATTCTACAGATGTTCTTAATATGTTCATTAAAGATCATGTAACTGTCAAATGTGACGTCAATGTTCATGCAAGATTTAGACATGGAGACAACAAGATCGCCTATATTCATAGAATCAAGAGGAGGAGCAGGTCTATGCTTAGCGTGAAAAATAAGTAGTTCAGTCTTGTTGCTGTGGAGTTTAAGGTTACGATGCATCCAACGTTCAATGGCACATACACATGACTCCAGAATAGAACAGGAGGATTCAATATCGCTAGTAATAAATGACTTAGATGACATGTACATCTGGGAGTCATCAGCGTACATGTGAAAACATACACCATACTCTCGTAGTATATCACCAAGTGGAGCAGTGTACAACAGGTACAGAAACGGTCCAAGCATGGAGCCCTGAGGGACTCCAAACATCACCTTGTGACAGGAAGATCTTGAGTTGTTAATGCATACAACCTGCGTATGCCCTGTAAGATAAGACTCCAACCATGACGAAGCAGTTTCCTTAATCCCAAAACGATCGGATAATCTTGACAATAAAATTTGATGGCTCACCGTATCAAACGCTGCAGAAAGATCTAAGAAAAGCAGCATAACACAGTTATCATTGTCAATTTCAATAAGAATATCATTCTGTACTCTGATTAAGCCCGATTCAGTACTGTGGCACGGTTTATAGGCTGACTGATAGACTTCATGTAGACAATTGTTTTGTAGATACTGATTTAATTGAGGAGCAACGACTTTTTCACAGCACTTTGATAAAAAAGATAGATTTGATATTGGCCTATAGTTGGAAAGTATTTCACGATTAACAGTAGATTTCTTCAATAATGGTGTAATCAATGCCATCTTTAAAACATCAGGAAATTGTCCATGCTGTAGAGACAGATTGACAATCCTTGTAATGACTGGAAGAAGAATATCATAGCACTGTCGCAAAACCAAAGCTGGAGCGGGATCAAGTTGACATGATTTAAGTGATGAACCCTTAATGAGGCTAGCTAATTCTTCACAGCTAACCAAATGGAAATTGGATTACTGCGACTCACAATCAGTCAGACTGGTCTCGGAATAATCATTTGTGATGGTTGCTTTCATCTGATCAAGATCTTTAGAGATCAGCGAGATTTTAGCATGGAAAAAGTCAGCAAATTTATTGGCTGGCTAAGTGTTTATCATCATCTGAAGTAGGCAATTGCTTTGGAGCTTGACGATTCACAAGTTTACTGAGGTTGGAAAAGAGCTTTTTAGGATCACAGTTTAATTCCCAGTACATGTAGGGCCAGCAACACCATAAAGTCCCTGTTGTAGTTGAAAGATAGCACGCAGTAATGAGTTCCGGAAATGACCACCAGAATAATAAACTTCAATGTTTTTTCTTTGAAAAGCATGAAATATATCCAGAAGATTTTTTTTGGTTTATTTTATTAAATACAAACATAATACAATGTTACAACAAATGAAAAAAAATAGTACAGAAAGAAGATAGGTGTTACAACTAATTCTTGATAATAGATAATATATAATATTTACAATAATATATGTCACAAACAATATATTCAGGTTTATACAAGTGTATATAGCTGGGGGGAGAGCAACATAATCACGTCAAGTTATATGTCTATTTCAAACTGGATAATAAATTTAGATATGAATTCAGAAGAGTCTTGTTTCTTTTGCATTGTTTTGCAAGCGTAGTGGTACTGTTTTGCATACAACAGAAGAAGACACAAATCCTTTGTCTGTTTATCGGAAAGATTGGTGTTGGGTGTTGGTAAATTTAGAAAGTATTGTAGCGAGGTGAGGCTGACATTAATTTTGTGTAAGCTATTGAACCATTGAAGAGACTCGTCACTTAATTTCAAGAAGGATTGACATTCAAAGAATGCATGTTCAATAGAGTCATTTTCTCCGCACATAACACATTTGTCACAATCAGTTATCGAAAATCGTTTAAGTTTTTTATTAGTGACTAGTATTCTGTGCAACAACTTGAAATAAAATTGTCTTAACTTATTATCCCCAGTGATTTTATAATTGTTCTGGATGCAGCTCAGCCAGTTGTCAACAACTTCAGGGCAATTTTCTCACCATGATTTAATCGCAGTAGGTTCTATATTGATTTCCTCTATAAAAAGTTTGTAAAACTGCTTGCAGAGTGTTTTCTTTAAATTGAGAGTGATATCTTTCGATAGTTGGAAATAGAAGTTTTCGCAAATTGAGTTCAGATCCCCAAGGTCCATATGGGCTGATGCATAGCTTTTGAGATAAGCAGGAATAGCTGAAGTGATTAGGTAATATTGTACAAAGTTAACTTTGAAGTTACATTTATCGCTGAATTCTTGTGGTGAAAGATAATTACCTTGATTGTTCAACAAATCCTGCACAAAGAGAACATTTTTATCCTGCCAGGCCCTCCAAAAGACCGATTTGTTTTCAATATTTATATCTCTGTTGTTCTACAAAATGAATTCGCATTTCAATGGATCTTCGTAATTGCTGTGCAGTTGTTAAAAGTAATCAAGGAGTAGTTCTCGATAGAAGAGGGGTATTTTTCTGTCTAGTTTCCCGACACTGTAGTTACAGTTTAGAAGGAAAAGAAGTCCGCCATGTTTATCGAAGTAATTAGGGATTGCCGTCCAGGTATCATGAGAGTTATTTAAGAGTCTACTAATCTAGCTGAGACGTAGTGCTTTTATAACAGTCTTGAAGCAGGGGAAGCCTAGCCCACCCTTAGGTAAGGGACGGAACAGAACCTGTCGCTTGATCTTATCTCTCTTATTCTTCCATAGAAAGGCAAATAGTTTACTTTGGGTTTGTTGTATTACTGTTTCTGGAACAGAAAGGATGGAGGCAGTATGAATTAACTGAGACAAACCTAGAGATTTAGTAAGCATAGATCTTCCAAAGAGCGTCAGGTCCCGCGACCGCCATATATTAAGCTTTGTTTCCATTTTCCTTATTTTGATATAACAATTGTTGTTGTTGGCAGCTGTATCATGAAAAGGTAAGTTCCAAGAAATTTTATGGGATCTTTTGGACACTGGAATTTTAAGGGCTCTATCTTGTTTTTGCCCGAAGCACTAATCCACAAGGCTTTTGTTTTCTTTTTATTTAATTGCAAACTGGACAATACTCCAAATAAATTAACTATATTCATGGCATTTCTTAGTGACGTGGTATCTTCGAGAACAAGAGTTGTATCATCTGCAAACTGCGAGATCTTAGCATTCTGCCCATTTGGGAGCTCAATGCCCCGTCAAAGTTGGTCTTGGCGTATTTTGAGGGCTAGCATTTCAACGGCTAACACAAACAATAGAGGACTCAGAGGACACCCTTGACGGACGCCTCGAGAAACTTTGAAGTATTTGGTCATGCAACCCGCATTCATCACACCACTTTCGACATTATTATACTTCTGGAGAAAATTCCATTCAATGGTGTCGAAGGCCTAACGAAAATCAATGAAAAGTAGGATACCTGGGAGATTTTTAGCTTCTGTATATACCAAAATATCATTTAAAAGCCGAACATTTTGGCCAATAAATCTACCCTTGATGAAGCCTGTTTGATCAGAGTGTATAAGCGAGGGTAGTATTGACTCAATTCTTTGGCCAATAATTTCGCCATTCTCAAGTTTTAACTGTGCAATAACTTTTTTCTCAAAGTTTCGCTTTTCTAAATTAAAAAAATAATTGGTGGGGTTTCTCACCCTTTTCCAGAAGATACTAACCATCTCTGCAGTGGATCCATTTGTTGGACAACCTAAAATCAGGGGAAATTTAAAAGATTTAGCCCAAATACCCACCATTTGCAAGTTTCAAAGCGCTATGTCTGAGATTTCTCTGTTTGACAAAGAATGCTACAAACCAGTAGGACAGAGCTTTTATCTTTTCGTTTATATGTACAAAGTTATGCCATCATTTTCACCAAATTCCTTTTATATGAATAACTTCTACGTTCATCTACAGACAGGGCAAAGTGCCCTTCAACGTACTTGCCCATCTCTTCTAAAAAGCTGGCAACTTGTTTGTCAGTGAATATGAGCTACAAAATGAAATGTTTGGCAATCTTTTAGAGCTATTCAATGTTTGAAGGCAAGCCCAAGAATATGGCCTTGTTGCAAAGAGTTTGAATTAAGAAATAAAGAATTATTTACCGTTATTAACTGATCTTGCGATGACATGGTACTTCGATCTCACGATGTTCTCACAGCTCTCACCACATGCAAAATAGGAAACAACAACAACACAGTTTACGTCATTGAAAATGGTGTATTCTCAACATTTGGAAAGACCCTGGAAAATGGTGTGTCCTATAGTAATGATAATAAAGCCTATTAACTCAAGAATGCCGTACAAGCCCATGTAAATAAAATGCCCCTTAAACAACGGGGATTTGCCGACTTTCTGATTACTATCGGTTTCTCTTTACCCCCTGCGGCATTTACAAAGAACGCACATGTAATCCTCTCCTTGGATTGTTTGCCACCTCTGCACTGCGTTGCTGCTTCAGAAAGGGACTTGTTTGGTAACTCATGGTAGAATTTTCCTGTCTCATCCATATTAAGAATGTCTTAGGGCTGTAACCTGCGAGTATTACTGGTAACCGCTCTTTCCAATACTGAACCGTTTCCCCGCGTACTTCTCCCAATTCGCCACTCACAGTCATTCCCTTAATGTTGAATTTTTCTAGCCATCCATTTGAAGCTTTAAACTCTTGCTCAATGCCCATTTGAGCAGCTACAGCACAGGCTTTCTGCTGGAAAATTGGTCCCGAAACAGGAATGTTCTTACTTCTAACCTTTCTGAACCACTCCAACATTGCCTAGTCAATGTTTGAAATCTGCATGTCCTAGCTCTGTTGCTGGCCGCATTTCCACTAGCTGTGAATTTATCAAGCAGGTTTTGTTGATCAGGGAGGATGGATTGGATCTGTGTTTTAACACATTGAAACTTATCTGCAATTTGTTGCAGTGCTGTTACTGTATTTTTGTCTTTGAAATCTATTACTTCTACCTTTTCTTGCAAAGTCAATTTTATTTGCTTACATTTCGCCATTGCATATTATTCACGACATTGAAGTGATGAAATTCATTGTGTAATCATGTTTCATTAACAGGCTAATTGCGATTCACATTTCTAAATTTTGGGAACCAGTCAGAAACCAGCAGCACCGCAACTACAGTTAGTGGAACGAAAACAACAGCAAAATAATTTCTGCATTTAACACCTCGGTGGTTTTCCTTCAGTTATCGTCCTGAAAATTAGTCAATGAGATATGGCTAGCACTCAATCATTAAGCGTTCTATCATGGGTAAGAGGGTTTCATGTCTACAAGGGGTGGTGGACTCCTCACAGCAGAGAAAGTCTACAACATGAACTAGAACCTGAGAATCCGAAAGACAGAAATGCACTCAGCATTGTCAAGGATAACCGAGTTGTGGGGCTAACTCATATGAAATAGGGTTTGGGACTTATAAGACATTTTCTTGCAAAGCCAGGGACCAATGGAGTTGTCAACATATCTGGTAAGGCAGTTAATTGGGGGGGGGGGGGATTAGACATATGGATCCCATGAGAGTATATTTTTACTGGACCGCACAAAACTCATTGAGCGTTTGGAGAAGGGCTTGGATCTTACGGAAAACCCAGCTATCCATAAAGATAGTCTTTCAAGTGACAATGTCAAGAAGAAAAGAGGTAAAGAAAGGAAAGCAACAACTGGACAGTCTTCAAAGAGTAAGAAATCTTGATGATAAATGGCAATGACATGTCGATATATAATTTTTACTGATTGAAAACAAATGATACTGTTATCATATGAACAATGAGACGATTGATTACACTTTGATATGTGGTGACAAACAGGAAATCGTGTTTAATAAGAACTGTGATAATTGGAATCTGTAACATTGAGGTAAAGTTTGTATGACTTGTTCAGCTACATGTACTGTTATATTTGAAGCATGTAGTAATTTATCAATGGATATTCTCAGATCATAGTCAGAAACAATTTGCTTTGAGGGTTAAATGACTTCCGATTGAGTGCTCTCTTGGCACCCTCCCATATGTGATTTCTACTAATGTTAAATTGTCTCGGAATCTGTTATGAATGATGAGAGATTATGGAGAATTTCCCTCAGCGTGATGTTTGCCTCATTGGGTTCTACTTCGCATACTTGTCCAATACTCCGACAAATTTATGCATAGCATTGTATTGTATTCTATTGTATTGCGTCGTTCTCAATTGTATTGTATTGTTAATCTATTGTTATGTGGATATAATACAATACAATGGTGTGCATAAATTTGTCGGAGTATTGGACAACCCTCCTACTTCGGCTGCACTAGGTAGAGCAGGCTTTTCACCTTCAGTGATACATTCATCATCAGAGCTGATAGGCCCTTTGCAGGATCCGGTCACATGGTACGGAATAAATTACCCTGGGACGCAAATGACACAGTGGGACTTCCAAAACAAAGGAACTCATACCAGTCCAGCCCGACTTTCCTTTGTTTTGGAAGTCCCACTGCGTCATTTGCGTCCCAGCGTAATTTATTCCGCACCATGTGACCGGATGCTGCAAAGGGCCTATTCATCAAATATAAGAGCTGCATACACTTCATCTGCTGACCTTAAAAAGATCACAAAAAATTTGCAAACAAAGGTTAATAGTAATACTACTACTAGCACTACTACTGTTTCTGCTGCTACCACCAATAATAATAATAATTATCATAATCATATTGATGATGATGATGATGACGATGATGATAAAAGTTTATTATTTAGACCTCCAGTGGAAAGTCTAATTCATAGATAACTGGCTACCATGACAGTTGGCGACTCTTGGCATTTTGTCCAAGGTATACTTCAGTTCATGAAATGACTCGAGACAAACTTGTAAATAACAACCCAGCTGCCATATGAAGTAAATAAGTGCATCAATTTTATTACTGGCAGAAAACCCATCATGCATGAAACAACTTAACTTAATGAAAACTAGTGAAAATAGAACTGTAACCAGGACAAGACATATTAAAATGTAAAAGCATTCTCTGGTTAAAAAACAGTTAAAAATGAACATAAGCTTTCGGCTATAAGTCTATAGCCTTTAACGAATGAAAAAATGTAATCGTATCCCCAACTTCCATGCTATCTTGCTGAGCTCTCTCTTGCCTCACTAACTCTTTCTGTTCCCACTGTAAATCTTTCTTTTCTCTACTAAGTTGTCATTTCTGTGCTTCCATTTGCAGTGCTTGTTCTCTATGTAGAGTAAGCTGCTTTTGAGCCACTTCCTTCTCCTTTTGCTCTTTCTCTAGACGCATAGCATAATGGACATGTGCAGAACATCACAGTTGATGGGGTTGCTTTGTGATTGGCACAGAACCTGGACTTTTAAAAGCCTTCAGACCATCACCTGTTGCATCAATATCATTGATTTAGGCTTCACTTAGAGAAACTCTGTCATCTGTTTCACTTTTCCCACTCAGAAAATCCCCTTTCAAGTACTTGACAAGCGCACAGATACCCATGATAATGTCCAGTTTCTTGTTCGTTGGCGTAGTTGTGGGAGAAAGTATGACTCTTAGTGTAAAGATGTCATGGACAGGACAATGAATGCTAATAATCGTGCTTTAATCGAGAGACATCGTGCGGGAAGCCGCCATGAGTGAGTGTTTTGCAATCAACCATCCTCACATTACAGGGAATCATATTACGCTCGGTCACGTGCGGGGAATCTTGAACAAAACAAATAAAGATAAAATGCTAAGAAATACGCTAAAAATATATATATAGTCTTTGGTGTATAGTCCTACTGTTGGGTTATCTCAACACATGTCTGCCTTTGGTAAGTTAACAAAACTTACATAGTCCTTGTGCCAAACCGGTGTTCGGCAGATACGACTGAACCTCCTGGGAACAGTGCTTTCTTCATGGTCAATGACGGCTGCCTCACTGCTAGGGTCCGAAGGTGTAGCCAGGTTGTCCTCGGGGGGTGTTGGCAAAAGCTCGCCAGCTTCACGATGCGCAGCGATAGATGGTTCATTAGTTTTCTGGATGTGCCTGCGGTTGTGCCTGTAGACTGTATCGCTCACCTTAACCATATAGCTTCTGTTTTCCAGCTTCTCCGTGCAGGTTCCTGGGCTCCAAGTGGGAGTTTCATGTGCACCGTCTCACCAGGCATGATGGTCTTCAGTGGCTTGGGTAGCCCTGTTGTAATAGTACTGTTGCCGCCGCTTCATCCCTGCTAATGCCTGCATATCAGCTTTTTTACAATAGCGAGGCTTAAGTAAGTTGGCTGCCACGGGTAACAGGTTTCTGCATCGGCGCCCCATAAGATGCTGCGCAGGACTTGTTCCGATTCCTTCAGTGGGAGTATTGCGCCAGTCTAATAGGGCCAAATACTCCGATTGGCCAGCGTCCTTACATTTCTTGAAAAGTCGCTTAATGGTTTTGACAGCATTTTCGGCCTTGCCATTGGACTCCGGGTACCTGGGTGATGACGTCACATGGTCAAAGCCCCAGGTTCGTGCAAAGACCGCAAACTCTGCTGAGGAGAATTGAGCTCCGTTGTCGGTCACAAAAACCTCTGGAATGCCAAACCTTGCGAAGACCGCTTTGAGCTCTCTTATGATGGACCTTGATGTGATCGAGGTAATGCGTGCGACCTCTATGTAGTTGCTGTAGTAGTCTGATATGACAAGGAGAGTACGCCCGTTCAGGTCACAGAGGTCAGCAGCCACTTTGGACCAGGGTCTTGCTGCAAAGTCATGTGTGAGCTCATCCCGTATGTCAAAATAGGGATACAAGCGCTGGGTGACATCGGCTCTGTTCAAAGACCAGCCACGGTGAATAACCGATCGCAGCTCCTGGAATACTGGATCGTCAGCTGAGGCATTCTCAATTTGATGCCATCGGGCATCACTGACAGGAAGGGAAGCCTTGTGGTCAATCTCCTCTAGCTCGTGCACAAATGCCGACACTTGCGCTTTGGGCAGAAAGGCTCTGCTGAGGGTGTCTGCCAGAAACATCTCCTTGCCCTTCTTGTATCTTATCTCTAAGTTGTATCGTTGAAGGCGAAGAAACATTCGCTGAAGGCGTTGTGGTGCTGAGTTGAGTGCTTTGCGGACAATGGCCTCCAATGGCTTGTGATCTGTTTCGACTGCAACCACATCCCTGCCGTAGATGTATGTATCAAATCTTTTGCACGCAAAAACGATCGCTAACAGTTCTTTCTCAATCTGCGCATACCGTGTCTCCGCCGGTGTGAGAGCTCTGGATTCGTAGGCTACGGGCTGTCCATTCTGCAATAGTGCGGCGCCAGACCCGACTTTGATGCATCACATTGAAGTGTAACTTCGTCGTTGAAGTTGTAGTAACGCAGGACCGAAAATTTGCGAACGGATGACTGGAATCGTTTAAATGGCAAGCACAAAATTTTGAACGGATGGCTTGAAGCGTTAAAACGGCTAGCGAAAAATTTCGGACGGATGGCTTGAAGCGTTAAAACGGCTAGCAAAAAATTTCGAATGGATGGCTTGAAGCGTTAAAACGGCTAGCAAAAAATTTGAACGGATGGCTTGAAGCGTTAAAACGGCTAGCGAAAAATTTTGAACGGATGGCTTGATGCGTTAAAACGGCTAGCAAAAAATTCGAACAGATGGCTTGAGGCGTTTAAACGGCTAGCAAAAATGCATTTAAACGGTTAGCTTATGTTTTCAAAAGGATAACTTCAAGCGTTGAATGGTGAGCCAAAATTTTTGACTTTGAGCATTAAAAAAGTAATAATGGTTAGCGAGAGTTCTGTTTGAAGGGAGACTTCGCACGCGCCTAGCAAAATAACCAAAAAATATCGAGCCATAAGCGCTTTGTAATGTCTATGAAAAGGTTCTAGAGCAATATGAACGATCCTAATAAATCGTCAGCAAACTGGAGAGATGATAATTATGATTCAAAACAAGCGAATAACTACTTACAGTTGAAAAGCTTGTCTGTACATCGATTTGTCAAGAAAACCAAAACACAATTCTGTCCATCGTATGCAATGCCAATTCAGAAACATTTCCAACGAAATTCCATTGATATAAACAAATAAACCTCTGGTCAAACATTCTTTTAAGGAAGACGATTTACTGTCAATAAAATACTACTAAGTGAGGAGAAAGGATCAAGCTCGCTCAACATATAAACAAGCTGGAAATTGTCAAGCGCCATGCACATGCAGTCCGCCCACGTGATGCGTGTGACAAACCTTTCCTAACGGGATAGGGGAAGTTTGCTTGTAACCGGAATGTAAGCCCTCGGAGAAGCCAGAACTATACTTTCCATAACCTCGGTACGATTCAACACAAAGTAAAACTTTCCTGGAACTTAGGAGAAATAGCGAGCAAAGAGAGCACTAGTATGGCACACGAGAGAGTGGGCTGGGGAGGGTGTGAAGCAAACGATCACTTAGCATAGACTCGCATTTAACGATCGAAGAAAAGTACAAGTAAAATAGAAAGCTGTGAACAGTCTAGGCTAGAAAACTCGGGAATCGGATAGAAAGCTTTTACAGCTGAGGTAACGTAGGTTGGGGGGATTTGTTCTTGGAAAACGGGTTCGAAACGACCTGCGCAGCTGTTTTATCTGGTCATCACGCAATGCTTCTCTAGGAGGGAGCGTTGCATGAAATTCGTAAAGCGCTGCAAATTTTTTATTTTGTTTCTAGCATGCATTCACATGTTAACAATTCGTCACACACAAAAGTATAGATTTCTTGTTAATTTTACCATTTTCCTTTATTCACAATATTTACATGATCAATAAATACTCAAGGTTAGTCAGGGAATCATCGTTTTAAATTTCCCTTCCGGTACAAGCATACTTACTAGCACGGCATTTCACATTAATCTTTCCCTTAATACTCCTCCACAATTTCTCCTTTTCTACTGGGCAATCTGAAGGGAATTTACTAAAGATTAAAACCTTAATTGAATTAAGTTTTGTGGCATCTAGGCGCTCTTTTCCGTGGGATCCATCTGTGTTACTCCTTGTCAGTTCTTTGGTGAAGAAGTAAGGAAGCAGCTCGAGTGCACAGCGGTGTCGCTCACGTTCTTTCTCCAATGCTCCCTGGATGCTCTCCACTTTTCGCGGGATCACACAGCTTCGAATCAGCTCTTCACTTACTGGGGTAGACACTGTTACGCTGGTGTTCACAGTAAGGCGGGCAGGCATTTCAGGCGCTGAAGGTAACTGAGGTAAGGACGCCAAGGGATTCGGAGCAACGCCGGTCCTCAGACCAGCAAAAGCCTCTACATCAATCGTCGACAAGTCATTTGGCAACTCAACATCTTGATCAGATGGGGCAAAGTTCACAGGAGTGTTGACCTTCATGGAAGTAAAATATAGAATAATTACAACCACCTAAAAATAACAGAATATAAAGGCAGATCTCCATGTTGTCGTAATTTGACGTGGTTTCCTACTGCCACGTAATTTTATGTGATTTTGATTCACACCCGTCCACACCAGGGACCACCCGGACTAGGGTCAACAAAAGGTTTTATTTCATTTTTGGCAAGTAGCTGGCCAGTTGTAACGTTTATCGCTTCGTGTTCGAAAGCGTTGCTTCACTTTGTGAATTAATATAACTTAACTTGGACTGCGTGTTTGAAGCGTGGTCTCGCATGTGAATAGCAAATACAGAATCAATCGAGGCTTCGTGTTCAAAAGCGTCGCTTCCCTTTGTGAATAAAACTTAACTGAGTTCAAAAGCGTTGCTTTACTTTGTGAATAAAAAACTAAACTTGGATTGCGTGTTCAGTTGAAGCGTGGTTTCGCATATGAATACCAAATACTGAATCAATCGGGGCTTCTTGTTCAAAAGCGTCGCTTCACTTTGTGAATAAAACTTAACTGAGTTCAAAAACGTTGCATTACTTTGTCAATAAAAAAACTAAACTTGGATTGCGTGTTCAGTTGAAGCGTGGTTTTGCATGTGAATATCAAATACTGAATCAATCGAGGCTTCTTGTTCAAAAGAGTTTCTTCACTTTGTGAATAAAACTTAACTGAGTTCAAAAGAATTGCTTCACTTTGTGAATAAAACTTAACTGAGTTCAAAAGTGTTGTTTCACTTTGTGAATAAAAAACTAAACTTGGATTGTGTGTTCAGTTGAAGCGTGGTTTCGCATGTGAATACCAAATACTGAATCAATCGAGGCTTCTTGTTCAAAAGCGTCGCTTCACTTTGTGAATAAAACTTAACTGAGTTCAAAAGCATTGCATTACTTTGTGAATGAAAAACTAAACTTGGATTGTGTGTTCAGTTGAAGCGTGGTTTCGCATATGAATATCAAATACTGAATCAATCGAGGCTTCTTGTTCAAAAGCGTTGCTTCACTTGTGAATAAAACTTAACTGAGTTCAAAAGAATTGCTTCACTTCACAAACTTGAAACTTGAACTTGAAACTTGAAACTTGAAACTCAGCCAGTGAAACCTTTCATTTAAGGTATACATATTTAAGTGGCGGCATCAAACGTACTCTCATAATCTGTGATTACTACTAGTAAATGTCATTAATAAACAAACTTACAAAAGCGGCCTGTGCCTCTAAAGATTCCAGACAAGTCTCAATCCGCTTCAAAGTTGATGCCATATTATCCATCATGGCCGCGAGGGAATCTTCTAGCCTCTCGATCATCTATAAGGATAGCAAAAGACCAATTACTAAGACTAATTATCTGATAGCAGGATTTTGCGCTGTATCTGCAGCTGTATCTGACCTCCCGAATTATGCTTGTACACTGATTATTGTTCCTGATTATCCTTCTTGTCGAATCTATGCTTCTTGTCAAATCTATGCTAGCATTAAAGTATGTTCTTCAAATTTATACTCAAGGTATCGTAACATCTCCGAGGGGTGTGCATTCAATATATAATATAATAAACATTCGAGCGGTAAAGGCAAAAATTAAGTTAACAGAAAAACGCCACATAGCTAAGTAACATTTTAGAAATTACCGAGACTTACATCACCGATATGAAGTACTAATTAACAATACTTGCGTTCAATCCTGGACATCATGTTGTGAGATCAAAGCAAAAGTAACGTGTTAAAATCATTTTAGACATTCTAAAGTTCAGCAAGGAGTTCAAAAAAAGTATTGAATTTGTGCACTTATTGCTCGAACTCTGAGTGGAATCGGTCTTAAAACTACACTGCAGAGTGACACTCGTCAACATTCTTTCGTTTGCCGTCAACTGCCTAAACACACTTCGATTTGATTTAACTAAAAACTAACTGGTAGTTACTGACTTTTGAACTAACCTTGCAGAACTTTTCCTGCATTTCTCGTTCGTCTTCCACTGTATCAGCGTTCGCCTGTAGTAGGTCTCGAAGCTGATTCTTCAGAATGGCACATTCTTCGTTTTTGGCGTTCAACTGTTTTTTTAAGTAGCTCATCTTGTCACACTGGCTGCCACTGGACTCACCTGCTGACTCATTTGTAATAACTTTAGCAATCTTTGCAGCTCGGTTGGAGGCCCATTCCTTCTCTCGTTTTTTTTTTTTTTCTGTTCAGTCAAAAATACGGCATAGGGGTCATCAGATGTTGGTCTGGGAGCTCTTGTAGAAGGGGACGGTGAACTGGAAACAGGAATAACATCTGTTGAAGATTCAATAGCAGCATCTGTACAAGATTTCTTCCCTGTGAATAGATGGAAAATATAGGTCTGAGCATGGAAAAAGCATGAAAAAGAAGTGCATATACATAATATCAGGCCAATAAGTCACAACAACAATACACACCTTTTTTTGCTCTCAGTTCCCAGGCCTCAACCATTTCCCCATCATACCACCTTGACCCGAACTTGATTTTGATGGCATCTCCTGGTTTTAGTGGGGTCGAGGTTCCAGTGTCACCATGCCTTAATGGTGGAACAGAGAATTAACTCTGAAGTGTAATTTAAAGTGCTAAATTGAACCCATGAATAACCCACTGGGCGTTAGCCCTAGTAAAGGGAATCAGGGAACCACACGAGGTAAAGAAAAAATCTTTTGACCTCGGTGGGAATCGAACCCACGACCTCCGGATTTGATCTTCCGTTACTCTGCCGACTGAGCTACGAGGTCGGACAGAGAAAGTCGGGGACGATTTAGGTGGTGAATCGCGGCGAAGAGAAAGTAAGGGTACATATGAATGTTGTGCCGTGTAGCACTATGAACACAAATGGTGGAACAGAGAATTAACTCTGAAGTGTAATTTAAAGTGCTAAATTGAACCCATGAATAACCCACTGGGCGTTAGCCCTAGTAAAGGGAATCAGGGAACCACACGAGGTAAAGAAAAAATCTTTTGACCTCGGTGGGAATCGAACCCACGACCTCCGGATTTGATCTTCCGTTACTCTGCCGACTGAGCTACGAGGTCGGACAGAGAAAGTCGGGGACGATTTAGGTGGTGAATCGCGGCGAAGAGAAAGTAAGGGTACATATGAATGTTGTGCCGCGTAGCACTATGAACACAAATGGTGGAACAGAGAATTAACTCTGAAGTGTAATTTAAAGTGCTAAATTGAACCCATGAATAACCCACTGGGCGTTAGCCCTAGTAAAGGGAATCAGGGAACCACACGAGGTAAAGAAAAAATCTTTTGACCTCGGTGGGAATCGAACCCACGACCTCCGGATTTGATCTTCCGTTACTCTGCCGACTGAGCTACGAGGTCGGACAGAGAAAGTCGGGGACGATTTAGGTGGTGAATCGCGGCGAAGAGAAAGTAAGGGTACATATGAATGTTGTGCCGCGTAGCACTATGAACACAAATGGTGGAACAGAGAATTAACTCTGAAGTGTAATTTAAAGTGCTAAATTGAACCCATGAATAACCCACTGGGCGTTAGCCCTAGTAAAGGGAATCAGGGAACCACACGAGGTAAAGAAAAAATCTTTTGACCTCGGTGGGAATCGAACCCACGACCTCCGGATTTGATCTTCCGTTACTCTGCCGACTGAGCTACGAGGTCGGACAGAGAAAGTCGGGGACGATTTAGGTGGTGAATCGCGGCGAAGAGAAAGTAAGGGTACATATGAATGTTGTGCCGCGTAGCACTATGAACACAAATGGTGGAACAGAGAATTAACTCTGAAGTGTAATTTAAAGTGCTAAATTGAACCCATGAATAACCCACTGGGCGTTAGCCCTAGTAAAGGGAATCAGGGAACCACACGAGGTAAAGAAAAAATCTTTTGACCTCGGTGGGAATCGAACCCACGACCTCCGGATTTGATCTTCCGTTACTCTGCCGACTGAGCTACGAGGTCGGACAGAGAAAGTCGGGGACGATTTAGGTGGTGAATCGCGGCGAAGAGAAAGTAAGGGTACATATGAATGTTGTGCCGCGTAGCACTATGAACACAAATGGTGGAACAGAGAATTAACTCTGAAGTGTAATTTAAAGTGCTAAATTGAACCCATGAATAACCCACTGGGCGTTAGCCCTAGTAAAGGGAATCAGGGAACCACACGAGGTAAAGAAAAAATCTTTTGACCTCGGTGGGAATCGAACCCACGACCTCCGGATTTGATCTTCCGTTACTCTGCCGACTGAGCTACGAGGTCGGACAGAGAAAGTCGGGGACGATTTAGGTGGTGAATCGCGGCGAAGAGAAAGTAAGGGTACATATGAATGTTGTGCCGCGTAGCACTATGAACACAAATGGTGGAACAGAGAATTAACTCTGAAGTGTAATTTAAAGTGCTAAATTGAAGCCATGAATAACCCACTGGGCGTTAGCCCTAGTAAAGGGAATCAGGGAACCACACGAGGTAAAGAAAAAATCTTTTGACCTCGGTGGGAATCGAACCCACGACCTCCGGATTTGATCTTCCGTTACTCTGCCGACTGAGCTACGAGGTCGGACAGAGAAAGTCGGGGACGATTTAGGTGGTGAATCGCGGCGAAGAGAAAGTAAGGGTACATATGAATGTTGTGCCGCGTAGCACTATGAACACAAATGGTGGAACAGAGAATTAACTCTGAAGTGTAATTTAAAGTGCTAAATTGAACCCATGAATAACCCACTGGGCGTTAGCCCTAGTAAAGGGAATCAGGGAACCACACGAGGTAAAGAAAAAATCTTTTGACCTCGGTGGGAATCGAACCCACGACCTCCGGATTTGATCTTCCGTTACTCTGCCGACTGAGCTACGAGGTCGGACAGAGAAAGTCGGGGACGATTTAGGTGGTGAATCGCGGCGAAGAGAAAGTAAGGGTACATATGAATGTTGTGCCGCGTAGCACTATGAACACAAATGGTGGAACAGAGAATTAACTCTGAAGTGTAATTTAAAGTGCTAAATTGAAGCCATGAATAACCCACTGGGCGTTAGCCCTAGTAAAGGGAATCAGGGAACCACACGAGGTAAAGAAAAAATCTTTTGACCTCGGTGGGAATCGAACCCACGACCTCCGGATTTGATCTTCCGTTACTCTGCCGACTGAGCTACGAGGTCGGACAGAGAAAGTCGGGGACGATTTAGGTGGTGAATCGCGGCGAAGAGAAAGTAAGGGTACATATGAATGTTGTGCCGCGTAGCACTATGAACACAAATGGTGGAACAGAGAATTAACTCTGAAGTGTAATTTAAAGTGCTAAATTGAACCCATGAATAACCCACTGGGCGTTAGCCCTAGTAAAGGGAATCAGGGAACCACACGAGGTAAAGAAAAAATCTTTTGACCTCGGTGGGAATCGAACCCACGACCTCCGGATTTGATCTTCCGTTACTCTGCCGACTGAGCTACGAGGTCGGACAGAGAAAGTCGGGGACGATTTAGGTGGTGAATCGCGGCGAAGAGAAAGTAAGGGTACATATGAATGTTGTGCCGCGTAGCACTATGAACACAAATGGTGGAACAGAGAATTAACTCTGAAGTGTAATTTAAAGTGCTAAATTGAACCCATCAATAACCCACTGGGCGTTAGCCCTAGTAAAGGGAATCAGGGAACCACACGAGGTAAAGAAAAAATCTTTTGACCTCGGTGGGAATCGAACCCACGACCTCCGGATTTGATCTTCCGTTACTCTGCCGACTGAGCTACGAGGTCGGACAGAGAAAGTCGGGGACGATTTAGGTGGTGAATCGCGGCGAAGAGAAAGTAAGGGTACATATGAATGTTGTGCCACGTAGCACTATGAACACAAATGGTGGAACAGAGAATTAACTCTGAAGTGTAATTTAAAGTGCTAAATTGAACCCATGAATAACCCACTGGGCGTTAGCCCTAGTAAAGGGAATCAGGGAACCACACGAGGTAAAGAAAAAATCTTTTGACCTCGGTGGGAATCGAACCCACGACCTCCGGATTTGATCTTCCGTTACTCTGCCGACTGAGCTACGAGGTCGGACAGAGAAAGTCGGGGACGATTTAGGTGGTGAATCGCGGCGAAGAGAAAGTAAGGGTACATATGAATGTTGTGCCGCGTAGCACTATGAACACAAATGGTGGAACAGAGAATTAACTCTGAAGTGTAATTTAAAGTGCTAAATTGAAGCCATGAATAACCCACTGGGCGTTAGCCCTAGTAAAGGGAATCAGGGAACCACACGAGGTAAAGAAAAAATCTTTTGACCTCGGTGGGAATCGAACCCACGACCTCCGGATTTGATCTTCCGTTACTCTGCCGACTGAGCTACGAGGTCGGACAGAGAAAGTCGGGGACGATTTAGGTGGTGAATCGCGGCGAAGAGAAAGTAAGGGTACATATGAATGTTGTGCCGCGTAGCACTATGAACACAAATGGTGGAACAGAGAATTAACTCTGAAGTGTAATTTAAAGTGCTAAATTGAACCCATGAATAACCCACTGGGCGTTAGCCCTAGTAAAGGGAATCAGGGAACCACACGAGGTAAAGAAAAAATCTTTTGACCTCGGTGGGAATCGAACCCACGACCTCCGGATTTGATCTTCCGTTACTCTGCCGACTGAGCTACGAGGTCGGACAGAGAAAGTCGGGGACGATTTAGGTGGTGAATCGCGGCGAAGAGAAAGTAAGGGTACATATGAATGTTGTGCCGCGTAGCACTATGAACACAAATGGTGGAACAGAGAATTAACTCTGAAGTGTAATTTAAAGTGCTAAATTGAACCCATGAATAACCCACTGGGCGTTAGCCCTAGTAAAGGGAATCAGGGAACCACACGAGGTAAAGAAAAAATCTTTTGACCTCGGTGGGAATCGAACCCACGACCTCCGGATTTGATCTTCCGTTACTCTGCCGACTGAGCTACGAGGTCGGACAGAGAAAGTCGGGGACGATTTAGGTGGTGAATCGCGGCGAAGAGAAAGTAAGGGTACATATGAATGTTGTGCCGCGTAGCACTATGAACACAAATGGTGGAACAGAGAATTAACTCTGAAGTGTAATTTAAAGTGCTAAATTGAACCCATGAATAACCCACTGGGCGTTAGCCCTAGTAAAGGGAATCAGGGAACCACACGAGGTAAAGAAAAAATCTTTTGACCTCGGTGGGAATCGAACCCACGACCTCCGGATTTGATCTTCCGTTACTCTGCCGACTGAGCTACGAGGTCGGACAGAGAAAGTCGGGGACGATTTAGGTGGTGAATCGCGGCGAAGAGAAAGTAAGGGTACATATGAATGTTGTGCCGTGTAGCACTATGAACACAAATGGTGGAACAGAGAATTAACTCTGAAGTGTAATTTAAAGTGCTAAATTGAACCCATGAATAACCCACTGGGCGTTAGCCCTAGTAAAGGGAATCAGGGAACCACACGAGGTAAAGAAAAAATCTTTTGACCTCGGTGGGAATCGAACCCACGACCTCCGGATTTGATCTTCCGTTACTCTGCCGACTGAGCTACGAGGTCGGACAGAGAAAGTCGGGGACGATTTAGGTGGTGAATCGCGGCGAAGAGAAAGTAAGGGTACATATGAATGTTGTGCCGCGTAGCACTATGAACACAAATGGTGGAACAGAGAATTAACTCTGAAGTGTAATTTAAAGTGCTAAATTGAACCCATGAATAACCCACTGGGCGTTAGCCCTAGTAAAGGGAATCAGGGAACCACACGAGGTAAAGAAAAAATCTTTTGACCTCGGTGGGAATCGAACCCACGACCTCCGGATTTGATCTTCCGTTACTCTGCCGACTGAGCTACGAGGTCGGACAGAGAAAGTCGGGGACGATTTAGGTGGTGAATCGCGGCGAAGAGAAAGTAAGGGTACATATGAATGTTGTGCCGCGTAGCACTATGAACACAAATGGTGGAACAGAGAATTAACTCTGAAGTGTAATTTAAAGTGCTAAATTGAACCCATGAATAACCCACTGGGCGTTAGCCCTAGTAAAGGGAATCAGGGAACCACACGAGGTAAAGAAAAAATCTTTTGACCTCGGTGGGAATCGAACCCACGACCTCCGGATTTGATCTTCCGTTACTCTGCCGACTGAGCTACGAGGTCGGACAGAGAAAGTCGGGGACGATTTAGGTGGTGAATCGCGGCGAAGAGAAAGTAAGGGTACATATGAATGTTGTGCCGCGTAGCACTATGAACACAAATGGTGGAACAGAGAATTAACTCTGAAGTGTAATTTAAAGTGCTAAATTGAACCCATGAATAACCCACTGGGCGTTAGCCCTAGTAAAGGGAATCAGGGAACCACACGAGGTAAAGAAAAAATCTTTTGACCTCGGTGGGAATCGAACCCACGACCTCCGGATTTGATCTTCCGTTACTCTGCCGACTGAGCTACGAGGTCGGACAGAGAAAGTCGGGGACGATTTAGGTGGTGAATCGCGGCGAAGAGAAAGTAAGGGTACATATGAATGTTGTGCCGCGTAGCACTATGAACACAAATGGTGGAACAGAGAATTAACTCTGAAGTGTAATTTAAAGTGCTAAATTGAACCCATGAATAACCCACTGGGCGTTAGCCCTAGTAAAGGGAATCAGGGAACCACACGAGGTAAAGAAAAAATCTTTTGACCTCGGTGGGAATCGAACCCACGACCTCCGGATTTGATCTTCCGTTACTCTGCCGACTGAGCTACGAGGTCGGACAGAGAAAGTCGGGGACGATTTAGGTGGTGAATCGCGGCGAAGAGAAAGTAAGGGTACATATGAATGTTGTGCCGCGTAGCACTATGAACACAAATGGTGGAACAGAGAATTAACTCTGAAGTGTAATTTAAAGTGCTAAATTGAACCCATGAATAACCCACTGGGCGTTAGCCCTAGTAAAGGGAATCAGGGAACCACACGAGGTAAAGAAAAAATCTTTTGACCTCGGTGGGAATCGAACCCACGACCTCCGGATTTGATCTTCCGTTACTCTGCCGACTGAGCTACGAGGTCGGACAGAGAAAGTCGGGGACGATTTAGGTGGTGAATCGCGGCGAAGAGAAAGTAAGGGTACATATGAATGTTGTGCCGCGTAGCACTATGAACACAAATGGTGGAACAGAGAATTAACTCTGAAGTGTAATTTAAAGTGCTAAATTGAACCCATGAATAACCCACTGGGCGTTAGCCCTAGTAAAGGGAATCAGGGAACCACACGAGGTAAAGAAAAAATCTTTTGACCTCGGTGGGAATCGAACCCACGACCTCCGGATTTGATCTTCCGTTACTCTGCCGACTGAGCTACGAGGTCGGACAGAGAAAGTCGGGGACGATTTAGGTGGTGAATCGCGGCGAAGAGAAAGTAAGGGTACATATGAATGTTGTGCCGCGTAGCACTATGAACACAAATGGTGGAACAGAGAATTAACTCTGAAGTGTAATTTAAAGTGCTAAATTGAACCCATGAATAACCCACTGGGCGTTAGCCCTAGTAAAGGGAATCAGGGAACCACACGAGGTAAAGAAAAAATCTTTTGACCTCGGTGGGAATCGAACCCACGACCTCCGGATTTGATCTTCCGTTACTCTGCCGACTGAGCTACGAGGTCGGACAGAGAAAGTCGGGGACGATTTAGGTGGTGAATCGCGGCGAAGAGAAAGTAAGGGTACATATGAATGTTGTGCCGCGTAGCACTATGAACACAAATGGTGGAACAGAGAATTAACTCTGAAGTGTAATTTAAAGTGCTAAATTGAACCCATCAATAACCCACTGGGCGTTAGCCCTAGTAAAGGGAATCAGGGAACCACACGAGGTAAAGAAAAAATCTTTTGACCTCGGTGGGAATCGAACCCACGACCTCCGGATTTGATCTTCCGTTACTCTGCCGACTGAGCTACGAGGTCGGACAGAGAAAGTCGGGGACGATTTAGGTGGTGAATCGCGGCGAAGAGAAAGTAAGGGTACATATGAATGTTGTGCCGCGTAGCACTATGAACACAAATGGTGGAACAGAGAATTAACTCTGAAGTGTAATTTAAAGTGCTAAATTGAACCCATCAATAACCCACTGGGCGTTAGCCCTAGTAAAGGGAATCAGGGAACCACACGAGGTAAAGAAAAAATCTTTTGACCTCGGTGGGAATCGAACCCACGACCTCCGGATTTGATCTTCCGTTACTCTGCCGACTGAGCTACGAGGTCGGACAGAGAAAGTCGGGGACGATTTAGGTGGTGAATCGCGGCGAAGAGAAAGTAAGGGTACATATGAATGTTGTGCCACGTAGCACTATGAACACAAATGGTGGAACAGAGAATTAACTCTGAAGTGTAATTTAAAGTGCTAAATTGAACCCATGAATAACCCACTGGGCGTTAGCCCTAGTAAAGGGAATCAGGGAACCACACGAGGTAAAGAAAAAATCTTTTGACCTCGGTGGGAATCGAACCCACGACCTCCGGATTTGATCTTCCGTTACTCTGCCGACTGAGCTACGAGGTCGGACAGAGAAAGTCGGGGACGATTTAGGTGGTGAATCGCGGCGAAGAGAAAGTAAGGGTACATATGAATGTTGTGCCGCGTAGCACTATGAACACAAATGGTGGAACAGAGAATTAACTCTGAAGTGTAATTTAAAGTGCTAAATTGAAGCCATGAATAACCCACTGGGCGTTAGCCCTAGTAAAGGGAATCAGGGAACCACACGAGGTAAAGAAAAAATCTTTTGACCTCGGTGGGAATCGAACCCACGACCTCCGGATTTGATCTTCCGTTACTCTGCCGACTGAGCTACGAGGTCGGACAGAGAAAGTCGGGGACGATTTAGGTGGTGAATCGCGGCGAAGAGAAAGTAAGGGTACATATGAATGTTGTGCCACGTAGCACTATGAACACAAATGGTGGAACAGAGAATTAACTCTGAAGTGTAATTTAAAGTGCTAAATTGAACCCATGAATAACCCACTGGGCGTTAGCCCTAGTAAAGGGAATCAGGGAACCACACGAGGTAAAGAAAAAATCTTTTGACCTCGGTGGGAATCGAACCCACGACCTCCGGATTTGATCTTCCGTTACTCTGCCGACTGAGCTACGAGGTCGGACAGAGAAAGTCGGGGACGATTTAGGTGGTGAATCGCGGCGAAGAGAAAGTAAGGGTACATATGAATGTTGTGCCGCGTAGCACTATGAACACAAATGGTGGAACAGAGAATTAACTCTGAAGTGTAATTTAAAGTGCTAAATTGAAGCCATGAATAACCCACTGGGCGTTAGCCCTAGTAAAGGGAATCAGGGAACCACACGAGGTAAAGAAAAAATCTTTTGACCTCGGTGGGAATCGAACCCACGACCTCCGGATTTGATCTTCCGTTACTCTGCCGACTGAGCTACGAGGTCGGACAGAGAAAGTCGGGGACGATTTAGGTGGTGAATCGCGGCGAAGAGAAAGTAAGGGTACATATGAATGTTGTGCCGCGTAGCACTATGAACACAAATGGTGGAACAGAGAATTAACTCTGAAGTGTAATTTAAAGTGCTAAATTGAACCCATGAATAACCCACTGGGCGTTAGCCCTAGTAAAGGGAATCAGGGAACCACACGAGGTAAAGAAAAAATCTTTTGACCTCGGTGGGAATCGAACCCACGACCTCCGGATTTGATCTTCCGTTACTCTGCCGACTGAGCTACGAGGTCGGACAGAGAAAGTCGGGGACGATTTAGGTGGTGAATCGCGGCGAAGAGAAAGTAAGGGTACATATGAATGTTGTGCCGCGTAGCACTATGAACACAAATGGTGGAACAGAGAATTAACTCTGAAGTGTAATTTAAAGTGCTAAATTGAACCCATGAATAACCCACTGGGCGTTAGCCCTAGTAAAGGGAATCAGGGAACCACACGAGGTAAAGAAAAAATCTTTTGACCTCGGTGGGAATCGAACCCACGACCTCCGGATTTGATCTTCCGTTACTCTGCCGACTGAGCTACGAGGTCGGACAGAGAAAGTCGGGGACGATTTAGGTGGTGAATCGCGGCGAAGAGAAAGTAAGGGTACATATGAATGTTGTGCCGCGTAGCACTATGAACACAAATGGTGGAACAGAGAATTAACTCTGAAGTGTAATTTAAAGTGCTAAATTGAACCCATGAATAACCCACTGGGCGTTAGCCCTAGTAAAGGGAATCAGGGAACCACACGAGGTAAAGAAAAAATCTTTTGACCTCGGTGGGAATCGAACCCACGACCTCCGGATTTGATCTTCCGTTACTCTGCCGACTGAGCTACGAGGTCGGACAGAGAAAGTCGGGGACGATTTAGGTGGTGAATCGCGGCGAAGAGAAAGTAAGGGTACATATGAATGTTGTGCCGCGTAGCACTATGAACACAAATGGTGGAACAGAGAATTAACTCTGAAGTGTAATTTAAAGTGCTAAATTGAACCCATGAATAACCCACTGGGCGTTAGCCCTAGTAAAGGGAATCAGGGAACCACACGAGGTAAAGAAAAAATCTTTTGACCTCGGTGGGAATCGAACCCACGACCTCCGGATTTGATCTTCCGTTACTCTGCCGACTGAGCTACGAGGTCGGACAGAGAAAGTCGGGGACGATTTAGGTGGTGAATCGCGGCGAAGAGAAAGTAAGGGTACATATGAATGTTGTGCCGCGTAGCACTATGAACACAAATGGTGGAACAGAGAATTAACTCTGAAGTGTAATTTAAAGTGCTAAATTGAACCCATGAATAACCCACTGGGCGTTAGCCCTAGTAAAGGGAATCAGGGAACCACACGAGGTAAAGAAAAAATCTTTTGACCTCGGTGGGAATCGAACCCACGACCTCCGGATTTGATCTTCCGTTACTCTGCCGACTGAGCTACGAGGTCGGACAGAGAAAGTCGGGGACGATTTAGGTGGTGAATCGCGGCGAAGAGAAAGTAAGGGTACATATGAATGTTGTGCCGCGTAGCACTATGAACACAAATGGTGGAACAGAGAATTAACTCTGAAGTGTAATTTAAAGTGCTAAATTGAACCCATGAATAACCCACTGGGCGTTAGCCCTAGTAAAGGGAATCAGGGAACCACACGAGGTAAAGAAAAAATCTTTTGACCTCGGTGGGAATCGAACCCACGACCTCCGGATTTGATCTTCCGTTACTCTGCCGACTGAGCTACGAGGTCGGACAGAGAAAGTCGGGGACGATTTAGGTGGTGAATCGCGGCGAAGAGAAAGTAAGGGTACATATGAATGTTGTGCCGCGTAGCACTATGAACACAAATGGTGGAACAGAGAATTAACTCTGAAGTGTAATTTAAAGTGCTAAATTGAAGCCATGAATAACCCACTGGGCGTTAGCCCTAGTAAAGGGAATCAGGGAACCACACGAGGTAAAGAAAAAATCTTTTGACCTCGGTGGGAATCGAACCCACGACCTCCGGATTTGATCTTCCGTTACTCTGCCGACTGAGCTACGAGGTCGGACAGAGAAAGTCGGGGACGATTTAGGTGGTGAATCGCGGCGAAGAGAAAGTAAGGGTACATATGAATGTTGTGCCGCGTAGCACTATGAACACAAATGGTGGAACAGAGAATTAACTCTGAAGTGTAATTTAAAGTGCTAAATTGAACCCATGAATAACCCACTGGGCGTTAGCCCTAGTAAAGGGAATCAGGGAACCACACGAGGTAAAGAAAAAATCTTTTGACCTCGGTGGGAATCGAACCCACGACCTCCGGATTTGATCTTCCGTTACTCTGCCGACTGAGCTACGAGGTCGGACAGAGAAAGTCGGGGACGATTTAGGTGGTGAATCGCGGCGAAGAGAAAGTAAGGGTACATATGAATGTTGTGCCGCGTAGCACTATGAACACAAATGGTGGAACAGAGAATTAACTCTGAAGTGTAATTTAAAGTGCTAAATTGAACCCATGAATAACCCACTGGGCGTTAGCCCTAGTAAAGGGAATCAGGGAACCACACGAGGTAAAGAAAAAATCTTTTGACCTCGGTGGGAATCGAACCCACGACCTCCGGATTTGATCTTCCGTTACTCTGCCGACTGAGCTACGAGGTCGGACAGAGAAAGTCGGGGACGATTTAGGTGGTGAATCGCGGCGAAGAGAAAGTAAGGGTACATATGAATGTTGTGCCGCGTAGCACTATGAACACAAATGGTGGAACAGAGAATTAACTCTGAAGTGTAATTTAAAGTGCTAAATTGAACCCATGAATAACCCACTGGGCGTTAGCCCTAGTAAAGGGAATCAGGGAACCACACGAGGTAAAGAAAAAATCTTTTGACCTCGGTGGGAATCGAACCCACGACCTCCGGATTTGATCTTCCGTTACTCTGCCGACTGAGCTACGAGGTCGGACAGAGAAAGTCGGGGACGATTTAGGTGGTGAATCGCGGCGAAGAGAAAGTAAGGGTACATATGAATGTTGTGCCGCGTAGCACTATGAACACAAATGGTGGAACAGAGAATTAACTCTGAAGTGTAATTTAAAGTGCTAAATTGAACCCATCAATAACCCACTGGGCGTTAGCCCTAGTAAAGGGAATCAGGGAACCACACGAGGTAAAGAAAAAATCTTTTGACCTCGGTGGGAATCGAACCCACGACCTCCGGATTTGATCTTCCGTTACTCTGCCGACTGAGCTACGAGGTCGGACAGAGAAAGTCGGGGACGATTTAGGTGGTGAATCGCGGCGAAGAGAAAGTAAGGGTACATATGAATGTTGTGCCGCGTAGCACTATGAACACAAATGGTGGAACAGAGAATTAACTCTGAAGTGTAATTTAAAGTGCTAAATTGAACCCATGAATAACCCACTGGGCGTTAGCCCTAGTAAAGGGAATCAGGGAACCACACGAGGTAAAGAAAAAATCTTTTGACCTCGGTGGGAATCGAACCCACGACCTCCGGATTTGATCTTCCGTTACTCTGCCGACTGAGCTACGAGGTCGGACAGAGAAAGTCGGGGACGATTTAGGTGGTGAATCGCGGCGAAGAGAAAGTAAGGGTACATATGAATGTTGTGCCGCGTAGCACTATGAACACAAATGGTGGAACAGAGAATTAACTCTGAAGTGTAATTTAAAGTGCTAAATTGAACCCATGAATAACCCACTGGGCGTTAGCCCTAGTAAAGGGAATCAGGGAACCACACGAGGTAAAGAAAAAATCTTTTGACCTCGGTGTCACCATGCCTTAGTTTGATATCCTTACGCTTTGGCCAATGCGCATGATCTTGCCATTGGCAAGGCGTTTTCCAAATTATTTTAACTTTGTCATTCACAGACATTGTAGCGATGACAGAAAACTGATCATACGTTTCGGTTAATAAACTTAACTGTCTAGCTGAACTCCTTTTATAATCTGTGGAGGATCCAAATCTTAAAACTATACTAGTTTCTGTAAGTTGATTGGTTAATTCACTTATCCCTTATCAAAATTCATGACGCTTTGGCACTTCACATGACAAAAGAACTCGAAAACAATTAACAGTCAATTGACTGACTCCATGACTTGTCTGAAAAGAGTGCTTTAAGTTCAAAAACAATAAAACTAGCCGGCGTGCTCTAAAAGGAAAAGCGCTTTTCACTAGAGAAAAAAAAATTCGACTATAAACTGCGCGTCAAAAAGAAATAAATTAACAGTCCCATCTTTAAGAACAGAGCATTTTGCCGTTTGAGCCGTTATTTGATGCCAAGTTTTACCGAAGATATGTTCATTTTTTTCTTCTTGTCACCACGCTTCCAAAACAATCAAAAACAATAAAACTAGCCGGCGTGCGCTTAAGGAAAAGCGCTTTTCACTTGAGAAAAAAAAAATTTGAATATAAACTGCGCGTCAAAAAGAATTAAATTAACAGTCCCATCTTTAAGAACAGAGCATTTTACCGTTTGAGCCATTATTTGATGCCAAGTTTTACCGAAGAAATGTTCATGTTTTTATTCTTGTCACCACGCTTCCAAGACAATCAAAAACAATAAAACTAGCCGGCGCGCGCTAAAAGGAAAAGCGCTTTTCACTTCAGAAAAAAAAATTCGACTATAAACTGCGCGTCAAAAAGAATTAAATTAACAGTCCCATCTTTAAGAACAGAGCATTTTACCATTTGAGCCGTTATTTGATGCCAAGTTTTACAGAAGAAATGTTCATTTTTTTAATCTTGTCACCACGCTTCCAAAACAAAAAGCAATAAAACTAGCCGGTGCGCGCCAAAAGGATAGGGCTTTTCACTTCAGAAAAAAATCTGAATATAAAAAAAAGAAAAATTAAATTCACAGTCACATCTTTAATAACAGATCATTTACCATTTGAAACATTGTTCATGCGAAGTATTACCGAAGATATTTTCGTTTTTCGGCAATATGTATGAAGAAAAAAAGACTCCAACTTGACTATAAACACTTATTATTATTATTTATTGTATCAGTACAACCAGCATCTAAGATTTTTGTCTGAAATGAAACCTACCTTGAACTTTACAATTAAATACAAGGAAAAAATACAGCACTTGAAAGAAATCTATCTTTTTTCTTATTGATAGCATCAGCGCGAACATCTTTCAGTTCAAATGAAAGTTCCCATTGAAGTTAAGGTACTGGAGCGACAAGATCCTCCGTACCAGGCTTGCAGAATTGTCGGATCTCGCGATAGAGGTACTGCTTCCTTTCTTTGCTCAGCCCTTCAGGGTTCAGTTTGGGTGGAAGCATTGTTGCAGGAGGGAGGCAAGACTGCACGGCTCTTCAGCAGCATGTGAGATTGTTCAGGAGATGACCTGTTCTCCTTGAAATATACTCTTCCAGGCTCATCTTTTGAGAAACGGAAATGTTTGTCCTTTTTGATGTTAGATAGCTTGTTGAAGTATTCTCCGAGGAATGATGACCACTCGTATGCCGGAACAATAACTTTTCCATCATGCGTACCAACTAGCTGCGCTTTATTGATTCCGGTGGTGCTTGAACAGTCTACCAACCTGGGCAAATTCATAAACGGACGATGTGAAAGTCACTTTGTAGGCTCGTTTGATTACTCCGAAGCAGTGGTCGGGCCCAAACTTCGTGTGACCAGCAATCAGAAATGAGTATTTAATGGAGTGGTGAAGTTGATTAATTGTTCTTCATGCAAGGTACCAAATAAAGTAATTGTTTTTTTGTCCTGAGCAGTTGTCAGCGTGCAAATGCACACAAGTTTCACCGAGTCCGTGATTTTCAAAGAAATGATGTATGTAGCTAATAGTAGTGTTCGCTCCCTTGCCAACGTCACTTGCTTCGTCGATCAAGTAGTTTATTTGTCGAGGGATGGCCTCACACATGACGCCAAAAATACCACACTTCCGTGGCGTTTTAAAGTATATTGGTCCAGGCTGCATAGGATTACTTGGAAGGTGTACCTGTTGTGCGAAGTCAAGAGAGTAATGCATAGTAGTGTCAAGTGAGCAGGCCTCGTGACGCTGATCCAAAGCAATTGTGTCCTGCACCATTTCAAAATTGTTTTTCGCTTCCTGGCAGGCATTCCTGTATAGTTCTCTTTCATCTTGCACACATTTCAAGTGTTCTTGCTGAATCTGAATCCACTCAGACTTTTCCCTGTCCGGAAGATTGGCAGATCGGATAAGCTTCGAGGTATTTTGTTGACAAGTGAAACACAAGTCAGTCATTGGCTTTGCAACAACAACATTTGGGTGAAATTGTTCCCACAAGTCAATAAATTTTGTGTAGCTGACTGACTGCTTATTACTTTGTTCACAAGCCCTTTGAAACTCGCGCCACACGCTCATTTTTGTGTCGCTCGAGGATAACAGCTTTATATCATCGCTTCTATATCCGGGGATCCGTCCGGGACGCAAAACGGCATTATCTTCCACGTAATTGTTCGGGAAGGTCTTCGCATCCTCGGCCACAGCTTCTGGTAGCGTGTTAGGTGGTAGTCTCTTTGTGTTGCCGTGGATACTTTGAGATATGCCGTGATTTTCGTAGTGGTCTTTTAATCTGCGAAATCTGGAATAGCTTATCCCGTGCATGCACAGAAACATCTCCTTGCAGATCGGTCGTGACTTATACAGAAAGTTGTATCGCGGGCTTCGGTTCCTTTTTTCCCCAGGTATTTCCATGCTCACAGATGCTTGTATCTTTGCCAGTATGACTAAGTCAAGCTCAGTATGGGAAAACTCAAGGCAGTTGAATAAATTTCCAAGTACAGTCTCCTCTGAAAACTGTTTCGAACACTTGGCTCCATTACAGCCTTGACAACATCCACACCCATCCCTAAGTAATCTTTTAAATTTCGCCACAATTTCCTCAGCTTGAACGCAACTCGACTCTTCCATTTTGGGATTTGTCTCTAGTATGAACATGCAGATTGCGTCTGAGGTATAATTATGAGTGGTAGTAGTTACCAAGACAACGCGAAAGAGTATTATGGGGGTTCGAATGTCAACTTCACGCCTCAATGAATAGCAGCAGTGTGTAAATAAATACTTTGTTATTTTCAAATCCCCGTTATTTCGAACTCAAAGCCATTTTCCTCGGATGTTCTCTTCAGTCATTTACTACTGGTTATTTTGAACTCCCGCTAGTTCGAAATGGCGAGGTTCAACAGGATGTATTTTGTAATTTTGCGATCGGACTGCAATTCATATAAGCTTAAACAAGTAAAGCTGGGAGACGATCACAGAAAGAAGATATTATATTCAGGTATGCTTGTTATGACACTGTAAAACAAAGCGGCATATTAGGCACGTCATTTCACGTGACCCAAACACAGCTATACTTGTTCGACCACCATAGCATTTCGATGTTTTTGTTTTCGAAATAGAAGCAAAAACTATAAACTGAGGCAAACTCACAGTAAAAGCTCAACCTACATCAAAACATGACATATTGAACGTTCGCGATCAAAAAGCTAACTTTATTTATTTACATGCATCCCACAGCTTTCTGTTTTCGGTTCGACAATTAGTCTTATTGTCCGTTCTGTCTTGAAATACTTTTTACATTTTGCCGTGCGAATTCAAACTCTGCAGTCTCTGCAGTTTAACAGATTCTGAGACTTTCTAAACAAATGGTGATGGTGGTTCCCGTTAAAACGGATGCTGAGACTTTTTTTTAATGGACTGGTTTTACTGTTTAAACGGATGCTTAGTGCTTTTGCCGTTAAACGGATGCTCAGATTTATTTTAACGGATTGCTTTTGCCGTTAAACGGATGCTCGGATTTTTTTAACGGATTGCTTTTGCCGTTTTAACAGATGCTCAGATTTTTTTTAACGGATTGCTTTTGCCGTTTTAACGGATGCTTAGATTTTCTAAACGGATACCTCTTTCCGTTTTAACGGATGCACAGAATTTATGAACGGATGCGAAAGCCGTTCAAACGGTTTGATCGTAACATTAAACACTTCCCCCAAAGCTTGAAACGGTTTTCACGAAACGTTTAAACGGATTAGAAACGGATAACAAACGGATGACAAACGCTGTTATCCGTTAAATGGATAAGGCCTAGTGTACGATTTCCTGTGTAAGGTCACTAATAGTAATTTAAGTAATAATAAATAACTTGTAACTAGTGATAGACTGGCCCGCCTAGACTAGCATAGCTATCTACGGGCCAGCCCGACTGTAATATGTATTTTTAATTAGTAATAAAATGATGATGATGATGATGATGATAATGCTGATCATGATACTTTCAGAGAGTTGTTCAGTAGGTTACCTTCCGCACCAAATCTTGAGTGAGGGACTAAATTTTCAGTGCCCATTTATGAGCTTGACACGATAATGCCTGCTGGATGGTCGTTAAATACTTTCAAAACTTTAAAGTGGTACTATGATCAAATTTTTACCCCTTGTTTTTTTGAGTGTATCACATAGCATTCCATGAAAGAATCAAAATGCCGTTTACCGTTTGGAAATATCTGTATTAGTGCCAGAGATATTTAAGTTTGAAAAATGGGTGAAATATGCAAATGAGATATCCGATGATGTCATTTACTCAACCCAATATTATATTGAGTATATAAATAGAGCTATCTTGGCCAAATTGCAGTGCAAATCATTGAAACTTGGCAGGCTAATAGTTCTACAGGAAACACACCTATCGCTATAAAAAATTCCGTTGCCATGGCAATTCACTCTTTTCCAGTCCCCACCCACTTGATTTCAATATGTTGGTGATTTTCAGCTTGGAAATGTTAAACAGGGCCACAAAGTCGAGCTAACATATTTATAGGCTTGCTGGATCATGCATATGAAGTGCTGTTAGCAAATATCAAAATGGAACGCCAAAGGTGGCCAGAAAAGCTTTTAATATGGGGAGGTCTGGAACCCAGTATGTTGCCATGGTAACAGAACTGTTGAGCTCATATTGTGGAGCATATTTAGTAGAACCTTGCTGGAAAAAAAATCAAACATTTCTGAAACAAATTGGCTGAGATATCTCTTTTCATCATATTTGAACAAAATCTGGTTGAGTGTACGACGTCATCACTTGGCTAATTTGCATATTTTAAAAACTTGAATATCTTTGGAACGAAAAGAGATATTTGAAAATAGTAAACAGCATTTTTCTTCTCGTGCAGTCCACTTTTTTATGTTTCAAAATGGCTTAAAAAGAAAAGGTATGATTTTCGTCATAGTACCACTTTAACGACTGGTTGGTTGCAGCCCGGCAAGCCTGACGAGTTAGCTCTATTAGAGTGGAGGAAAGTATTTTATGATCATTCCAGATGTTTGCATTGTCAAAGCAGAAACGGTGCACCTGTCGCTTGTAAAGATGTGGCACAGAGGATTGTTTAAGACTAAAACAGTTAGCATTCGAGTGTGGAAAAACCAAATCCAAAGTAATTGCGCAGGCATATGAATGAGGCAGACAATGTAGTAACTTTAAGTCAAATACATAGTAACATGTAGGTAAAAGGAAAAGGCTTAGAATGAGGACTGTTACCTTGTGATCTTGATAGGACATAGCAAATGGTCGGAATTGTTTTTTAGCCAATTAATTCTGGTAGCATGTCGGTGCAAAAGCATAACAAATACGAATTGCTTTTGCCACTCTAGTGAAAACTGCTTTTAATTTAAAACCAGACGTAATAAATAATGAATTTAATTTGAAGCCTGCCTGCTTCATCCACCCATCTGTTTATATCTTTGAACTCTCTTCCCTGCATTTCTTCTTTACTCCGTGTAGCCTGCTGCAGGGAAAAAGCTTCTGTTTTTTTTTTGGCTTGGCATCATCAAAATCCTATGCAGGCAAACAATTTGTTTCTGGCTATGTCAGAGCAAGTGTATATCGTAGGGTTTTGTATTATCTCAATAATTGTTTAGAACGAATGGAAAGAGGGAAATTGCTTTTTCTGGTGCTTGCTTTATTTTTTGTTAGCCCATGTGAATGTGAAATACTCTCAATTTTCAATCATTTGATGGTAAAACACAAAACAATATTACCACTTTAAAGTTTTGCATGACCTCCTATGGACAATGGACATCACAGGATTTTCTTTTTTCAAATGTGCTCTGATTGGAGTGAAGATACAGACTGTGTCAGGACAGGTGTTTTTGAGGGTTAGTCCAACCATTATAATCGCTTTTACCTGTTTGTACACCTTGTTGAAGACAGTTATTATTTCTAAGAACACAACACAATACTCCAGCCGGGGCTTAAATCCTGTCTGCTTGTCCAGCATGCTACTATAAGCCATTAGACCACCAAGCCTTCATATTGTAATAGATTAGAGGAGTTTTGAAATTATTGCACTGAATCAATCCCTTCCTTTAAGGTGACCCTAAAAACTACAGTAGTCTTGTTTGATGTGTACCCTATTTTCGTACCTGCTTACCTTATGTCTGCAGTTACTGGATGTGTTGATGATACCAACTGAAGATACAATGTCTGGTCTTCAGTTAAAACAGCCCTCCACCTCTGACCTTCACTTGGAAACATATCACTTGTGAGATGCTGTTTTTCATCCTTCTGTCATGCAAGACATTTTGGAAAATCTGTGATACTACCTTTCCATCTTTTCCATTGGTTAACTTGGAATCATACTTCTACAAAAATAAGGAAAAGTTAGTCACTATTTACAGGTTAACGCACTCGGCGAGTGAATTATCGGGATTTACCTGCACGAGTTCACTAACAATGAACAAGTAATTTCAATACCGCACGAGGCTGCCTTGTGCAGTATTTAAAATTTCAAGTTCATTGTTAGTGAACGAGTGCAGGTAAATCCCAATAATTCACGAGCAACAAGTGCATTAACATTTTTATTACTCAAATTGAATACACTGCACAAAGAAATACTACACTGAAACAACTATTATACTAGGTAAACCAGACAAAATGTTAATTTTAGATTTAATACGTTTCAAAGTTAATAACAAACTAATTATATTTTTTACAAAATATATCCGAAAATACATAACCATGTTAGTTAAATGAACACCGAATGATTTTAAAAAGGTTTAAAATGACTTTCTGAAAAGATTTAACAGGCAATAAACGTCTTTCTCAACTAACCAAACATGTACTAACCTGCAATACATTCCTATAAATGAGAAGCATCATTTTGGGAGCGAATTGGTTGAGGGTGGAGTGGAATCCTTCTAGACAAGCTTGTCTGATACTCGGCTGAGGCCTGTTTGATCCTACTGACCAGGGAAGCATTAGTTAAGGCAGAGTACATTTTCTCATACACTGGAGAATCTATAAGAATAAAATACATGTATGTATGCAATGCCTTATCAACATGAGACTAGAACAGTCATACCTTTTTCCGCTGATCCACAGTGAGTGAGACTTGGATTTGGCAAGTTAATAAGGAAAACTGGGAGAGATAGGAAAGAGAGGGCAATTTTCCCCCTTTTTCTTGCTCATACCTGCCAAACCCCCAAGAGATCTTTTAAGATTGCACGTTTAACCTTCCATCTGAACGCCTATCTGATTTTATTCCCTTCGACGTCACTTGGTGAATGCTGCCAACGGGCTTGGAGAGCGACTTCATTTGCATTGAAGTAACTTCTTTGCTGCGACACACATCAATACGTCGGTTTGAGGTGAGGTCTCTCATCCTGAGGAGCTTTTTAGTGGTTTGCTTGTTCTTAATTCCCAGTACGATTCGATTGCATATGAGACTATCATGTAAACAATGGCAAAAATTGTAGGTTTTAGCCAAGGCCTTACACTCGGTGACAAAATTGTCAACTGTTTCCGTAGGAAGCTTGTCCCTTTTGTTGAAACAATATCTTTTAGAAATCTTGTTTACTTTGCCGATGCAATGCTTTTCCATTTTGTCCATAACTGCACGCCAGTCGTTTGCATTCTCCCCTTCAGAATAAGTGAAAGTTTTGATCACCTTAAGATCATTGTTGCTGATCGCATGCTCAAACATAGCAAGCTGATATTCAGGGCTTTCCCAGCAATTTCTCTTGTGGTGTCAAATCCAAATAGTGGGGTGGCAAAATCCGGTAAAACATTGTTGATTGCAACGTTTTAGGCTGAGCAGTTGCACCAACACTTGAACCGGAATTTCCTTCTTCTCCTGGCATCGTAGACAGTTTATGTTGACGATGAGCACAGAGTTAACCACACGCTGCCATCGCCTTCAATCAGCCCAGCTCAGCGCTTTCTTAATAGAAGGACAAGATGTCTTCTACCCATGTTTCCTGGTTTACTTAAACCGTCTGTAGCTGATTAGGATATAAACCACATCAAACTTCACCAGCGCCAGCAACAGCAAGCTCGTTATTACAGCGGCTGTCCGTGACTTATACCTGAGCCATGGCAAGGTGGAAAGAAGGAGTTAACAGCAAGGAGTTTTCAAGAATCGTTATTGCTAATTATTGTGCTATATTTTACACAATGATTGAGACATAAAGAGTCAAAATATCGAGAATCGTTGGACAGATTTGAGAAATCAAAAACCCTGAAACTTTTCCTCGAGAACGCTTTTAGGGAACTCTCTTTGAAAATCTACAAAAGACTGTACCTGGCCAATCAGAATTTTGGGACTTCTTAGCATGCTGCCTTCTTCAATCAACCCTACTGGTGGCTGCACAGGAACAGGGCTGGTCATGCCTGGATTGGAAACGATTTCCTGGGCATATTCTCTGGCTACATGCACAGGGCATTCTTTCCTTTTATTTGCCGTTCATCGGTCGTACGTTTTTCCCACCTCTACCCCCTCCCCTGTACCATCTCCCACAGCTGACTGCCCCTCTCTTCTTTGTGCATGTGCAGTCTTTTGCTTTGTGTCTTTTAAGTTTACATCGCCAACATCACACTAAAAGTAAAAGAAAAAAAACGTAAAATTATGAGATTTTTTCGCTGAGCATATTTCAATTTTTTCCTATTTTAGGGAGGTTTTCTTGTTAACGGCACAAACAAATATTATATTTTTCTGGCATGTTGTAGCTTGTGGAAAGTCACTTCGGTTTAGGACATCACCTTATTGCCTGTGACTTATACCCTTTGAAGAAAGGCGAACCTGGAAGTTTTAAGCCATGGCACGGTAGAAAGAAGGAGTTAAAAGAAAGGAGTTTTCAAGAATCGTTAGAGTGAAAGATCCTACGAGGTTGAGCTTCCACAAGGTGTTCTTAGTAGGTTCTTAGTTGGTTAAAGTGCGCTCGGAAGTACCTCCTCCTGCTACACCTGTTAAAGAACGTGAGCCAAGAAGGTCAAAGCGCTTCTGCAGAGTCCGGAAACATCTTGAGGACTATGTTTTAGCCTAATTGCCTAAGCTGTGAACTGTTGCAGCTTAAGGACTGTTTTTGTTATAAAAGAGAAGGTGTAATAGTGTGTTACAACACGAACTGTTATAGTTTAAGGACTCTTTTTTGTTATAAAGGGGAGGGTGTGATAATGTGCTAATTTGTTGACAATAGGTGGGTCATACTAGTTTAGGCCCATTTCAAATGCTGTGCTAAAGTCATGCCGAACTAAATTAAATTTGGCTTGACTGTAACATGACATTGGCACAACTTGGTTTCAAATGTCATGCTTAATTCACTGGGCGTTCACAAAAGAGACGATTATGAACCGGTGGTATTACGGTTAAATCCAAAATGGCGGACAATGTTCCTGACAGAGAATTTGATGAATGTTTGCATACTTTTTCTACCCAGGGTGCAGGGGAATGAAGTGACTATTGCAGCAGGCATTAACCCATGCCATTGCTAGAAGAAGATTAGTGGTCCTGGTCTGCTGTTTGATCACTAGCTATCTTGCATTGCGATCATGTCGACTAGACGGAAATTTAGGATGGTGGGATACTGTCTGGAGGACATATTTCACTTATAAAACGGCTCAATTTAGGGTAGCATGCCATGGTACAAATGAGGATATGGGGCCAAAATGCATTCATTTATACCATTTAAGACTGTTCACTCAAATATCACTTGAGTCCATGTTTTATGATTCCTGATGTTAAAGTGAATAAATTCTCAACACGTTCGCTTGTTTTTGTATCTTTAACACGTCAGATGCATTTCCTCCATGCAGTGGTTCTACAAACAAAAAAGCTGTTACCTTTCACCATGGTAGGAATGATGCGAAAAGTTTTAATATTTCACTTTCTCAGCTTTAAAAAATACTCAAACTGCAATGTTTTCGTAAATTAGGCAGTCCTGATGTATTCCTCCTGTGGTTATAGCGGTTTTCATTTGAGTGTCGAAAGTAATTAGACAATTACTTTGGTTCTGATTTCGGTTACTACGGTTTGAATTTCGCTAAGTAGTCTAATTGGTAAGTAATTTGTTTGGTTTTGGTTGTTTTACGACACTCATTTGAAAACCACTCTAAGTTCTTTTCTTTAGATAATTTTAATACAAATTTTAGTTAGCCTCGTATGCGTATGGATGGCTCAAACAGTTTTCAATAAAATGGGGTCTTCACATTTAGACGATGGATGTTGTCATGGTGAAAAAGAACCCCTTTTTACCGCATGCTCACCACGTAAAAGTTTCTTCGCTTACTTAAACTCTGCAAAGCTATGGCTCCCAAACTGTGCCATTCAATCAAAGATTTGGTCGCTTTTTAAACTCAAACTAATCTTTGGCCGTTTTCTGCTGGAGTAATGCCCAATTTAATGTGCCTCAACACAGATCAGAATAAGTGATAAACCATCATCCCCTACTCTTTCCGAACAGTGTGTAGGTTCTTTAACATCCACACCAGTACCGTGAGACGAGGCCTACGGCTTATCGTCCTTGTCCAAGAAGACTTGAGAGTCTAACCTTTTGCAGATGTCATTACAAAGGAAGCACCTTCTCCTCAGTTATTAAAGACCATAAGTGTTGGTCTGGTCGAGGTCTCCCGCTCAGCAGTCCTTGTGCTCTACCAACTGAGCTAACCGGTCGGTGGTTATTACATTTTGTCCCCGCCAATTAAGACTAGGTCTACCGATGAGGTGTTAGTATAGTAACAAGGGTATAAACGCCGATAAGTACTGAAGTACGATAATATCAAACAACACGTTTAATTCTGTGTTACAAATCAATTGGAATGACATTCTAAAAGGTTGAAGGCGTCTTAAAATAGAGTTTACCGTGTAATGGTACGAAAACGGTCAAGTTTAGTCTCTTCACTGTGGTTGTTATGATCATGGTTGAAAACAAACCCTTTAAAGGAAATGTCCACCACGTATCAAAATTTTCCACTAGCGTTGAATTTTTTTCAACTTTGCAAAGAAACGTGCGTTTGCCGTTGACGTCTGATATTTTTGACTGAAATTTTCGTATATTTTTCTCATATCTTATTATTTTAACCTGACCAACCTTTCTAGACTTACGGTGAAAGTGTTGCTTGCTAACGTATAAATCTAGGAATTTTGGAGAGGTTATAAAGCAAAATGTTGTGCTTTCACTGCACGCGTTTATTTCTAATTTGGAGATCTACAAGTGCTGTACTTAAGGGTTTATAGAATCAAAGGACGTGATATGTCCTTGCTTTCTGACGATGGTTATTGTCATGGTGAAAAAGTAGCCCTTTTTAGCACATGCTCGCCACATAAAAGTTTCTTCGCTTACCGCTACTTCTTTAGACTCTGCAAAGTTATGTTTGCTTCGTACATCTTATCGTCCTGTTGGTTCCTAAACTGTGCCGTTCACTCAAAGAACAGGTCGCTTTTGACATGCAAATAGTTCCTTCGCCGTTTCCCGGTCAAAGTAATAGTACCCAATTTGATGTCCCTCGACGCAGTATCTCTGATTAGACTTGCCGACGTCGGCTATTGCCGAATGCTTAGCCGTGTTTCGGAAAGGGCTCTTCCGAAACGCCTGAAAACTGAATTGGCGGTTGTGTGAGAGTATTACATTTGTCCCTGCCAATTAAGAATGGGTCTACCGTTACCGTGTTGGTAACAAGGGTATCAATTTTGATTTGAGCTATCGTAACTTTCGTAATAAAGTAAGATGCTTTGAAGCAACGCGTTTAATTCTCTGGGGAATTAATTGGAATGTGGCGAATGTTGACGTTGCTTATTACCAAATGCCCAATCATGTTTTGGAAAAGGCTACTATGAAGCGATTCAAAACTCAATTGGTGGTTAAGTGAGAATGTTTCATTTTTCTCCTGCCAGTCAAGAGGGTCCTCATGGGTGGGTCCTCATGTCTCCTCGGTTGTCAGGTAAAATTTCATTACCTTGTCGGTTGTTAGTTAAAATTGTTGACCTTTGTCAGTTGTCGGTAAATCCCAGTTAATTTTTTTGGCACTAGTCGGTAAGTTTTTTCCCTCGTTTTGTCAGTAGTCCCTAATATTTCTATCCCTTTGTCGCTAGTCGGTTAACCCCATTCACACCCTCAATTAAGACTGGCTCTACCAATAATGTGCTATTAACAAGGATGTAATTAACTGAAATTTGTAAAGCATAAAGTAATGCATGCTTATTAGTTTCGGTGACAGGGTTTAAAAAAGCCTATTGACGGCTTAGCCGGGGCTGGGGCTGGGGCTACTCTCTTATGACACAGACGGGGCAGCTTGTCGAAAATTTTGAAATTGACTCTTGAAGGAGACTAATCTTGACGCAGGTCACAAATTTTTGACCCCTAAGGGAAAACAATGCGAGTTAAAAATAGAAGCTGTTTCGCTATAGTTCTTTGGGTACTACTTTAAACAGAGCTGAAAATATTGCCGATTTTTCCTCTATACCCTAAGTGAGACCAAGATCCGAAATTTACACCTCTAAGGGAGTCGACGAGCATCCCCGTCTGTTTCACATGCGAGTCCTCCTCCATCCCGGGGTGGCTTGGACGTTCTTGGCTTTTCATTTTGTTCTTGTTTTCAATGTTGTTGTTGTGTTATTGGATAGCCACTGGCTGTGACCTTGTGCACAGTATTCAACTTGGTGGTATATTAGAGAAAAAATTTGTAGACTCGTTACAGAGGAAAAAAAAATAAGTAGTTCACTCTCTCTAAAGTATGCAAAGCTATGTTATTGGAGATACTTGCACTGGATAGCTAAGTACCTATTGGGGGTTTTAGAACATGTCTGAAGGGGCATCTTTGACTTTTTCGTTGGTTTGGCGCTGTGCTTTGCATCTCGAAAATAAGACGGCTTGCAAAATGTGTCTGATTTTAATATCCGTGTGAATCTGCTGCCAGGAACTGTGATGATTGCTTTGGAAATTGTAAGAGAATGGTTAACATTTCATTTCATAGAATGTAAGAGAAGTCACTTCAGCCTTTTGAAAATATTAAAGAATTAGAAAGACTGGATTTCAAGTGCTCGTCACATCTTAAGCGACCAGTAGAAAATGCGGTATTGTGACGTAATTTAAACCTATGCACCAGAGAGAGATGTCATCTATCGCAGTGAATGACAGGCTTGTTGAAATAACAAGATATTGGTGTCATAATTTTGATGGTATAAGAGGCAATGGGATCGAGGGCTCGGTAATAATTCGATAATAATTTTTCCATGTTAAGTTTTGTAATTTTCTCGACATTTTTCCTTCTTATGCAAAACTTCACTTGAAAATTGAAAATTATAAAGTACTCAATACATATGATCACAGGTTTTTTATTTATAATCGTCTTGTACAACTTCACTTTTACGCTGTTACGTAATCAGCTTAGGCGTGCTTAGGTGATTCAATTCATTCTGTCACCTTTCAGGTGTGTCGCGGCGTAGATTAGAATGTTGTTGATTAGTCGGCATTGTCCAGAAAACCGTAATATATGCAGAGACGCTTTTGGAACTTTCTAGATTTACATAAGTATAAATACTTGTGAGTTTAGCTGGATGCGGATAATATTTAGTGTGTGGTCAAGGAATAAAGTCGTGTTGCAAACCGGAGTAGTTAACATACGCCTTGTCACTTTAATATCTGAAATAAAAATAAAAAGATTAAATAAAAAATGTTATCTTCCCATCTTGTCTTCTGTATCTGAGTTGTAACAGTATTTATAAAGTAAATACTATGTGTTATCAATTTTTACTTGTTCATCGGAGCTTACGCTAATCACTTTTCAGTTTTTCCATCACATCAGATTTAGCCAATGAAAGCGAGTTTTTAAAAATGAAGAATTTGTGATATCGCAGAAGCCAATATCTATGATATTGTAGTTAGTTTCCATGGTAAGAGAAATTAGACGAACACACTATTGTATTGGTACCTCCAGGGCACGTTTACTATGAACCAAAAATTAAAGAAAAAAATGAAACCCTACCCTCATTTCCTTTAATTTCCTAAGAAAACGTCAGTCTCCCCAAGTGTTAATTTTTTCGAGCCTTAACAGGCGATTGTTGGCCAACATGCCATGTGTCCTGAACGCAGCTATTTGTACCACTTGGCACGCCGATTCAGACTGCTCACGCAGGTTTCTCACATTTGTGAGAAATTCGTCCTGACCCTGAAAAAAATTAAGAAATACATCTACATTGCATTCAATGAGTCACCAGGTTACAGTCATCCACCCAACACCCATTATTATGAATATTATTGTTATATTTGTTGTTGTTATTACCATAATTGTCATCATCATCATCATCATCATCATTGTTAATAACATTATTACTATTATTATTATTATTATTATTATTATTATTATAGTCAAATAGATTCAGATTGAAAAGTCAAATAGATTCAGATTGGAAAGATACATGCACTAATAGAAGTGAAAAAGGAGGGTTTTATCTAATTTTCATCGGAACCCGCTACTTCAACCTCTGATGATACGGGGTCAGTGCCACCACCTCCAAGAAATTATACTATCTCTGAGGATACGGGGTCAGTGCCATCAACTGTAAGAAATGCTCCCACCTCTGAGGATACAGGGTCAGTGCCATCAACTGTAGGAAATGCTCCCACCTCTGAGGATACGGGGTCAGTGCCATCAACTGTAAGAAATGCTCCCACCTCTGAGGATACGGGGTCAGTGCCATCAACTGTAAGAAATGCTCCCACCTATGAGGATACTGGGTCAGTGCCAACACCTCCAAGAAATGATACCATCTCTACGGAGTCAGTGCCATCACCTGCAAGAAATGCCTCCACTTCTGAAGATACAGGGTTAGTGCGACCACCTCCAACAAATGCTCCCACCTCTGAGGATGAGGGGTCAGTATCACCACCTCCAAGAAATGCTTCCACCTCTAAGGAAACTGTGTCAGTGCCACCACCTCCACAAATTACATCTGACCCTCAGGATACGGGGCCAGTGAATCCATCTGCATTTGATCCATCATCCTACACAGGAAGGCTGCTAATCTTAGGTTCAGCACGTGAGAATTTGAAACATTTGCTCCTTTCATTGGAAGTGAGTTGATAATTTACGCAGTAAATTAGTTATTTATAACTATATAAAATTTTGTAAATGGTAATAAATGATAAAATGTTCACAGGCTGTTTATAGTAGTTAAAACCCTTCATCTTTTGCAATCTGTCATTCGTAAAACTTTCACGAAACCAAAAGGTCTTTAGTGATCCGGCCCCGTTTGTTTTTGTTCATTAGCAATGGAGTAGTTCCAACGCGTTGGGTATGCCATTTTATATATTAAAACCTTGAAATCTTGGGATTTTTGGTTTTAATATTTCGGTTTTTATTTTTATGTGTGTTCTCAGATGTCAAGAGCACCAGCACGTACATGAAAGAACGGTGGAGTGAACAATCACACTGCACCGAAACACAGTAATGCCTGAACAAACAACCGAAACAAACGAGTCCGACCAATGCAAGTACATCCATCCTGCTGTTTGGCGAGATGATTTAAAATTGTTTAATGTGTGTTCTTAGATGTCCAGAACATCAGCACGTACACGAAAGAACGGCGGAGTGAACAACCACACTGCACCAAAGCACAGTAATGCCTGAACAAACAACCGAAACAAACGAACCCGACCGATGCAAGTACATCTATTCCAATGTTTGGCGAGATGGTTTAAAATAATTTTTAGCTTTGTTTTAGCGATGGAATAATCCTGACCAATTGCATTCCTTGCTTATGCTTAAAACAGGAGGAATGATTGTCTTTATAGATTTATTTTCACAGAACATGTATAATGTGTGTTTTAATATATATACACATCATTAGGTACCCTTTAGGGTGCTCTAGAAATTTTGTTTTTGAATTTTTTTCAAAATAGACAATAAAATTTCATTTAAAACTTTGTTGCTAAAATTTTTGTTGTTTATTTGGTTTTA
>OZ026596.1:40764842-40774842 GCA_964020085.1 Micromussa lordhowensis | reverse complement strand
GTGTAAGCAACACACTTAAACTTTCTTTTATATATTCTTTGTGCCATTGGCGAATTTGAAAAAGTCAAGTTCGATTTTAGTGAATCAGAAGCAAGGAAATTTAAAGCGTATACGGCATAACTAAAAACAACGCGGCCTTAGCTGCTTGCAGTTACCGAGCAGGTACGGGCGCTTGCTTGCAAGGGCATGTGCAAAGAACAGAATGTCACAACCTACTGGTGACTACCTTTTGAAAAAAATGCAAAGTACGGCTAGGAGAGTCCGATTTAGGCCGGAAGACACTGACCAGCACACGCGAGGTATAGCAATAGTCAAACTTTTGATTTACCGACATATACTAACTCACCCCCTGTTGATCTCTCCGTGTTTTCCCAAGTAGGCTCCCGTAGGGAACAAAAATGTCATCATCAACTATTTGCCGACTGAATCCGATTAATCTCGAGTGTAATTTCGCGACACCGAACAGAAAAATCCCAAAGGACCGACAACAATAGCGCCATTGTCTTAGAAAAAATCCAACCATAACAATAGGCCAAGTTTGATATTGAATTTACATCTGTTTAGTGATTTCTTCAGTTAGTGAAGCGAGCCGGACAAAATAGAAAACAAGTGAATATGTATATGACTATTTTTACGTTTTAAGTTGTTAATGATTTTCAACAGTTTTACAAAACCCAGTAGGCTTATTGATTGTTCAACTGGTAAGCATCTCAGATTCCTCGCTAGCCCCACCTTACGTCTTGCGCTTCACCAGTGCTTGCTACCCTCCGAGCCATTAAAATAGCTCATCGACTATTGCAGGTCGATTGAGTAGTTGTATGAGATCATTTTAAATTGCTGTTTCCTAAGGTTATGTTAATTTATCGGTTGCAGTCCGCTCGGATAATGCACTGCTAGCTTTCTTGTTGGTTCACTGGATCTCGGTTATCAGTCAGTATTCCTCAGCAGCTCAATAAAAGCTTTCTTTTTCCACCGGGTAATCTTGCATTGGCAACTGTCAATGATAGGACGAAATCAAAAGCAGCAAAAAAGTTACTACGATTATCAGATTAACCTCGTTCCCAGGGTCCTCTCTCTACCCCGAGAAAGTATCCTCTGGTTATGGCTGGTCACGTGTCTCGCTAGCCTGAAATGTCAGTCATCTCCTCGCCCGGGGAAGGCTGAGGGCGGGAGATGACTGACCCCCACTTTCAGGCTAGTGTCTATGCATGCCAACCAAAGCCGCACAGAGGGTGGGTCCTCAATTTAATGTTGTCAACACTGTCTGGGGAGGCAAGTTATTAACCGCGCGGCCATGGGCCGAGCGCGGTTCTTGCTCTGCACGGGGTTTTTTTTTTTTCGTTTTCGTGTCACCAGACGCAGACCTCCGCGGATGATGTCTTCATCAACCAATCACAGGTCAAACTCCCACTCGGGCAAATGTCGTCACCGAATGATGTCACATTAGCCAATTACATGCCATTTCTCAGCTCTTTTCGTCATACCTCCCCTCCGAAAAGTTTTGTCTAGTTAGCGACTTGAATATTGATAGTCGGGGAGAAATAATTGGGCCGAAATCCGTCGGAGTTGTACGTCAGGACATTTGCAAGTATAAAGAATGTAATTTGGGACTTGTTGTTGGTTACTAAGGCTTAAATTATCTAGAGTTGTATTTTTGTTTTGCTTACCAATCACGTTACCACGCTATGCAAAGAATTTGAAATAAAATCTCTTTCAATCCAGGCACTGAGCTTACTTTGAATCACGCAATCTATATTGTTTCTAATTGGTAATGTTTACTCGCAAAACGGTGTTGCTAAATACTTAGAAAACAGTTCAATTTTAAAAGCGTGGTTATAAGTTTTTTTCAACTTTTGGTCTCATAATATTATTGCTATGTCGTTATGTTGTGTTGTTCCCACTGGTGACATAAAATGTAAGTGAAAGGTATTTTTGCATTTGCGTGACCTCGTGATTATTTGGTTATGTCGGGCTTATGTCGCTAGTGTGAACCAGTCTCTAAGTAACCGATCACATACCTTAATACTAGCCTGCGAACGCAGACGTATTTCCGGCTGTCTTGCTGCCATTTGCCGCATTAAATGTTATAATCGTCTTCTTCGGTATAAAAGAGCTTTGGATAGAGTAGGAGAAATTGAAAATGGAATCAAGCAAGATTTTACAAATGACGCCGGGCCTAGTCATTTGATTAAAACTGCATATTTATTAGATTGTTATCATGGATCTCATATTTGTCCTCGTACGTTTTTGTTCGGAGACGCCGTGGCTTTACTTCGAGAAAGCTATACGTTTGTCTAGAGACGTTCTTATGTTACTTGCCTATATCTGATCGAGCTTATATTTGTCGAGCTCGGTGTATAGGTTTATTCCTCCTTTTCTTCGTTCTGACACCATGCGATGCAAATGTAGCTGTTTACGCGCAAGTTTGTTTACTGTGTTATCTGTGTTGCCCGGCGTCACGATATATGATGCTAGTAAGGAACATGTTCACGGTAAATTTCATATTTTGTCTTTCGAAAGCAAATTCTTGGAGACATATCTTGCATTAGAAATGAGCCTAAACAATGCGTAAACACAGGGCAAATTACAGAGGTGTCAAACTCTGCAAAGCGACATGCCGATAACGGCGGAAACTGACTTTGCTATAGCACAGTCTAATGGCTCAGCTCTACTAAAAATTAATCTTTATAACACAACATGAAGTGCCCTTCATAAACACGAGTGAGGCAACAAAATGGACAGAGAAGGAGAAATTGAAAATGAAATCAAACAAGATTTTACAAAACTGCATATGTAGATTCTTATCAGGGATATTCAGCCGAATTGGAAGGACTTTTATATGGCAAGTTCCGAAGAGAATCAGATATTTTTTGCAGTTAGGATCGGGTCACTACGTAGACGTTTAAATGGGTACTGGAGAAGTTAATATTGGGGATAATTTTGCTACAACGGAGCATAATCTCATTCACAGGAAACTAGAAATACTCCTAATAACGCATTGATAAGCTTTGGCGTAATAGGCCCCTTAACTGGGATGCAGATTTGACGTTTACTTATATTTTTATAAAGTCAATAAGTTGTAAAATAATGAAATAGGTGCTTGCTTTAGTAAATTTGAAATAAAATTTGGGACGCGTCAAAAGACGCTATAGGTACATAGTCCACTATATTGTGCATTGTTGCATAACGTGTCAATAAACGTTCAAAGGTGTTACTAGCACGTCAATACAACATGCTAGATAAAATTCAGAAGTGTTTCATCGAAGTTCACAGAGTTCAATTCAAGTTTTTTACCACCTTGGTATTTATTTTTACTCAACCTTCAAACTTGAATTTTTTTAGTTCCTTTCATTACACGATTTTTTTGCATCATGTAGTGCTTAAAGTAATATTAAACTGAAACGGTTTCATTTTGAAACTGTCAGAATAGTAGTACTCAGCTGTCAAATCTGTCTCGGCAGTAACATGAGCGAAAAATCCACAGAGGCTATTTGTTTATAAAGACTGTTCTTGAAGCGCAAAAAAGTATTTTTAAGGAAATTTGATCGTTAATGAAACACCTTTTTGAGTGTTTGATATACCTTGTTAAACGAAATCAAAACCAACAAAGAAACGGAGAAGCAAAAAGGTTAAAATTTATCTTAATTTAATCAGGTATCTTAACTGTGATTTACTTTTGTGTTAGCTTGATGAATCATTAATGAGTTTCAGAGAAACAAAGGAAGCGTTCATTTCATGAGAGGCTGTGATTGGCAAATCAATAACAATACTTGACGTCACTAATAAGATGACTAGTTAAACTGAGATCACAACTGCAAGAAAAACTATATAGTTGCTTGCTTCGCACAAGGACAGATACAAAATGGATTCATCTACTAAGAGAATAATAGAACGTCTAGCAAAATGGAGTAAGTATTGGTCATTTATAATCAACATAATGAATTGCTTTATATACAATTTAAAAATGGAATTGAATAATTTATTTTTTATTTAATCTTGGTTTAATTGTTTCTTAGTCTGCATAATGTGTTTCAAGACAAAGTCTTCACCTGTGGCAGACTGGATGGTGCTGCCGTGCGATCATATCGTTTGCTTAGATTGTTTTCTTAAAAATATGGAGCAGTTAAAGCAAACAAAAGAATGTGGGTGCGGGTAAGCATTTGATACTTTGTTTTGTATACATTTTGTTATGTAATAAAGCTAGAAATTGTTGCCTTTCATAAACTATAACACTGATCATATTTTTATATTTGCTTACAGAAATATTGTAGAAGATAGTTTGTATGAATATATCACCACGGCCAACTGTGGTTGTAAGTACTTACATTTTTTCTACTATGTATGCTATTTTATAGAAGAGCAATTGGCGCTATGTACGAATAAAAATAATTTCATTTTTCGCAATTAATGTAAAAGGAAATTATTATAGCTTGGTTAAAGAATTAACAACATTTATCGTAGTTTAAAACACTTTTTTTAAATTGTTATCCGAGATAAAATGAAAAAAATATTAGCAATAAGGATGTTTCATCAATGAATTTATTTCTCAATAGGTTTCAAACTTTGTTGTCAAAATCAAGCAAAATGTAAAATGCAGGCTTATGTTGTAATTGTCGGTTTGTTCAGCAATAAATTTGGTACCTTTTCTAGTTGACTTGACAATAGAAAATTTCACTAAAGTACTAAACAATGAAAAGCAAGCAAAATGTGAAATGCAGGTTTATGTGGCTAATGTACATTTGTTAAACAGGAAATTTACTATCTGCTGTAATTGATTTGATAATAGAAAATTTCACTGAAGTACTAAAATATGAAAAGCAAGCAAAATGTTAAATGGAGTTTTATATTGTCATTGTATATTTGCTCAACAGTAAATTTATTATCTCTTTTAGTTGACCTGGCAATGGAAACTTACGTTAGAAAATTGAACAAGTAAACTGTGGAGGAAAGAAAGGACAACAAAAGATGAACGAATTCTTCTGGACACCATATATACGATAATTTACTATAAGAATGTTTGATTACCACTCTGTTATTTTCAATTAAGGTAAAAATGAGGGCAGTTATGTAAAATTATTTCTTAGTACATGTACAAGTGGGCATAATTTGTAGAATGTGTCCTCTGGGGAGTATCTATACGACAACTTGTTATAGGGGACTTTTATTAGTACTTTTTTAATTCCAATTAAGGTAAAAATGAGTGCAATTATGTAAAACTATTTTTTTACTACGGGTCTAAATGGGCGTGATCTGTAGAATATGTCCTCTGGAGAGTATCTATACGACAACTTGTTGTAGGGGTGTTTGATTAGTACTCTTTTATTTCCAATTAAGGTAAAAATGAGCGCAGTTATATAACACTATTTTTAATACACGTGCAAATGGGCGTGATCTGTAGGATGTGTCCTCTGGAAAGTATCTATATGACAATTTGTTATAGGGTTGTTTAATTAGTGCCCAGTTATATGATCTCGGGTACCCGAGACAACCCTTCAGCCGAGCTACCTTGGGCGAGTTTACTTTTCATTGTGTTGTTGAAAACGTCAAACAACCGTTTATATGAGTCCCCGAGTTGTGGACCAGTTGTCTCACCTCGGCAGGTAGGGTAACCCTGGCGGGCGGGACAACTTTTCTTCAAATAAACACTTTGGCTCGCTTAACCGGGACGACTCTCGGCGTGGCGCATATCACATTATGCCTAGATTTAGGATTCAAGGCAGAAATTGGTATCAAAGAAGTGAAAATCAACTCCACAAAACCCACTGTGACCGAATGACCGAGTGAAACTCAAAAAAAGAGGGATATTTGCACATTTGATTATTCAATAAGGGTTATGAATAATCATGCACAGTCAAGTTTGACTCGGCCTGCAGGGAGTATGTTTTCACATATAAACTCTCGATAAAGTTGCCTCGGGGGGAGGATTGTCTCCAGTACCCGAGACCATATAACTGGGCCCTTAGTACTTTTTTATTTCCAATTGAGGTAAAATAAGCGCAATTATGTAAAATTATTTTTTTTAGTACAAGTGTAAATGAGCGTACTATGTAGAATGTGTCCTTAGAGAAAATGTATATGACAATTTGTAATGTCCTTTCATTAAAAGATCAACTTGGGATTACATGCTAATGATTCGATTGTAACGTGATGACAAATTTACTTAACGTCTTGTTATCACAGATGAAATTAAACAGACTTTTCGTTATCATGCATTCTTGCTAAAAATAGTTGTAGTTGCTACTACTACCAAAATTCACCAAATGAATATAAAACTCTTTTAAAAAAAGATCTGACAATTGTTATTCCTTTTTCTCGATTATTCGTGCTGAATGTAATAAGACATTATATAAGTTAAAGCGTGTTACACTTATCTCTCCAAGGATATGTCATTTGTGCTAATTAGAACATACCACAATTAAAAACACACATAAACGTGCAAACATCAGGAAAGTAAACATTTAGTTACAATGTTGGACAAAAAAATGGAACATCTGGACTATTCCTCCCTCAATTTCAATTATGCCAAAATAGCGCATTTCGTTCTTTGCATAATAGAGCGACTATGTTCAAACATGTCAATAGACTCCCCTTACTTAATTAATACAAAAACTCCATTCTCAATCTTCATAAATCATTATCGAAGCTCAGTGACTCATAGTCACTTTAATTTAACCTTTTGAACTCTCCATCAGCCCAATAATGGAGCATTTGATTTGTCAATATGTCCCCAGTGACAGATAATTGTCAAAAGAGTAAAGGAAACTTCAATTAAAAGCACGAGAATAGTTTACAGCTAGTTTTTCTTCTTGTGCATCCCATGCCCATGTCTCGTTTCAACGTAGAACCCTAGTATAAAGAACACAAATTAAGTTTCAATGTGATCAATTGGGGATATTCTTGGATAAATAAATTCTCTGTACAGTTCAGTAACATAGAGATTGGAAATAATTTTGAAGAATAACAAATATATAATTGCAGTAATAAGTAAAAGGTGTATTAAAGGAAAGTAATACACGTACAAAATGAGATAATGACGCATATAATGGGAAAAGGTTGAAGGAATATTTGTCTCATTTTACATTCTGTTAGACCAAAAGATAGACTTTGCTAAAATTCTTCTTCATATTTTTCTTAAGAAATAAAAATGTGATTAAGAAAAAGTATTAAAAGAAGAAAAAAAACCCACATATTTTTTTGTTACATGTTTATAGTAATCTGCATTCCAAACCGTACAAGGGGCAGGAAAGGTCGTAAAGAGGCCCTAGAGAGTTTTGAGAGGGTACAAGGGGCCACGTGGGCTATGTTGATAGGTTTAAGCTAGGAATGTTAATCAAATAAGAAAAAAAGAAATAAGTATATCAATACTTTTAATACAAAACTAAAGAAATTGCAAGACAATTGAGAACTTTTAGGACGGACAAATATTATACAGAAGAGAACAGTGTGCTACAAACTTATACTGATAATGTAAAGATAGAGAAAACACTAGAAAAGGTGTCCCATTTGAAACGAGATGCTATCAACAAAGGATGTTTTGTAAATTGTGTCACTTCGTAGAAAGGTGCATCTGCCCCGAAATAATAAAATAAAGCTTTACTCTAAAGAAATACACTTTGTTGTAACATTTCTTAATTACATCAAAGAAGATATTAAAATTTTTACAGATTCAAATGGACACTTGTGAATAGCAAGAGAAAAACAGAACATGTAGCTTGAACAAACAACCTCCTTAAAAGGAAATATGATGTACATAGAAAAAGAGATAATGACGCATACAATGGAAAAGATACAAGGAATACTTGTCTCATTTTAAATCCTATTAGATTAAAAGATAGATTTTCCTTGAAATTATTCTTCTTATTTTTGCTTTAGAAGTAAAAAATATGGTTAAGAAAAAGTTTAAAAAAAAGAAGAAAAAAGGACTTATTTTTTATTATATGCCAATAGTTACAATTTTGGATTGTAAACCAAATTAGAAAAAAACAAATAAAAGCACATTAATACCTGTAATAGAAAACACAAGAAATTTGTTGACAACCGAGAAGAAGTGATAGCATACTAAAACATTAGACATTAGAGAGCAATGCACTACAACCTATCCTGATAATGTACACATAGAGAAAACAATAGAAAAGTTACGCCTAAGAATGTTAACCAAATTAGAAAAAAAAAAATAAAAGTGTATCAACAGCTTTAATAGAAAACCGAAGAGATTTCAAGACAATTGAGAACTTTTAGCACAGACAAATATTACACAGAAAATAACAGTGTACTACAAAGCTATACTGATAATATACAGATAAAGAAAACAATGGAAAACTTGTCTCATTTGAAACAAGATGCTATCAACAAAGGATGTTTTGCAAATCGTGTCACTTCGTAGAAAGATACATCTGCTTCGAAATAATAAAAAAAAGCTTGAATCTAAAGAAATACAGTTTATCTTAACATTTCTTAATTACAGTACAGAAGATACTAAAATTTTTACAGATTCAAATGGACATGTGTTAATAGCAAGAGAAAAACAGAACATGTAGCTTGAAGAAGTACACAAACAACTCCTTAAAAGGAAATATGATGCAAATAGAAAACGAGATAATGACGCATGCAATAAGAAAGATACAAGGAGCACTTGCCTCATTTTAAATTGTTAGATTAAAAGATAGACTTTCCTTGAAATTATTCTTGTTATTTTTGCTTAAGAAGTAAAAAATATGGTTAAAAAAAAGTTAAAAAAAAAGAAGAGAAAAGGACATATTTTTTATTATATACCAATAGCTACAATTTTGGATTGTGAACCAAATTAGAAAAAAACAAATGAAAGTGTATTAATACGTTTAGTAGAAGACAACTGAGAAGAATTTTTAGTACACTGAAACATTAGACATTAGAGAGCAATGCACTATAAACCTATCCTGATAATGTAGATATAGAGAAAACAATAGAAAACTTGTGCCCTTGAGAAAATATGCTGACAAGCATGCAGTCATGTTATCAAAACAAAATGAATAGAAAAAGAAAGTAGTAAAAATTTTCCAATAAAGTGTAACTAATGAAATAAGAGACAATATATATACTTAGAAAATAACGCTAAAAACAAAGCTAAGTTAATTTTCAAAAAACATCACAGACAACTTTAGGTAAATGATGTGAAAAAGATAAAAAACTAGAGAAAGATAAGATAATTAGCACTTAATTTTCTATAAATAAAAGTTGTGCAATGTTTATCAAACAATAAGCCAATAAGGTTACTGTTCACTGTTACGAAATTGGATATAAACTTGTCTTTATTTCTACTCCTTAATTTTCAGTCACTTAATGAAAGTGACAAGTCAATATGGTAAAACTAAGCAACTATCTACTCTTGTTGCTGTTGTTTTCTTCTTTCCCAAATAGTTCTAAAGGTAAAGTTTTTATCTTTTTTCTAACTTTGATATATTGAAAGATACATGTATTTTGTTTGTGTTTAAATTGAAAGTGTACCTAAAATGTTAAAATCTATGTATGGTAGATCCATAAAGGCACTAAATTTACAGTCGCGATAATATGTTACTTCTCCAACCCCGCCTCAAATCTAAAGACAAACAGCATGACCAATCTATATTTTTGTCAATCAAACAGCCCAGAACCAATAAGATCTTTTTATTCAATACAATGACATCGTTTTGCGATTTGTGTATAAAATGCACACACCTTGTTTGTTTTCTGCCACTGTAACATTGCGTTGTAAAGCATAAAATTGCCTTCTATGAGTGTATAGCTTTTCACTTTGAAAATGTCAAAAGGTAAGGGACAAAAACCTCTAAAACAATATTAAAACAAAGTATATACATGTATTTATAATCTATTTTCTTCATTGCAGAAAGAAAAGACTTTGGAAAAAATAAATCTTTAAGAAAAAATAGTAGTACAGTGGAGGAAAAATCTTGCAATACAGGTTTGTTATTATTTGCACTAGTTATAAATTAAAACAAATAAACACAGAAATAACACGATTTTG
>OZ026596.1:40559842-40759842 GCA_964020085.1 Micromussa lordhowensis | reverse complement strand
ATGTTTACTTCACCAAAAGCAATGGTCGAATTTTTTAAGGAAAAAATTTAAGATTTCAGCACTCTTCAAAAACCCTTTTAACATTTTGTACTGTGCTTGTGTTAGTATGCTTTCGAAAGGTAAAATATTTATTGGCTGCTTAAATGTTTGGTTCACCTTGGTCTAAGAGGTAAGAATACTTCTGTGACTGATATGTAGGCAATATTAATTTCTAAGTGAGGCATGTTAGGGATTATTAGAAATTCTCAAATAAGAATTTGAGAATTTCGATTCAATGAGGATATATTTTCGTAACAAATAACCATTTCGTGCCGGAATGCAAAGGATACCCCTTATCCCCTTATCGCTTTTAAGGATCAATTCTGGAGTACATGTACCACTAGTGATGCATAAATTGACGTAAATTTCGGGTAACAATGTCGTATTGTACAGCGTGTTAAAAAAAATTGTGTTTATTTTGAACTTTTATTTGGCAATTACCAATTACGCAACCATGCAAAGAATGTGAAATAAAATGTCTTGAGCCAACTTTGAATCAGCCAATTTCTATTGTTTGCAACGGGTAATGTTTATTCGCAAAACGTTGTTACGTAATGTTTCTATGCAGATTTTTGTTCAATGAGAATTGGTTTTTATAACAAATTAATCATTTCGTGCCTGAATGGAAAGGATACACCTTATTGCTTTTAAGGATCGGTTCTGGAGTACATGTACAGTGGTGCGCTTGACGTAAATTTCGGACAACAATACTAAATCGTGCAGCGTATTAAAGAAAATTGTGCTTGTTTTAAAGTTTTATTTGGCAATGAGCTACAGCCATTGATTGAGCTATAATTGTCCGAGTGCTTTTCGTATTGTCCGCCACTCCGCTTTTTGTAGCAATGATCGGTTTTGGATATTTCTGTTTTATTTTCCCAGTTTTTAGTTGGGGAGGTATGTTTTTTTGTTTTGGTTTAGATTTGTTTCGTAAGGTTTGTTTCTATTTATTTTAAGTGTATGTTCATGTCTTTCATAATTGTATAATTTATCTTATGTTCATGATTGTATGTCTAGTTTCATTTATGGATAATATTTACGGTTTGTAATTTCGTGTAGGGTTAAAAAAGATTGATTGCAGTTATATTGTTTATTGATAGGTTTCTGTCTTCATTCCTTCAAATAGCTTCGATTTTAATTGTTTTTTCCTTTTGTTTTTTTTAGGGTTCAAGATACCTATTGCAGTTGATCTACGAGTTTATGGGTGAACGATCACCCTGTTCGTCCTAACACAAAAAACGACTGAAGTTGAAACAAAAGCAAACAAAAGTAAACCAAAGCAAACAAAACTCAACAAAAGCAACTGAAGTTGTGATAAAACTGTAAAATATACATTGAACAATATTCGAATGAATACTGCATCAGAGGGTGCGTAGCGAGGAGGTCAAGTTATCCAACGTAGATTCTTATAATGGAGATAATAAAAGAAAGTTGTTGTCGATCTCGGTTTGCATTGTTTATTTGTAATGTCGCCAGTCGAACGAAAAGTAAAAAACGACGCTTTAGAGAACCGAGTAGGCTGCCTGTGAAACATTTGAAACAGTTTTGGAAAAAGAGAAAACTAAGGAAAAGAATTCGAAATTATGTATCAAAAAACTTGCCCAGGTCATCAAGATTTTATCAAATTATTCGCACTCCTTTTTTTCGCAAAAGAGTTGTTTTTAGGAATGGTGAGCATATAACAGAAGTCAACGAGTTTAGGATGAATAAAAAATACCCCTTGAGAAGTAGTTGTAAAGTGTTGTCATTCGGGACTAAAACGGTGTACAAGACTCTAAATCACAAAATAAACAATATTGCTAGTAAGCTCTCTGGGGATATTGAGACAAATCCTGGTCCATTTGTGGTAGATTCTTCCAAAACCATTCATGCTCCATATAGTCAAGGAAATAGTTTTGTTTTCGGTCGAAATGCGGGCAAACAATGTGTGGCAATGAGCTTGATAGCAATATTATTTGACTTCATTTATTCAATAAAATCATCCTCAGATCTTGGAGAAATATTGAATGTTGGTAATGAGTTATACACACGGCTATCACAGTCGGCAGGACAGGATTTATTAATGTTGACAGAGTTACCTGAAGTATTGTGTCTAAGGGATACTATGTATAGATTGAAATACAGTGAAAGCTACTTTGGAAGTGTGCACAATTGTAATGACTGTACAATAGAAAGTCATTGTCTACCTTTGATCGAAGCGTTTGAATTATTACTAAGAGATGATTTTACATCGTTTATCCTCACAATTACGACTTCTACGGTAGCCATTCTTATGAAAAGCAATGGCATTTTTAAAGTTTTCGATTCGCATAGCCGTGATTCTCAAGGAATGTTTGATCCTTGTGGAACCTGTGTACTCGTGGAGATAACTTCTATTAACAAACTAGTAGAGTATTTTGTAAACTTATACCTTGGAATTATAGATGCAGTTTATGAATTAAAAGGCCTTGAGATATCAACACATGTGACTGAAAGCCGCTATTGTGAAACTACACTTGAAGCCTGTGTACCAGTAAATATTGAGAATTTAAATAGAACTGAATTAATTTCAGATAGTTCACTAGGAAGTGATACCGCGACGTTATTCTGTTCGTGTGGAGGGTGTTGTTTTGTTTGTTTCTATGCAATTTGTTTTTCAATCTTAAAGGAAATTAATTATTGGAATGAAAATACATTGGATGCCATAATTGAAAATAGTAACTACATTCACGAGAACATGATGTTGAAAGAACATTGCACTGTATCTGATCTTCCAACCTCTCTTGTAATAGACGTTGCTAACATCGAAGCAAGTTTCAATGTCGTATACAAAGGGAGAGAAAAAAAGCAAGAATCTTTATTTGTCATACAAGAAATGAAAACAGTTATAACAGAAAATCAAGAACACAATACCGGTTTTTTGATGTCCATGTCTCAGTCAAAGTGCTATATTTGCTGCATTTTTAAAAGAGGGAATTTGGGGAAGAAAAGTTACGCTGTATTTGGACTTGACAATAAAGAGTCGAAAGGTTATGTTTATAAAATTGTCGAAAATGTAACCAGTGCTATCGAACTTCTTGTTAGAATGCTAAGGGATAAAACGAGATTAGAGGCAAAAACGTATGAAATGCAGTTTATCAAATGCAATTGTGACCTGTTAGAAAAGGATCGCAAGAAAATTATCAGAAAACACATATCAATAAAACAGAAAGAGAAACTTGCTAAACAACGGAGAGAAAACTATGCTGCAATGGAATCAACGAAAAAACGAGTTTGTTTAGATAATTGCGCTGCAAAGTATGCTAACATGGAATCCTATAAAAAGAAAGCCTTAACGATTGGAAAGGCCGAAAAATACCGACTTATGGAGCCGACTAAAAAGCGAAAATTGAGTATTCAAAATACTGAGAAATACAAACTTATGGAGCCGAATAAAAAGCAGGAATTAAGAATTCACAATGCTGAGAAATACAGAATTATGGAGTCGAACAAAAAGCAACAATTGAGTGTTCAAAATGCTGAGAAATATAGACTAATGGATTCTAGCGAAAAGAAGGAGGTAATAAAACAAATAGTAACTAGGCGAAAAGAATTAAAAGAGGAGAAATGTTCCTTTACACATTCACTGCACTATTACATCCAGCAATTCAATCGAGCGATAAGGGAAGGTCCTTATTATATCTGTGTAGTGTGCAATAGACTTTTGTACAGAAAAACTATATTGGAATTTAAGAAGGACAATTACAACTCCAGTTCCTGTTTGTTTACAAATGTCACGTCATTTAACGGAAATATGTACATTTGCAACACTTGTCACTTCACAATCAAAAAGAAAAATAAAACTCCGTGTCAAGCAGTGTACAACAATCTCGCCGTTGATGATGTGCCACCTGAGCTTGCAAGTTTAGAAAAACTTGAGCAAATATTGATTTCGAAACGAATCGTATTTCAGAAAATTGTTGTGATGCCAAAAGGCCAGCAAAAGAAAATTAAGGGAGCAATTTGCAATGTCCCAGTGTCCTGTGAAGAAACCTGTCATGTTTTACCAAGGCCACCTGATAGTTCTGGAATTATTATGTTAAAATTAAAGAGGAAATTGCAATTCAGAGGTCATGTTTACTTTCAGGCAGTGCGTCCAGAGGTAGTGCTACATGCTCTCCAGTGGCTTAAACGGAATAATGAATTATACGAAAATGTAGCCATTAACCTTGAAAACATTGATCGTGAACTATCGAATCTTTGTGATCATGAACAGGAAACCGAATCGGGCATCACAAGCTATTCTCAGACTAGAATTTTAGCTAGTGCTTGTGATGACAATGATGCCGATTGTGGGGAGGAACACGGAGTTAACGAGCAAGTTGGAAAAGACAAGGGACATTGTTCTCAGGATGGAAACTTAGATAGTGATGCTTCTGGGGATTATGATGACGATTGTGAGAGGGAAGACCCACTTAATGAACACAGAGCAGCGACTTGTGAAACGTGTTTACAGTCCATTATCCCAGATTACCCTATAATATCTGATGAAGAGGGAAAGCAGAAGTCTGCAGGAAGTGAAATATTCAGTGTTGCTCCTGGAGAAAATAAGCATCCCGTGTCTATGATGACTGACAAACATTGTGAAGAATTAGCCTTTCCAGTTCTTTTTCCTAAAGGTAGATTTGGGTATAAAATGGACAGAAAAGAGAAATTAACACCGGTCAGATACTTTAATGCTCGTTTACTTCACTGTAGCGGGAGATTTGCTATGAATCCCGAATATCTTTTCTTTGCGCAATTTATCATTGAACAAAAAAAAGTTTCGGATAGCATCAACATTGCTTTAAAAAAGCTACACGGGCAGCCCCTAACAGCATCACAATTTAGATCAAATGAACAATGTGTGAAAAATCTTATATTTAGGGACCAGGCATATCTTTTTCTGAGAGGTATCCCAGGTAGTCCACCATATTGGCAAAAATTTATGTACGAAGTAATAGCAATGGTACAACAACTTGGAATCCCAACGTGGTTTTTGACTTTATCATGCGCTGACCTTCGATGGCATGAACTTTTTCACATACTGTCTCGTGTGAGAGGAGAAAATATCACAGATGAGGAAATAGACAATTTGTCATATAATGAAAAATGTTCTTTGCTTAACTTAAATCCTGTTATTGTTGCTAAGCACTTCCAACACAGAGTAGAGACATTTTTCAAGGATGTATTATTGAGCAATGCGAAACCTGTGGGAAAGATTGTGTATTATGCGCTTAGAATTGAATTTCAAATGCGAGGTTCTCCACATTTACACTCACTGATATGGACTTCAGATTGTCCTGAACTCAAAGATGGCAGCGAAGAAGCTTACACAAGGTACATTGATAAACATGTACAAGGAAGTCTTCCAAATAGGGAAAATGACTGCCAATTTCATGACTTGGTAAACATGTACCAAAAACATACACATTCTAGAAGTTGTAAAAAGTATAGGAACATTCCATGCAGATTTAACTTTGGGCAATTTTTCACTAGCAAAACAGTTGTGTCCAAGCCACTGCCGGAAGACATGCCTGATGAACAAAAAGTAGTAGTCTTGAAAAGGCGTAATGAGATCTTATGCTGTGTAAAAGAGAAAATTAATGAAAAATTAGATCCAAGTAAACCTGATTATGATTCAAGCACAAGTGCAGAGGACGTGTTGGCTATGTGTAAAGTTTCCAAAGACGAGTACAATTGGGCTTTATCTATTTCTGCGGATTCCGATTTTGAGCTGCATCTTAAAAGAGCAGTTGACAGTTGCTTCATCAATAACTACTTTGAAGCAGGAATAAAAGGTTTCAGAGCTAATGTGGATTTGCAACCTGTTTTTAATCATTACAAATGCATAACGTACGTGTGCTCCTATTTCTCAAAAGACGAGACCGAATGTTCTCAAGCAATAATGAACGCAGCAAGGGAAGCTAAAGACAATAACCTGAACATAAGAGAAACCTTGAGAAAGGTTGGTACAGCATTTTTGTCGTGTAGAGAAGTTAGCGCTCAAGAATGCGTTTACAGATGCATGCCAGAGCTTTGGTTACGAAAGACCTTTCCTTGCACAGTGTTTGTAAATACTGGTTTACCGGAAGAAAGATGCCGAGTGGCAAAATCTCAAGAGGAAATTAACGCTCTGGAAGATGACAGTACTGACATTTTCATGTCAAATATAATCGTACGATACAGTGATCGGCCAAATATTGTTGACCAGTTATGCTTAGCGGAGTTTGCAGCTTATTACTATAAAGATTATAAAAAAGACCCTTATGAATTTAATGATGTTCAACCTAATGTTCTTTCTGACGATTTAGTAGAATCAAACCATTTCTCTAATTGTGAATCTGTTTTTCCACCAATGAATATTAAGCTCAATAACGGACAAGAAATAATGAAGCGTCGTAAGATTAAGGCTGTAATAAGGTTCCATACACCCAGTAAAGCAAAAGAGTCTGAAAAATTTTACCACCATTTACTAATGCTTTACTTTCCATGGCGAAAAGAGACTGATCTTCTTGGTGATGATCAATTATATTTAACAAAATTCCAGGAGCCTGAAGTTTTTAGTAAAGTAGAAACAAACAGGAAAACGTTTGAACCAAACGTTGAGGCTATCGATACCGCATTACAGATGCTTAGGGAGAATCAAGTGAGAGATGTTCAATCATATGATCCTATTAATGATCAAGAAAACGACGACTTGTCAAGAGAAGCAATGAATAGCATAGATGATGAATGTGATGACGATTTTCCTGGGGAAGTGGTATCACTGCCACCTCAATCAGGCCAAACATTTGCAGGAATAGCTACTTATAACCAGCCATCAGCTATTAGAGATGACGAACTACGTGATGCTGTAAGATCTTTAAATGTAAAACAGCGTATTACGTATGATGTCGTGCTGTCTTGGTGTAGAAACTCCATTAAAAATGTTAATTGCCTCAATAAGGAAACTATTGAGCCGATACATATATTTATCACTGGTGGTGGTGGTGGTGGTAAGAGCCACTTAATTAGAACAATTTATCATACTGCAGTGAATATGTTTAAGTACAGTGCAGTGAATCCGTCTTTACCAACAGTTCTACTAATGGCACCAACAGGGGTTGCAGCTGTTAACATTAGTGGCACGACTGTAAATACAGGTCTAGCTATTCCAAAACACGCTGGAATTAATTTACCTCCGTTACCAGATCAAAAGAAAACGTTGTTAAGACTCAGTTTAAGTGAACTGAAACTGTTGATTATTGATGAAATATCGATGGTTTCTAATAACAGACTATTGAATATCCATCAAAGACTAAGGGAAATTTTTGGAACTTCAAGCTCAAAGATATTTGCTGGTATAAGCATTATTGCTGTGGGAGATTTACATCAGCTACCACCTATTCAACAAAAACCTATTTTCTGTAGATATGGTAATGATGTATACAATTTGTCACATCCATGGCACGAATTCAAAATGATAGAACTGGTTGAAATCATGAGACAAAAGGACGATCAACCTTTTATTGAGCTCTTAAACAGAGTGAGGGTTGCACAACACACAGAAGCTGACATACACACTATTCAATCTAGGGCAGTTGATGTAAATGACAAAAATAATTATCCTTTCAATGAATTGCATGTTTGGGCTGAAAATAAGCCTGTAATGGACTACAACAATCAATGACTTCAAGAAATTTTGATGCCTTTACATGTTCTTCAAGCAGTGGACCAATATCCAAAGAATGTATCAAGGCATGAAATTGAAAGAGTTCTTTCAAAAGGCCGTTCTTACACGGGTGGTCTAGATTTGGAGGTATTTATTAAAGAAGGAGCCCGTGTCATGTTAACAAACAATGTTGATATCTCTGACAGACTCATAAATGGACAGTTAGGTACTGTGGCTCGAATCTTTGTAAATGAAGTGACTCACAAGCCCACTATTGTGTATATTAAGTTTGATGATGAAGATGCCGGTAATTTGGTTATTGATAAATCTGGTGATATCTTTGCTACAGAAAACAAAGTTGTCCCAATTAAACCAATCTTAGCTAAAATAAAGTTGAATCCTGGGAAGCGTTCTTCACCAGAAATACAAAGATTGCAGTTTCCATTAGCTTTGGCATGGGCATGTACTGTTCATAAAGTTCAAGGATTGACTTTAAACAAAATTGTTATAAGTTTTGAATTATTTAAACAAAGGTCATTTAATTATGGGCAAACTTATGTTGCCTTGAGCCGTGCCACTTCTCTTCAAGGTCTTTATGTTCTTGGAAAATTAGAACACAAACATATCAAAGCAGATCCAAGAGTAATTGAAGAGTATGAGAGACTGCGAAATACATCACTGCTAAAGGAGAATGTTCATTTTCAAGTACAGGAAGATGACCTTAACGTATATATTGTCCTGTTAAATATCAGATCACTTCGAAAGCACAGTATTGACATAAAATTTGACACTAACATTTTCAACTGTGATATGTTGCTTTTAACAGAGACTCAACTTACACCATCTGATTCAGACAATGATTTTCAAGATCACCTATATCCTTTTACATTAAACAGGCAAGACAGTGATGATAGATATTCTAGCCTAGCTTTCTGTAACAAAACAACATTGCACATCAAAGAGAAAGAGTATCTTTCAGTCATAAATGGTTTGATGCTAACAATAGTTTTTACTAGCAAAGACAATTGTGAAATGAGATTTTTGTTACTTTATAGAAAACAAGCTTCAAATGTACATGATTTTGTTAACAATCTAAATCATATCATTAATTCGTACACAATTGATGTAATACTTGGAGATTTTAATATCAATTACTTTGATGAAAAAGAATCAAACAATATAAAGAACATATTGGAAGGTACACTGGGTTATCAGCAAATTGTACGCAAACCAACATTTTTATCAGGAAGTCTTCTTGATCTTGTTTACATCAAATCACATAAATTTAAAAGTGTTTATAATAACGTGGTTGGGGTTTACTATTCAGATCATGATGCAGTTAAAATCCTCTTTCATTTATGACGTAAACAATAATTAAAAGCTCAAGATGAGAGTTTTCTAAAGACTGTAAAATACATGTTGCATGGATTTTCAATTTTACACCAAAAAAAAATGCAATAATATCATTTAATGTGAACAATGAATTTAAAAAAATAAGTGAATATAGTGGATGCAGTGAGTAACACAGAAATCCCATTCCAGTGTACAGCAGTCAATACTGTGCACAATGTGTAGAAACATGAGGCCTGGACCACCACCAAGGTAAGTCTCATCTTCAATTTACAACTTATACTGACTTTTAAAGTCAAAATGTGCTTTGGATTATTGAAACTATTGAATAGTTTTGAATTATATTCATTTACTTATATGGCCATTTATGTTTAAATTAAGGCACATGTATTTGTCTAGGATTCATAAGATGTCATATTTTCTTGGCAAGTTATTTTTTGTTATTAATAATTGGAACAAATACTTTACTAGCTATTCAAAGTGTGGAGAGAGTGTAATGCAATACTTAACTTTTGATTTCTATCACAATCTTACATATCTACACCTGTAAGTCAATAGTTTTCCTTGTCAAAATAGCAAAAATTAAATATGTTGTTCTTATTGTTATAACTTGCAGATTGAGGGAATTGCACCACAATGTGTCACTTTGTCAGTAATGAATAAAGTATGCATGTAACCAAAAGCAAGTGAAAATCAAGTACAAAATGAACACAATGAACATCTCAATCAGCACAGAAACACTACTGGTGCATCCAAATGTGGAATCATCAAGACTTATTCTAGTCAAATAATTGGTGGTCCAGTTTACCTCAAGACAACAAAAGGAAATTCTATAGAAAAACTATTTGACACATAACAAAGTGAAAATGAAGCCATAGTCCAAAGTACAATATTCAAGGCTACTGGAATCACAGTTTCCTTAGCAGAATTACATTCTGCATTAATCTGCAAGCTTAGTTATATTTCAACAATGAATGTTTGCTGAACCGATTCCATACGACATTTGCATCTACTTTGACATTTTTCTAGATCACTTTGAGGAAAGTAAAATCTGTACTTACTCCATGCTTAGCACATTAATAACTGTACTTAAAGCTACTGTTAGAAAAAGACGGCATGCTGTTGATAATTAACAATATTCAATAGAGTATTTGGATGACATTATATCCTGTATAATTTACTATTTATTGATATCCTTCTCTCTCTATGGAAAATAGAAATGTCAAATTTAAAAGAAAGAGTATATTATAATAAATGTCAAATTATATATCAATAAATTGTGAATGGTATACAAACTGACCAATCATATGAATGTTGGTAGCAAATTAAAATTTGTTTTTGCATTTTAAAGTCTTAGGGCACATTCGTTTGTGATCAATCGGGAATAAGAATAACTGAAATAATACGAGCGTTTGGAAGCTGATAACAACGAGTATGGTGGCAGAAAATCCAAACTTCATCGCACGACCAGAACAGGTTGAGGAAAAGTGGAAATCATTGACACTTGCTTTTCACAAGTGTTGTGACCACAACAGTTACCTAACTAGCATACTAGTTTTTCAAATGTTTCTGGAGTAAGCCTAAAGTGCTCATGAAAAGTAGACAGAGAACAATTTAGAACAACTTCCTCGGCAAAACCTTGAATACGAACAGCCCTCTCACGACTTTTAAACTTATCTTCTAATAGGAAGAATCGTACCATGTCGCTGTCAGTTTCACACTCATATTCTGCCAACTCGTCGGTGCAAACAGACAACAGAATAGCTCGTATTCCGGCCATATCCACATCCACAATGGACGCCATTTTGAAAAATCACGCCCCTTTTCTTAGCCTGCAAGTTGCCAAGCGACAAAAAGAAAATCAACTCACCACTTTGTGTAACCATGGATTATAAAATGACTGGGTCATTTTATAATCCATGGTGTAACAGACAGTTAGTGCATTAGAATATCCAGAATATGAGGAATAATCGTTCGTTTGGAAAACGAAAAACTCACCTATTCTGGAATATATTCTTATTCCGGAATAATCGTACTAACTTCACCAGAAGCGACGGTAAATAATTTATCTCTAATTTTGCCAGTATTTCTTGTGTAACCCTAATGTTTTAAGCTGTTTATTAACAGCGTTATTAATTTCCTTTTTTATATAAAATGAGTGTAAGCTCACACCGAAATGTAACTCGTCTTTTCCAAAGATGAATAAAGTAAAATAAAACGTAACTCGTCGTTTGAACCCAGAAAACAGAAAGTGTTCAGCAATGTACTTGTTTTTAATCTGTTTTAATACTGTTTACTCACCTCGCCATGCCTGCCCATGCGACGTGCAACCGAGCAAGTAGTTTGACTCAAACTGGATCCCCTCTTTTCCGTTTAATGCCATAAAAGTCTTCATTTATACATGGTAAGGCATCAGCGTAATGATTCATCCACGAGAAAAAATAGACGCAACAATATTTCGTTCACAAACAAAAGCGCAGTTCGTTAAGGGTTCGTAGAGAAACATGAAGACTTGTGTTTTTATCGTGATAGTTGTCATTGGTCTCTCTGGGGGCATATTTTCACATGAGAAAGGCTGTTGCCTAAGCAATAAAACTTGGGAAAAGAACGTTTGTAGCGGTAGAATGATTGAACTTAGTACCGAGATGCCTCATGTGGCGGAGGTTGATCGTGGAAATTTTATGGGATAAAGAGGGAAAGTGACCGGAAGTGCTTAAACTCGCGCGTGTTCACGCGAGTGCCCAGTCGTCGCAGCCTTTGGCGCCTTTCTAGATCTAGACCCAAAAACTCCTCTTTTTTGCGTAGTAAGAAAAGCTTTAGGGAACTAAACAACTAAAATCAGACGATATTCCGCGAAATTAACCAGGATAATTGTTTAGTTAGTGAATATCCAGTGACATGAGAGTAAGCAGAAAATATTTGATACATTATTGTAAAAACAATAACTGTATAACGATAATACAAAACGGAAATTAAATGTAACCTCAGTAGTCTTTATGATTGTGTTCTTTACGGTAGACTATAAAACACTAATGGACAATAATTTACATGGTAAAGTCTTAACACAAATTACATAACATCAAAAAATCCTCCAAGTTTGTGAGCATAAAAATTGACTGAAAGATGTAAAGTTATCGTAGAATAAGCCAATTTGCGGAAAGAAAGATATGAAATATAAAGGAGAAGACAGACACGAGATAATGGCAATGTGGGGTTAGGGGACCCATAAATTAAGCATAAAATTGTCGAAAGACGACCCACGCACGTTCATACGATCTCCGGGTTCCTTCAGTTTTTGCTGAGCTCCACAAGCCACTCAAATTAGAGAGCAACTCTTGGGCAATAGGTTGTCTGGTATTGTGGTTGGATTCTAGTCTACATCTGGTGAAAGTTCCTTGAACTTTGCTACTTGAAAACGTGAAATGTAATCGGCGCGAGTATTGTAAAACCCCGAAATGTGTTTTGCGTGAAATAACACATTGTGTCGGAGACAACTTAACACTAAATCCCTGATTAGCACCATAATACCCTGATGTTTGGATGTCTGCTGATTGATTATGTCAACAACGGCAGCGTTATCAGTAAAGAAGATAATACACTTGTCAGCCATTAAATGACCCCAGATGTGCAATTACATAACATAAACACTAAACAATTTGTTTTATTTCTAGTGTAATAATAATATAAAAAAATGTCTCCACACAAGTTCAAATGTGACTACTGGATCGTTTTCTTGTAGTAGCAATGAGTCAAGTTCAGGGCCATAGCCAAACTTAAGAACAAGACGAGGCAAACTTTGAGCTCCCAAGGCCTAAGAATCTAGAGGGGTGTGGGGGCATACTTCTCCACCCCTGTCAAATTTTAGAAATTCACTTTTTTATTACAGAACGATACTGGTGTCAAGTTCATGACTATCTGTATTCAAATGTTGTAACACGTATTATAACAATGAATCCACAACAGTAGTCAACATTTATGGATTTTATACTATAAATAACTTAGAAAAGTCTTAGACAACATTTTTTTGAAGTTAATTCTTAGATATTCAAAATCACGATCACTTATCAAACTAATTAACCTCATTAAAATGATTTTCTTTTCAATTCATCCACCAAAGAGAAAATGATCCACGTTTTGCCTCATGCTAGCTACGGCCCTGAACTTAACGCCATTATGACCACGAGTTCGACTGCTGTACACTTAATATTGACACTAATTCATCTATTAACATTAAAAAAAAACATATTAAGACTTCCAAATCTATTTTAATTATGACACCTGTCTCTCATATTTTAATTGTTAACTTTACACTTTAATCTATGGCCATTGACCAAGTTCAGTTATAATGCATTCATCAACAATTGATTGCGCTAAAAAATTTAATTACTGCCAATGTAATTTATGTAAAATAGAAAAGTGTTCTAATCTTACAACCATTAATTATTGATTGTAATGTTTATTTTGTGCAATAAGTTCATTTTTTATGTTTACTGTGTTAAATAATTTATTTAATTATTAAAATACTTTTAAAATTTTTTTTAATTAATTTATTTAAGACAAATTAATTAATTAGTTGATAAGCAATTTTACTTTAATTAATTAAATTAAAATTGATTAAAAATAAAGTTATTTTTTCTCTTTTCTCTCCAAATCAAAGTTTACACAAGTCATGATCAACTAAAAGTTCCATACATTAAAGTGTAGCTAACCCCCAACTTTTTTTTTTGGGACAAGATGAAACTTTGCAATATTCACCTAAAGATTTGATAATATTGTCACTACCTGCTAATTTTAAGGGCTTTAAAACTTAACAGTAAACAGCTGAAATTGGTTATCAATTAGTTCACAACTGAGCTACCAAGGGCCTGGCTCTATTCCTGATTTGAGGTCACAGACACATTTTTTGTAAACATACGTACAAAACAGTTTTTAATGTCAAAACACAAATAAACTCATGCCCTCCATCAGCTCAGTCATGACATAAAAAATATCAAAATTTCACGTTGTATTGCAGCTTGAAAAAAATTAAGTTGCTTTGGAAACAGTTTCAAATTTGCATTAATTTATACAGAAATAATATTTGGGGTTAGATGCACCTTAAGTTCTTTAGTAAACTACACACTCAGAGCAAAAAAGAATAAGAAACTTGATTTTGATTAAAATTTATGATAACAACTAAGTAAAAGCATCCCCCAAATGGTTCCTGGCTAACTGCTTCATTTAGGATACCCCATGATGATCATGTCCTTCCAAGTAACATTGCACATGAGTTCGACAGTAAAGACCACTGGATGTTGTCCAAAACAGGTAGTAGGTTCTTAACCGCGCATGAACAAGACAACGACATGGTCAAGAGTGTATAAGTGGCGCAGTTAGTCTTTGATATTGCAACAAAGAGTCCTGGTGGCGCAGTCAGTCTTTGCTCACGTAGAGCTTCTTAAACACAACAACTGATATACTGCAACAAAGAGATATCAATTAATTTATCATAGTTTATATATTAAGCAAATATAATATAACTCTATTTATTATACAAAAGACAACAATAAGTATAATAGTAATACTAATAATGTACTCACTATTCTCAACATATTATACATCACGGGTGTCAATGCTCATAACTCTTGACCCCCGTGCTCCTCAGCTCTGTTGAAAACACAACTCTACATAAGCATTTCTTTGAAAAGAACTAGAAAAAATCTCTGAAACAAAGAAAAATAGTGCCAATGGTAATTCTACTCACTCTATCTCGATCCCACCAGTTTCCTGAATCGGAAAAGGTAGCTCCTCTCCTCCGAGCTCTAAAGCTCGAAGGAGAGCAGCTACTAAAACAATAAAGTGTAAAAATGGCATCTGCAAAATTGAGAGTAGAAAAATAAATTAGAATTGGTGTAAATATTTTGAATATCAATTTAACCATAACTTCAATTGGATTTACTAATAAGCTTTTCTATATAATCTAGCTGTTTTTTACCCATACACTGCTATGTACTTTGCTCAGTTAATGCTTATTCTAAATGTATTATGAACTAAAACAGGCTAAAAAACAATTGAATATATATACACTCAAATGTCACTGATACCAAGAAAAGGGCATTCGAAGATTTTTACTGTATTTGTAAAGCAAATTACAATTCTGTTAACTATTTAATCTAAAAAGTATCAACTACAATTTTAAATGACGACAATGACGTTGAAATCATTAAATAATTATGATTTTTCCTTATTTTTGTAAACAGATTTCAAGGTGTACATGAATATAAGAGAAATAACAATAACGTTTGAGAAATTTCTATTTTTCCAGAAGCTAATATTTACACTGTTACCGAAAAGATCCACATGGAACTTAAGACACTTAGTACCTAATTAACAAACGCGACGACATTTCGTTAAATTTGTGCGAAGTTGAATCTGCTGACTAAACAGAAAAACTTTAAAGGATTGAAATTGATGTTTTAACGTGCCGCCTTCTCCTACAATTTTACAACAAAAACTTAGCCATTGTGTAAACTCATGCACTTATAATAGTGCAGTATTATCTTCCCAATCCGTAGATACTACAATTAATGCATTGCATACTGGCAACAATACTTTTTTCGCACTTGAAATGGTTTAGATCAACGTATCAGTTTTACGATTTGATACCATTTCGTAAATAAAACGAAAGAATTCGCACGATTAACATGACTCCTACTATTGACTCTAACGTTGATTTAGTCACGCACTCACAACTATTCACCCTTTCGACAAACAATGATTAATAAATTATTCATCTACTTACGTGTTTTTTTCTTTTCTAAATCACACAACACACTCTACAAAATTCTCCCACCGCGAAATTCTAGAAGGCTTCCCATTGGTCTTATATACATTGTATTGTGTAATCCCTTACCATAAAAGACATTGATGTGATTGACACATAATATCCCATCATGTCTACGTCCGGTTTCTAACTGGTTCACGAAAATAGATCACGTACTATACCATCTACCAACTTGTGAATACAACATCCAAACACGTCTTCCGAAAAGTTTTTACTTCGTGATTGTTTTCGTTGAAAAGAATGGATATTCCCTTCATGTTAGTGTGAATATGTTGCTATTGGTTGTTAGTTGGAATCTCTGTTAATAATTCTGTTATTAACCAACAATGCAACAATCAACGATGTCGAATCTTCTAGTGTATTTTAACTTGTCTACCGAAGAATCTACACCTCCTCATTTCACCGTCATTGAAAATTAAAGGGACAATATGATGACTCATATAACAATACGGCCCTCGAAACTATACTACAGGTAAGTGAAAAATAGTACTACTGTTAGGCCATTTTGAAATCTTCTCGATTTTATGTAGATTGATCCTCACGTTTTCCAATTCCTCTCTCCTCCCCGAGACTCCATCATATTTCACATAACTCCAACTCTAAATAGACTCAAAAAGCAGCTATCAAAATTATTTATATACCTCTTTTTTTCACAAACGCCATAAAAACAAAGACCTCTCCAAAGCGGCAAAAATAAACATCAGCATCTGAAATAAACTCTAATCTTCTTGATCGCTACTACCTTACTCGAACCTTACCTGAAGTTAAAATAACAAAGCAAATAATTTAACTTATCTTTAGAACATGCAACCATGTGCATCAAAAACTCAATCACTCCTGATCTAAAATATGAATTGTCTAAGGTCGGAACTACTCTCCACATTTAAGCACTTCCAAATCACTATGTATCCCGAGTCTTTTTGAAATTTGAAGGAGAGAAAGGACCAAGAAGATTTTTTACCTACAACTACGCTACAAATTGTATTATCAAATAAAAAAGTCCTCCTTACTTACTAATTTTGATAAGCTTATTCCAATCCTATAACAGATACGTCTTTATTTAGATGTTGGATTTCAATAACATATACTTTTGTTATCTTGTTCACCATTTTCAATTCTTCAAAACAACTTGAGATTTCACAACAATCTCACTTAGAAACTATTGTAACAAAATAAACATAAAATCTATTTTCCAAATTATTTCTTATACCAGAGTAACCTACTAAACTCACCCACCTAAATAAGTTGTATGCATTATGAAAAGAAACACATTGGACAAATAATTACAATACCTTCATTAATATAAGCTTTAATTTCTTCTTATTTGTATAAAACATGGCCATATATCTTGCATTCTTGTTTAATGTAGGATCTTTATTTCATTATTTCATCTGTAACAAAAAATTAATAACATAATAATCTTACCAAGAACACAAAAACTAACCATCTGTTACATTGTTATGTCAGACACAATAGACCATTTTACAGTTGTCAGAAAACCTTACTTTAATGCAGACCTCTCTGCTTTTATCATGTAAAAACACCTAGTTAGCATTACAACAACTTGATTTACACAACAGAAGCAGTTAACTATAGGTTTGTATAAATTCAAGGTCACCTCCAACCTCACTGCCATTTAAAGACCAGATCACTAAGCACATAACTGTAAAATGGTCCATTACATATCACCTTAACTGTAATATGTTTACCTGTTTCAAAATTATAACTTCACTCATTACTCATTGATTTTTCATTTCAGCAATGCTTTTACAAAGAACTTAACAAAATGTAATAACAAAAGACCAGGTAAGCAATTACTGTATAGGTATTTCTACCTGGAGTTTTGAAAAAGGGGTCTATTAATTGTGCTGCAAAATTATTTTTTTCCTAAAATTTTCAAACCACTTTGACTTAATCAATAGTCCCTTGGATTTTCTCATTTTCAAATCTAGATTTTTAAAAGAGACTATAATATAAGCTTATAGAGAAATGTTAGTAACTCCTTTATAACTGAAGTCACTAGGTTTCTAACAGGGACATTTAGATTCCTTTGCTATTGTTTTCATGTAGTCTCCAAAGACAGAATTAAGCAAAAGATTAGTTTCATAAGCTTATAGAGAAATATTTGGAAACTTCTGAAAGTTAAACACAGTAAAGCAGCAATTTGTTAGTGGTGAACAAGTGCTGTACTAAAATTTGACAAATTTTAGTCTATCAATTAGGAGTGCATTCTAGAACACCAAGTTCCCTAGACATTCTTTATACATATGTTCTGTAGCCTGAGGTCATTAATGGGGTTAGGTTACGATATTGTCAATAACTCCTTTATAACTGAAGTCACTAGATTTCTAACAGGGACATTTAGATTCCTTTGCTATTGTTTTACTGTAGTATCCAAAGACAGAATTAAACAAAACAATTAGTTTCATAAGTTTAGAGAGAGGTGTTTGGAAACTTCTAAAAGTTAAACGCAATAAAGCAGGGATTCATAGTGGTGACCTAGTGCTCTACTAAACTTTGACAACTTTCGATCTATCACTTAGGAGTGCATTCTAGAACACCAAGTTCCCTAGACATTGTGCATACATATGTTCTATAGCCTGAGGTCACTAATGGGGTTAGGTTAAGATATTGTCAGTAACTCCTTTAAAAAAGAAGTAAATAGATTTCAAACAGGGACTTTTAGATTCCTTTGCTATTGTTTTACTGTAGTCTCAAAAGAAAGAATTAAGCAGAAAAATTAGTTTCATAAGCTTATAGAGAGATGTTTGGAAACTTCTGAAAGTTAAACGCAGTAAAGCAAGGATTTGTTAGTGGTGACCTAGTGCTCTACTAAACTTTGGAAACTTTTAATCTATCACTTAGGGGTGCATTCTAGAAGATCAAGTTCCCTAACATTATGCATACATATGCTCTGTAGCCTGAGGTCACTAATGGGGTTAGGTTAACATATTGTCACTAACTCCTTTATAACTGAAGTCATTAGGTTTCTAACAGGGACTTTTAGATTCCTTTGTTGTTATTTTAATGCAGTCTCCAAAGACAGAATTAAGCAAAAGAATTAGTTTTATAAGCTTATAAAGACATCTTTGGAAACTTCTGAAAGTTAAACACAGTAAAGCAGCAATTTGTTAGTGGTGAACTAGTGCTGTAATAACTTTGACAACTTTCACTCTATCACTTAGGTGTGCATTCTAGAACACCAAGTTCCCTAGACATTCTGCATACATATGTTCTATACCCTGAGGTCACTAATGAGGTTAGGTTAAGATATTGTTAGTAACTCCTTTATAACTGAAGTCACTAGGTTTCTAACAGGGACATTTAGATTCCTTTGCTATTGTTTAAATGTAGTCTCCAAAAACAGAATTAAGCAAAACAATTAGTTTCATAAGCTTAGAGAGAGGTGTTTGGAAACTTCTAAAAGTTAAACGCATTAAAGCAGGGATTCATAGTGGTGACCTAGTGCTCTACTAAACTTTGACAACTTTCGATCTATCACTTAGGAGTGCATTCTAGAACACCAAGTTACCTAGTCATTGTGCATACATATGTTCTATAGCCTGAGGTCACTAATGGGGTTAGGTTAAGATATTGTCAGTAACTCCTGTAAAAAAGAAGTCGATAGATTTCTAACAGGGACTTTTAGATTCCTTTGCTATTGTTTTACTGTAGTCTCAAAAGACAGAATTAAGCAGAAAAATTAGTTTCATAAGCTTATAGAGAGATGTTTGGAAATTTCTGAAAGTTAAACGCAGTAAAGCAGGGATTCGTTAGTGGTGACCTAGTGCTCTACTAAACTTTAACAACTTTTAATCTATCACTTAGGGGTGCATTCTAGAACATCAAGTTCCCTAACATTATGCATACATATGCTCTGTAGCCTGAGGTCACTAATGGGGTTAGGTTACGATATTGTCAATAACTCCTTTATAACTGAAGTCCCTAGATTTCTAACAGGGACATTTAGATTCCTTTGCTGTTGTTTTACTGTAGTCTCCAAAGACAGAATTAAGCAAAACAATTAGTTTCATAACCTTAGAGAGAGGTGTTTGAAAACTTCTAAAAGTTAAACGCAATAAAGCAGGGATTCGTTAGTGGTGACCTAGTGCTCTACTAAACTTTGGCAACTTTCGATATATCACTTAGGAGTGCATTCTAGAACATCAAGTTCCCTAGATATTCTGCATACATATGTTCTGTAGCATGAAGTAACTTGGGGTTAGCTTAAGATATTGTCAGTAACTCCTTTATAACTGAAGACACTCTTATAGATTTCTAACAGTGACTTTTAGATTCCTTTCCTGTTGTTTTACTGTAGCCTCAAAAGACAGAATTAAGCAAAACAATTAGTTTCATAAGCTTATAGAGAGATATTTGGAAACTTCTGAAAGTTAAACACAGTAAAGCAGGGATTCGTTAGTGGTGAACTAGTGTTGTACTAAACTTTGGAAACTTTTAGTCTATCACTTAGGGGTGCATTCTATAACACCAAGTTTCCTAAACATTGTGCATACATATGTTCTATAGCCTGAGGTAACTAATGGGGTTAAAATAAGATATTGTTAGTAACTCCTTTATAACTGAAGTCATTAGGTTTCTAACAGGGACTTTTAGATTCCTTTGCTGTTGTTTTAATGCAGTCTCCAAAGACAGAATTAAGCCAAAAAATTAGTTTTATAAGCTTATAAAGAAATGTTTGGAAACTTCTGAAAGTTAAACACAGTAAAGCAGCAATTTGTTAGTGGTGAACTAGTACTGTACTAACTTTGGCAACTAACAGCGACTTTTAGATCCCTTTCCTGTTGTTTTACTGTAGCCTCAAAAAACAGAATTAAGCAAAACAATTAGTTTCATAAGCTTATAGAGAGATGTTTGGAAACTTCTGAAAGTTAAACACAGTAAAGTAGGGATTCGTTAGTGGTGAACTAGTGCTGTACTAAACTTTGGAAACTTTTAGTCTATCACTTAGGGGTGCATTCTATAACACCAAGTTTCCTAAACATTGTGCATACATATGTTCTGTAGCCTGAGATAACTATGCTGTTGTTTTACTGTAGTCTCAAAAGACAGAATTAACCAAAAGAATTAGTTTCATAAGCTTATAGAGAGATGTTTGGAAACTTCTGAAAGTTAAACACAGTAAAGCAGCAATTCGTTAGTGATGAACTTAAGTGCTGTACTAAACTTTGGCAACTTTCAATCTATGACATTATCTTTCAAAAGGGCTATCTTATCTGAAGTCTAGACAGGACAAAGGGGGGAACACTCAGGGGAAGATTTTAAAAAACTTTAGTTTGCTGTCATGAAGGCAAGCTTCCTAAGCGCTTTTATCTGATATAATGACACTTAAAACCAAATTCATCCACAAGTGGCCAAGAAATTCTTATGTCATTTCCTTTGTACACTAGATGAGACGTGCACTACAGAAATTGGCAAATGCTGCTTACATGACTAATTTAGACACTAGGTGTGATTATCCTCTTCAAACCTTGTTTTGAAAGCTTCAGGTATATTTAAACGTGAACTTTGTACTAATCATTTCATTAACCTTTAGCTAAAATAACTCTAATATAATGAAAAAAAAACCTGTAGATTCTTACAAAGTTTTACGAACACAACAACATTCCCTTTCGGATTAAACAAATTTCAAATAATATCTTGAACTCCTTACCATTCAACCAAAATGTCAAAGAACTTTCAAAAAAAACAAATTCACTTGATTTGGTTACTCTGTTGACATGATTTATGCTCAACTCTCCTGATTACCAGTTTTTCAATTTCCATCCTAGTGTAAAGTAAATCAATGCATTTATCAATTCCTTCATATTGTAAGAGTCGCATAGGCTAGTAAACCTAATTTTACACTTGTGCAAATCATACTCTAAAGACAAAGAAAACACATTTGCACACAACAGGAGTAATGCAGGCCTGTCACAACTTTTTAATTTCTATACATTTGCACCTTGGAAAACAAATACAAAATGTAAGTATAATGTAGCTCAAAAAGTGCAAAGAACAAAAATCCATCGATCGCTTCATTTTCATCACTCGTATGAGCTAACACTTCATCCATGTAAGGTTGGACTTGTCCAAGAACCTCCATTTCTTCTCATAAATCGTTACTAGACAACTGCTCATCGCTTAACATAGATGCAAAAGATGATATGTAATCATCACTTTCAACCATAGTTACATTGAAGCCCAAAAAAGCAATGCAAATAGAGTACTTCGACACAGACATTCTCACTCTGCAGCACACAAAACCAAGTGTAAACAAAGCAATCAACCCATAAATTACCTAATCACTGCTAAACCCGTTCCCAGTTTCCAAAGTAGTAGTAATAGCAAACTTTATTTCAACTCAAATTAAAGAGTAGCGCATAAGCGCAAATATCTCCAAGAAAAGACAGTATTTGACGGACTTTAAACAACCAACAAGCGAATTTACTTTTCTTTTAATGAAATTTCTTTTGTTATTTCACAATAAGGAAATAATGAACTACAAAATTATGCCAAAAAACTTTTTGCCTCATAGCCACTTTAAAAAATTTAATTACAATGCAATGACCACTGCCCTCATGCATAAGCATATTATTAAAAAACTAAACCGGTATAATCAGTCTACAAAAAGCAACCAAAAACTTGATCCGCACCCTGTGTCTTATCAGAGTTTCATATAAGAAGTTCAAATTGGTTCTTGCATATAGCTGTTCTTTTGCACACCAAATTCGATCACTGAATGTTATCAAACCATGGCTACCCTCTGAATAAATACCAAATCCACAAAATAAACAAGCAATGATCAAACAATTACCTAGAAAGAAATATTTCAATCCCAAAATTGGACTAAAATATTGTTCAAAGTTGCTACCACAATATTATCTTTATTTTCTTTACAACTTTAAAATATCCATTAGCATTCATAACCCCAAAACATTTACATTCTTTAAGCACTTTTAATGTATGCATCTTTTCATTATCTGCTTGCTCTCACTTTAATATTATAGTTGTTACTACAGTGTTTATCTGAATTAAATGCAGATGCTCAAGATTAATATAATTGCCTTTCTAACCAACCCCCCCCCCCAAACCCTTAATAACAATAAGATACTTACATAACTATGCAGTGTCCTAGTGTATTTCTTTATTTTCTAAAAAGAGTTTAAGAAAAGAAATGCAAGTTATTGTGTAATACCTTTGCTAAAGAAACATTGAGACTAAAATGATCCTTTAAACCTGGAAAAATGTATTGTCATGTACAACATCTGTACATTCCAACAGCTTTCATGGATGCCAAAGTCAAAATATAGAAACGACACCAAAAGAATACTTCATCGGGAACAATTTTCAACTCTATAGTCTATGTAATCTATTAATAAATTTGAAAATTTTTAATCAAATCTATGCTCTATTCCACCTTGGTGTATAAAGCATAAGTTGCTCTCTATAATAGTTTCCTAGGTTCTTATCTTTATGGTAACTGATATATCGCATAATTTTAGCCTTCTTTAATTTCATTAGTTTCATGCCTCCTTCAAGTTTGTGTTCATTTTGGTCACATTCTGGGTTAGCAGTATTAGTCCAATTTGGATCACCATCACTGTTTTCCTCAAAATTAGTATATGGAACAAAACATTATAAAATTCTATTTAATGTGAACTATCAGGTAACTTTTTCACCTTTTCCAGTTTCTTTATAAAAAATGTTCTTTTATCTAGGGTGAACTGCTTATAAACTAAACATTATAAAATAATAAAGATGAAGAGCTTCTTGAACACTGATTTCAACTACATTGAAAAACTTGTTTCCAATAAATCTAACTGAATTTATAATGCCTTTATTACCTAACTTTGTTTATTCACATAATTCTTCTAGAAATCTGCTCATATCTAGCTGGCCTTTTCTAATGTAAAACAATATGTATGTATCACATTAATAGGGATCTAAGACATATTGTATGTCCAAGTTTCCTTGCCAGGCTTCAATTAAGTGAGTGTTGTAATTATTGATCGTTATTTATGACAGTGATCTCTTAAGAAATAATGGAAACATAATAAGATACGTTAAATACTGGAGTTACCTACCTAACACAAGTTTGTCACAATGCTGCTGTCAATCCACATTTACCATCCATATTGTTGAAACGCCTTTACATTTTTGACAGATAGACTTCAGAAACAACTTGTGGCCATAAGAAACTAGCGTTTCTTTTTTGCTACGCTCTCTTCATTTCATTTCCACCCAACACCAATCACTCTCGTAACACCAACTTATATCTTTACATTGTAACTTCATCCTCATTTCACCACAAGTTAATTTCTTTTTATAATCACCCAAGTCAAAATTGAAAATTGATAATCTTAAGAGGGAACAACTCTTCGTTAAGTATGTGCAATCATTTTATATCATGACCCGCTGATTTTCACTAAAAGCGATCGCAGGCTTCCATTACCTATTGCCCAATCCTCACCTCTGTCAAGTTAAGGTGATTACCGGGTAAAAGAACCCGCCATAGATTTCCGATGAAACTTGGTATGGTGTCATTACAGTACAAGGAGATGTTAAAAACGTAATAAAAAGAGGGGGTCACCGTGCTTGTTTTCATGCCACGATGCTGACAAATATGGTTATTTTGGTGACTTTTGGTTATCTCAGTGCGCAACAAATAAGCTCGATTATTTTTCAATGCGGCGTGTTATATCACGAAGAATTCCACTGTCTTTGATTGCTTATTCATCTACGTCCCAGAAGAAATGGCTTCAAATACCCTGCATTATTAACTGATATTTTTATCCTTTAAAGGAAACATAATTTGGACTTGCTCTAATGGGCCCGTTACGTCTCTATCTGTACCATTTATTTCATTTGCCAAAAAAGTAGCCATAGATTTCTGCCAAATTTTTTCTCAGTTATTGCGGATATTGTTCTCATTGAATTTATAAAATATAAAGTGGGGGTCACCGTGCTCGTTTAAAAGGAAATTAGCTTTTATCTCGCTATAGAGCTTAGTTTGAACGAAATCTCTTATGTTTTGTACGCGCGCGCGCTCATGTGCGCACGCTGATGACGCTAAATTAGTGCGCAGTAGGAATGCGCAATGCAAAACTCGGGAATCACCTTAAGGCCTATTTACACGCTGCAATGTGTTGTGCCGATTTGTCGGCCCCGAGAATCGGCGCGTTTATTTTGGTCTTAGTGGTAGGGATTAGTTCTGTCAAAAAAGCAGGCATAATGCGACCACTGTGATATAACAAGGTTGATCTCCTTTTCATCAAAAAATTTTTTGGGGGTTAGTGGCAATTTAAAACGAAAATGCTCATCCTTTAATAATAAACTCCTACATCAACTCCAAACGCTATCTTGAACCCTAAACAAAAAAGAACAATTAAAACCATAAGTATTTGAAAGAATGAAGACAAAAAACAATCAATAAAAAATATAACTAAAACCAATCTTCAAAACCTACCCGAAATTACAAACAATAAAAATTATCCATAAATGAAATGAAACGCGCAATAATCACCATAACGTAAACTATACAATTATCAAGGTCATGAACATAGACTTAAAATACATGAAACAAAGCCATGCAATGCGCTGACAGTGATAAATAATACCCTATTTAATATAATGCCCTTAAGCTGATTAATAAAATTAAAAGAAAACAATTGTTGCTAAATGTTACATAATGTATTTACAAAAATAGGATTAAAAGAGCGAGCTGTGAATCACGCAATCTCTACTGTTTCCAATGAGTAATGTTTAATTGCAAAACAGTGTTGCAAATTACTTAGAAAACAGTTCTATTTTAAAAGCGCGGTTATAAGTTGTTAACAACTTCTTGTTTGTCAAAGATCCTGCCTGACCAGTGCTTCGCCTCTATCTGAACTTTTATGAGTATGAGATGGATTAATTCAATCAAATTCAAAGCTAGTCTCTTGCCCAAACACTGGACGTATCCAAGTCTAAACGAATGCATCAATGCCTCTGTTGTGATTTTGCCGGTCGAAAAATATACTACTGAAAGAGGTAGACCACGAATTCAAAGACAAACGTGACAGTTTACTGTGACGCCAAACGTGGCTTTGTTTGTCAAATCCAAAAGGTGAACGCACGTTTACATCCCTTTCTCCTTGCTGACTTCGCCGGTTAAGTTCTGCTTCCTCCACAAGCTTTTCTTATTTTTCCTTAACCCAAGGGGAGATTAGGACACTGGGAGTGAGTAAGAAATACGCGACGGGGAGCTGGTAGCGAGTAAGGAGTTTCTCTCCTCCCCATGATTCCCTGCGCCCGTCCTCGCTAGCCAATAGACCATTTCAATATATTAAAATTCAGCCTAACACAATAGACCTCAGCACGAGGCTCTGGGGAATAAACCCCACAAACTCTGTAGTTATTCCCCAGATCCTCGTACTGAGGTCTATTGTTTTAGACTGAAATTTTAATATATTGAAATTGGTCTATTATCTTTTACTATCACGCGGGCGACTGGGGACGAGGCAGGGTTCATTTGTTTTTCGCACTTCGGAGTCAACCATTTAATGGGAGCCCACAATGCTAGAACTGAAAGTTTTCTATAACATTCCGCAGGATGACAGGTGTGAAGTTATCTTCACGGAACAGGCTATAGATATCCCGCGAATTAGAGTTCTCCCTTTGCTATTGTTCAATCACGCACTGGAATGTGGCCACATGCGTTTGACAAACAAAGCCACGTGACCAAAATCGTTGACGTTTGGCGCGAAGTCAACCGCACGCTTGTCTTTGAATTCGCGGTCTATCTGTTTCAGTAGCAAGCTCAATCAAGCAGACGTTGATGATGTCAAATTTCAGTCTCTCCAAGAGAATGGAATGGAATGGGAGTTAGCCAGTCAAATTCAAAACTACCTTTGTAGGCGAACATACAACGTATTTAAACGAATGAGTAAATACCTTCGTTGTGATTTTGCCGAATGAAAAATTAAATTCACCGCGCGGTCCATTTCTAGTTGTGGTCGTCATGGCACACCGACACATGCAAATGAGGTGGTCATGGAGTGGCAGGGTATTCTGCAGTTACTCCTGAACATTGAACCCATTGAACTCCTAGATCGAATGTGTCAATGCCTTCGCCGTGAGGTTTGCCCAGGTTACAAATTCCACTCCATACTGGGCTCAGTAGGTGAGCTTAGTGGAGACAAACTTTAACTTTCCAGCCTCAATCTGCTAAAATCTAGAAGACACGTGACCAACCGTAACCAGGGTACTCTCTGTTCGAGATGGAGAGAGGACCCTGGGAACTAGGTTGTTATCCTTTAAGGCTTTGGTGACGATGGACATAAATTACGGTGTTTCCACGGGTAACTTTGCTCTCGTTTCCATTGCATCAACAATAGGGAGCTTCAGCAAACGGCCACGGTGACACCAACAAGAACGTCACCAAACAAAAGGTTTAATGAGCAAAACAATGGTTCTGCACGTGCGTTTTGAATCTTGGTACATTTCATGCCCGTCATCTGTAAAACAACAGGACAAGACCCAAATGTAAGCGAGGAATACTTCGGAAGAAAATTCTGTAGTACCTGACCTGTTGAGTATTTGTTTAACTCACATGGTGATAAATAAAGTGCCACAAAATATTCGCGCCTTTATAGGCTTCGTTTAGCTTCGTTTCATTTCAGTCATTCGCCCTTGTTGGATCGAGATGACGGAAAAAAAATTAAACTCGGTGAGACACTCAGCGATATGTGCAGAATAATTTTGCAATATAACAACGTACTAGGAAGGCTCTTTACACTCGCTCCAGACCTTTCGTTCGAACCGTCGCTCGCGTTCGCAAAAAATACGACTGTTTTGCAGTCTAAATAGACCGGCGCGACATCGGCGTTTTAAAAATTAGACAGCGACTTGCAGCGCATTCGGGCAGTTGGGCATTCGGGCAGTCGGGCATTCAGGCACTTGTAAAATTGTATTTTACAAGTAAGTTAAACTTTCCGCGAAAATTGAAAGTCTACCAGTTTTGAGCGACAAATTGTGAATTCCGTTAACATGTTAGCTACATGTTGCTTAGCTGCGTGCATTCTATATTGTGACGCCGGGCCCGGCTGTTGATCAATATCCTCGTCCGGTTTTTCTTCGGAGACTGCCGTAGCTTTACTTCGAGAAAGCTATACAGTGGAACAAAGAAAGGTCGAGAGAACGAAAAGAGAAAGGCAAAGGCACAAATATCATGAACCGCAGGAGTCGTGTAGGCTCATCAACCTCAATCATTTTCTCACACTGATATATATGTTTTTGTTTTTCTGGACAAATTTTCAACAAACAAAATTATATTCTCAAATAAAATCTCAGCCTCAGATTTGTTCTTAAAATATTCTTAAAATTTCAGCCTCGATATTCTTTAAAAAATTATAAACTACATTCTTATAAAAAAGAAGGAGAGTAATAGGCTTGTATAGTGCGACAATGCATTGAAAAACTGAAAAACTTAGAAAATGTACTTTTCGATCCTTATGTGACGTAAAAAGGAATAAAAAAATTAAAAAACCGCAAAAAAGTAACGAGCTGAGCTCGTTACTTTTTGACGGCTTTTTATTCTAGATATCTAAGCACTCAATGGCGTATCTGCAGTCTGGAAACGCACATGTTCTTTTAAAGATGGGGTTGACGCTAAAACTGAGTGCGTATTTTTTTGCTTCCTGCTCCTTGAAGTTTGTTGGTTGGCATATCTCGCAAGAGGTAGAACGGGGACTGTCTCACGTGAAATAGCTACTATAATAGTATAAATTAAATTAATATTTTAAGACTACAACTAAGGTTTAAAACTAGAACTAAGATTAAAAATACTACTACTAACTAAGATTGAAAACGGTTAAGAAAAAACTGTTTCAGTTTGTATTTAAAAATCTTTTTTGCCATAAGTCTATTAAGTTCACTCGGCAGTGAGGCCCAATCGGTTATTGCTTTAAAATATGTTTTGTTTTTTCCCAATTCTATTCTTGGTTTGCTAATTTTGGGCATGTAATCATTATTTAGCTCTGTGAGGTTTATCATTTTCAATCCGTTTCACTCTGAAGATCACTCAGAACAGTAGAAAACTTTAGGCGTTTTGTTGTACCTTTTTATCAGTTTTAACGCCTTTATAAATTTGTATATATATTTCACATTTATTATCATTCACAGATGAACTTTAAACTAAAATCAATGCTACATAGTTCCTAGGCACGAAGCATTGCTCTCTCCAGCATTCAAGTTCTCGGTTTCAAGGTCTTTTTACGCCAGGTTCACGTTAGACTTCGACTACAGTGTAGTCCCTTTTTCGCTTAGTCCCTCGAGCGTGACGCGAAAAACACAAGGTGCGAGTTAAAAATTGGCAGTGCGCACTCTCGGTAAGAGAAGCGCGCGAAAGCGCGCCCCGCTTTTTTGAATAGCCTATTTTACGGTTAATTTTTGTCCTTTGCATTACAATGTAATCCAACGTGGACGCGAGGCAAGTTCGGGCTAAAACTACAAAATTGCCCGAAATTGCCTCACATACATGCTAGATTTTATTGTAATGCAAATAAGCAAAGTTAACTGTGAAAGCACGCTCGAAGGACTAAACGAAAGAGAGGAGCTACTCGCAGTCACAAGTTTATGTCAACTTTAGGCACGGTATACGTAAATGCTTCTTGGCTTTAAAGGCCTGTCACGAAATTCAACTTATAGCTTAATTGATATATTCCCTGAATCCCCCAAATATGTGAAATCTTCTGAAAAGAAGAAGGGTAACGAACCAGTTTGCCGAAATGGAATGGCAAATTTCGGTCCTTCCCATCAAGGAAGTGAGTGACCTTTCCATTTGACGCCGGGCGATCGAAATTTCCAGAGATTTTGGCATAATGTTAAAAGCATCCCTTCTTTATATTATGGCGGCTTTGCGGTTTAGGCGGATACATTCACATCTATCAGGAGGCTTACGGTTAAGCAAAATTTTATCGCGCGGTAGCGGGAAATCACAAATTTATGTCGCGGTTGTCGGTTTACGCGGCTTGTTTTGTGGCGGTCATTTAAACAAAGTTAAGAGGCTAAAAAGAGAGCCCTCAAAATTTGTACTTTTAGGCTTCGTCATAAATATCTCAAGTAATCTTTGCGTTTGTGAACAACCCATTACACACCAAAACGTTTTGGTTGTTGGTTACTAAAAGGAGTAAGAAACAATTTGTTCTGATGTAAGTATATATGAAATAATTCATATATTTGAACTGCGGTCATAGATGAAAGTGAAGAATGATCCTCGCAGTGAATTTTCCAATTTAAGCAACTGGAAAGAAGAAGCCTGAAAAAAAATCAGGGCTTCAACGGGATTCGAACCCGTGACCTCCGCGATACCGGTGCGATGCTCTACCAACTGAGCTATGAAGCCACACATTGGGAGCGAGGTCAATTTGTTGAGTTCATATCTTTCCCGTAAGGAGTGAAATGATGTAAGTATATATGAAATAATTCATATATTTGAACTGCGGTCATAGATGAAAGTGAAGAATGATCCTCGCAGTGAATTTTCCAATTTAAGCAACTGGAAAGAAGAAGCCTGAAAAAAAATCAGGGCTTCAACGGGATTCGAACCCGTGACCTCCGCGATACCGGTGCGATGCTCTACCAACTGAGCTATGAAGCCACACATTGGGAGCGAGGTCAATTTGTTGAGTTCATATCTTCCCGTAAGGAGTGAAATGATGTAAGTATATATGAAATAATTCATATATTTGAACTGCGGTCATAGATGAAAGTGAAGAATGATCCTCGCAGTGAATTTTCCAATTTAAGCAACTGGAAAGAAGAAGCCTGAAAAAAATCAGGGCTTCAACGGGATTCGAACCCGTGACCTCCGCGATACCGGTGCGATGCTCTACCAACTGAGCTATGAAGCCACACATTGGGAGCGAGGTCAATTTGTTGAGTTCAGATCTTCCCGTAAGGAGTGAAATGATGTAAGTATATATGAAATAATTCATATATTTGAACTGCGGTCATAGATGAAAGTGAAGAATGATCCTCGCAGTGAATTTTCCAATTTAAGCAACTGGAAAGAAGAAGCCTGAAAAAAATCAGGGCTTCAACGGGATTCGAACCCGTGACCTCCGCGATACCGGTGCGATGCTCTACCAACTGAGCTATGAAGCCACACATTGGGAGCGAGGTCAATTTGTTGAGTTCATATCTTCCCGTAAGGAGTGAAATGATGTAAGTATATATGAAATAATTCATATATTTGAACTGCGGTCATAGATGAAAGTGAAGAATGATCCTCGCAGTGAATTTTCCAATTTAAGCAACTGGAAAGAAGAAGCCTGAAAAAAATCAGGGCTTCAACGGGATTCGAACCCGTGACCTCCGCGATACCGGTGCGATGCTCTACCAACTGAGCTATGAAGCCACACATTGGGAGCGAGGTCAATTTGTTGAGTTCATATCTTCCCGTAAGGAGTGAAATGATGTAAGTATATATGAAATAATTCATATATTTGAACTGCGGTCATAGATGAAAGTGAAGAATGATCCTCGCAGTGAATTTTCCAGGCTTCTTCTTTCCAGTTGCTTAAATTGGAAAATTCACTGCGAGGATCATTCTTCACTTTCACAATTTGTTCTGTTCTTAAGATCGTTTGGTCTTTGTGAGGAGAACTACGATCATTAATTGGGCTAACACATATTGCGAAAAGAATTTGTTACGAAAGTGGTTTGCGGTTTCCAAGGTACGAAATATGGCTGCAGTTTCCAGAATGTACGACCCCCAATTATAAAATAATTGATCTACTACGCGCGCTCTCATTGGTCGATATTGAGATGAGAGTATGCAAACACGGTTGTGACGTTTTAGATTCGCGCGTATTTTTGAGAATTATTTTATAAAAGCAATAGAGCACTTTTTCATAGCCTGAACTAAACACTCGTAGGGTTGGGAGGATTCTCGAACGTTATCCAAACCCTCGACAACGTCTCGGGTTTGCATAACTGTCTCCTCGTGTTTAGATGAGGCTATATAAATACGGAAAAAGTGCTCTATTGCTTAAATGACCTGTGTCACGGTTAAACGGTTTAAAAAATTTAGCCTAAATTTTTCAATATTGTTGTTTGTAATCCGTGTCAATCTTCTCCATCCTTAACCATCCTTGTTCCTTTATGGCTTATTATTATCTCTTTAGTGTTTTCCTATCTTTCTAAAACATTATTTTCAGGTTTCTTTCAATTTAAAGGTAATTTTGTCGATGGTAGAAATAACTCAAAATACCGTGACGTAGCCCCTTTAAATACAGACCCTCTTGTTTTACATTCTGCATGAATTAAAGCAACCGCCACATGCACGGCCGATTAGCAGGACATGGGTTTAGCCTTTGGTTTAGCCGTCTTTTCGGGAGTGTGGGAAGAGACTAGAGGGCTGAAATTCAAGCTAACTATGACCACTATAGCCACAATTCAGTGAACATGCCGTTTCACCAAGGACCCTTAAAAACATTTCCGAGTCTAAATCGCTTGACCGATGCCGGATGTCTCAAAGACTACTAGTAAGTAGACCTGTTGATCTAAGACCCTCTCCCAATCTCAAAAACCAAGACCGATATACTAAACATATTGGTTTTAAGCAAAACCAATTGTCAGTGTTTGAACTCGGCCTAAACTTACAAACACGTATTGCTGGTTTTCAGTGTCACGCCATTCAAAATAGACCAAAATAAAAAATCAAAACCGTTTAATAGATTAAGTCCAGAATCTGGAAATAGAAAGAAGGTACATATGCAAAAACTCTCGCCAAGATTCAGATCACAGCAATTTTTCTCATGGAAGATATGCGAAGAAACGTTTTCCCCAAATTTATAGAGATTTGTATGGAGACGCCATGTTGGTGCCCATGTACATGGCCACCAACATGGCGGCCGGAAACCAGCAGAAACATCTGTCACTGAGTTTTGCTACAAAAGAGTGAATTTATCTCTCGAATAACTCAAAAACGTAACAATAGTACTTTATACAAGAACTGTTCAGATAGCAGAATTCCCCGAAATAAGTCACCTTTAAATCCAACATAACAATAGCCTGCGTAGCTGGCGGTATTGTAGGCGCGCGCGAAATAAAGTTTTAGCGGCGAAGCGAGGAGCGAAATAAAGTTTTGGCGGCGAAGCCGCGAGGAGAATGGGGAGAGGGACTTTGAGGGACTTTGAGGTATTTCTCGCGGCTTCGCCGCTCGCAAAGTCCCTCTCCCCATTCTCCTTGCGGCTTCGCCGCCAAAACTTTATTTCGCTCCTCGCTTCGCCGCTAAAACTTTATTTCGCGCGCGCCTACAATACCGCCAGCTACGCAGGCTAACATAACAACTCTCTCGCCCGTCATGTAAATGTCATGTCACGCAGAAGCTTAGAAATTCAATGGTAGTCTATCACTAAACCAAGAACCCATTCGGAGTGAAAATATGTATGAATATTAGTTTTTAGCTGCTCTCATACAGCATGAAAGTAAAATTTCAGGAGGATCAATATTTCTGAAGTTTAAAATTTAATTAGTGACGTCATATGTACATGTACGATATATCCCTAACTTCCACGACGACTCTCAAAATTAAATGTTTCTATTATGCAGCGAAAACATTATTTCTTTCTGTAAATAGTAACTTCGTCTTGAAATTACAACCCTAGAAGCTCGAAAGCCAGCTCTTGGCTTTTTAGCCAATATTTTGCATATTGCGTGATCGCGAGATCACCTTCAGGCCACTTTGTCATGCAATCAAAAGTGAAACCAACCCACCCGTGACCCGCTCGGGTGGTTCATTGGATTTTCTTTGCTTTTGTCCTTTGCGATTGGCCAGTGTGATTACTTTGGTTTTGCGACACTCAATATGCCATTGTCTTAAATGGTATTTTAAAGCAGTTTTTGCCTGGTAACAACCAATCATTTTCGAGAAGTTTGTTTTATTACGATTATTATGTTATATACAGATCAGCCCTCACGTCCGCACTGTTGTGCGTCCACGCCATAGTGTGAAGTGTCTCAGAAAAAAAAAGGGGGTCTCGATCGCTGATCTGAACTGAAAATGCCGCGAACAAGAAGCCGAAGAAGTGGAGGTGCTTCGTCAGCAGGCAGCAGAGCCACATCAACATCCAGTCGTGCTTCAGCGGGCAGCCCTGAGTAAGTACACATATGTTGATGAACTTGCTGAGCTGTGCCATTTCAGTGTTCTCTGATTCGATCTCTAGCCGATTGCAAACTCAACGGAGGCACATTACGGGTTTTAAGCTCGATCAGGCCGCCAAGAATAGCTTGCAAGAGACCGTGCCTTCATTTGAATTTCCCAATGCATGCTTGCAATAATTAACTCCCTGAAAAGGAGTGTAAACTTTTAAGGGTCTCAATTATAGGTGAACAGGACTACGTACAACGACTAATATTTGGAAGCTTAAATCTTTAGACATTTTTAATGTCTATAATTCTAAGGTGATATCATATCTCCTTCCGCTTGTAGTTTTCGCTTTGAAGAGTTCGTAGATCTCCTAGTGTTATAGTTTTATAGATATTGAGTTTTAGGAGAACGAACCCACAAGTTTTTTTCACTTTTTCTTAGTCTTGATCTAGTCCTTTTAATATATCGAGATTTGAAGAGCGATTAACCCGCCGAGCTCAATAATGTTGCTTGCGTTCAAATCCATCGCCGTCAGGCAGACAAGCCATTATTTGAATATTCCAGTTCACGGGACGCTACACTCTTAAAACAGTAGTTTAAAAACACTGTTTTCTTTCGCTGAACGATTGCTCGTCTTACAATGGTTCAGTTAACTAGTATCTTCTATACTCAGGGTGAGTAGGAGGCAAGAGAGCACATTTCCCACACAGCAGAAAACAAACATCGTGACGCTCATGTCGCGACCTTTTCAGGAGTGTATTGTAAATAATCCGTTCTGAGAGCTCTTAATCTTCCCAATCGCTTGTTATTTTCCGTTTATTATCACTTTGGTGTTTTTGTTTCACCTTTGAAAGAGGTTTCTTTCAGTTTGAAAGTAATGTTGCTCGTCAAAAGAGAAATGACTCTGTTTTATCAACACGCCCCTGTCGCGCCTACATTTGAATATTTAATTCCACGCAAACTTTTGTCAACCTTGGTTTTCTTCGATGAACTGCCGTTCATCTTGATATAGTTTAGTTTGCTAGTGAAATCGTATACGTAAGCAATAAGTGCTTGGCTAAGTTGGACAGAATATCAACGCAAAGGTTTTTCCAGTTTTATGAAGTTATTTGCACTCATAGTTAATTAACTATGCACTAATTTACAAATATTACACTGATTAAGGCCCGGTTCATACGTCGCATTTCTGCCGTGTCGAATTCAATTCAACGAATTAAATTCGGCAGAAATTCGACGTATGAATCAGCTGCCGCATTTCTGCCGCACGTTCGACTAGTCTTGTCGCATTATCCGACAGAAATGCGACACCGATTCAAACGTCGAATTTCTGCCGTGTCGAATCTAATTCATACATTATGTTAATGTATTGAGCATGCGTAGACTGAGGCTAGCTATCTAAAGATGGCGTCACATAGGGAAGAGACTTCAGGTTCAGAAGAAAGCTCTTTATCTGACAGTGAAAATCTGGTCCCGCCTAATAAAAAAAAACGAGGAAGAAAAGCGCAATGGCGAGACTGCCACGTCGCCGATATGGTAGATGTGATTTGCTCGAACGACAACTTTGCTAGGAAGCTGATTTTCACCAACTCCAAAAACACCAGAAACAACGAAGTGTATGTTCAAGTGCAGAAGGAAGTCGAGAAGCGATACACAGGCTCGAGTAATTTTCCATACTCGACTGGACAAATGCGAACAAAATTTAAACGTTGTGTAGCCGAGTGCAAAAAACTAGCGCTGACTATCAAGACGGCGACTGGTGTTAAAAGAATTCAAGAAGATCGTGGTTATGGGCCATGGTTCAACCAGTTATTTTCCTTGGTGCAGTCAAGAGATTCTTGCAACCCAGAGCTTGCAGAGGAGCCTTCCTCCAGTCGCAATGCCTTGAATTCGGCGAGTACTGAAACCAGTCCAGAGGACGAAGGCAAAAAACTTTTTGTCCCCAGAAAAAGATCCAAGGAAAAGAAAAAGAAGGAAGACGTTCTGACATCTGTGGTCGAGGTTCTGAAAGATATGTCCCAACAGGACAATACTGCTGACCTTCGGAAATTTTTTCGGGAAGAAAATGAACGAGCCAGAGAGCATGAAATGCGACTTTTTCAATTGTTTATGTCTGGTACTGGGAGTCAAGCATTTACCCCTAATTTCACTGCTCAAAGTCAAGACATGTCGATGAATAATCTTCCTGCACTGAATTCCCCTGGACCAAGTCATATGTACCATCAGCCCACAGGTTCAGTGATGGCTGGTACTGAAAGAGTTCCAAACTACAGTCTCCATGCATCAGGTGAAATGTATCAACAACCCAGAGGTGATGAGGCAAGTACCCACCCAACTTGGCCAACCTACCACAGCCTATGAGATTATAAGCGACAAGACAGTTTATTTTTCTTGTTTCTTCCTATAATTTGGTTTGCAAAAGATAACTTTCTTTAATTTGTTTATTACTGAATTGCCGTATACAGACTTGTTTAAGTGAAGAACAGTTACTTTGCACCATTGTTTTAAACTAATATATAAATTAAAAAGGTGCCTTCCTGTTACCAGTGCAATGCTCACTCAAATTGTAGTGTTTTTGCATGCTATCTCTTTGCATATTTGTTGTATGTATTGAAAATGTTTTATATTATGCCATTATTAAGATGTATGTATACAATTAGAAATGTACCCAGTGGTGTGATGGAGGGACTTCAGATTTTTAATGGGAAGGTGTCCAAACTTAGAACTGATTTGGGGGAGTTTCAAATTCATGATTTCAGGATTTTTTGGTAAAGACAATCAGGGATTTTCAGGATGTTCACAAAGATGATGTAAAACCTAAGCATAGGATGTTTTGGGGGCTTAATAGACCAATTTCAAATTCAGCATAACACAGAAGACCTCAGAACGAGGCTCTGGTGAATAAACCCTACAAACTCTGTATTTATTTGTTCCCCAGAGCATTGTGCTGAGGTCTATTGTTTTAAGCTGAATTTTAATATATCCAAATTGGTGTATTCTAGAACAGGGAATTCATTTGGGTTTTGTCTAAAGCCCTAGAGATTATCTAAGTTTTAATTTGTTTTAAACTGTACTTTCCCATCACTTAAAATCTGGAATATCCCCCCCCCAGTCCCAGGGATCCAGTAAGATGACATTAAAATTTCAAATAACAAACAGCATGCATTTATCAAAATTTTATTTGGCAATAGCAATAATTACCATAGCTACTTTTATTATAATGCAGTCAGCAAGATTAATCTTCAGAAGCTGTCAAAGTACTTGGGAGTGAAAACAATAAACATTTTTCTTTGTTGCCCCTTGAAATTTTTCAAAAAAACCTTCATTACAAAGGTATGAGTAAATCGGCCACATATTTGTATCCAAGGTATTGGACTGGAGGACTGGAACTAGCTTGCAAAAGGCTCATGAGTTCCAATCCAATACCGAAAATACCAATATATGGTCCATTACTAAGGGGATATGAAAATGGAATAAATTTATTCCAACTATTCAACATTCTAGCATTATCAGTAGTTGAAATGACAAAAAGACAGAGTATTTCCCTCAATAACATGAGAGCTGAGGGCTGGCAAGTTTTGCTCCAAGTAAATATCTCAAATTTAAGAGATCCCATAACTTTGCTCCAATTAAACCAAAACAAAACCTTGATGTCATTAATTACTTTAAAAAAAGGGCACATAAAAACATTGGGTGACTGTCGAGGAAGAAAAGCGTGAAAGCCTTTAACAGGTAATCAGTGTAAATAGCAATGATCAAAAGAGACAGATTCAAGATGAACAAAAAAGGCTCTTTTGTGTCACAATAATCAACTATCATGTTCCGCAATTCTACTACTTTACATCTGCAAGAAACATCTAACATACCCCATGTCCCTCTTGCTCTCTCCAAAACTTTTCTACTAGGGCATTTCGAATACGGGTTGCCTGTGGGCAAGTGTCCCTTATCTTTGGGCAATTCCTCATTTGCAGAAGCCTTCGTATTGTTGCTCTATCCCTTAATTCTCCTGTGGAAGGATCTCTTGTCAGATCAAGCTTTTGTGAAATAGTGTCACCTCTGTCAAGACAAACATTATGGAGAACAATGCAGGCTAATGAAGCCAATCTGATCTCTTCTGGTCTGCTTTCACATTTTCTAAGAAGAATTCTCCACCTGCCTTTAAGTTGCCCGTATGCTCCCTCTGTCACCATTCGCCCTCTACTTAGCCTATAGTTGAAATAACGTTGTTGGGGAGTAAGTACAGCATTTGTAAATGGTTTCATTAACCATGTTCTACATGGAAAAGCAGAGTCTCCAAGGATAACGGGTGAGACATTTACTCCATTAACATTTCTACCTAGACTGGGTATTATCTCTCTCTCTGTAATATCTTCCCAAAGTTCAGTAGACTGAAAAATTATAGAATCGTGAGAATTCCCAGGGAACCCACAACTAGCCCAAATGAATCTATATTTAGCATCAACAATAGCCATAAGTACAACCGAATAAAAGTTTTTAAAGTTATGGTATTCTTTCCGCGATTCTGCACCACCAGCAGGGCACTTTAAAGGCAAATGACATCCATCGATTGCGCCCCAGGCATATGGAAACTGCCACAATTGCTCCATGTCTAAAACCTTTTCCTTGTACTGTGCTTCGCTTGTTGGGAAATGTTGTTGCACGCAGTCTTTCCATAAATTATCAACAATTGCCCTGCACACTTCCCTCACTACACCGCATACGGTTGACACTCCCAAACCAGTCATCTCCGCAATGGTGTAGTAATAGTCGCCTCTACCAAGGCGGTACAAACAGGTTGCTAACCGGAAAGCTGCTGATATAGGTTCTTCAGTGACTGTTTCTCGTTCTAGGTCATGCTCGATACGACTGAGAATAAACAGGAATGTTGCTCTTGATACTCTGAACAACTTTTTGAACCTAGCATCCGAGTATTGGCGCCAAACAATATCCCACCAACCTGTACTTCTTGGCAGTCGGCGACAGGATCGGTAAACTCGTGTTGCATTTTCATGGGACAAAATGAGCACAATCAACAGCAAAAGTTGAATTATCAACCTATGCTTTTTCTGAATACAATGCAGTATATACTGTTGCATTGTCAGCCTCCTCCGCCTTCCTTCAATAACTTTTTGCAAAATAAAGAGCCTCCGTTGAGTATCTTGGTCCACCATATTGGATAGCTACGTAACCTTTGTAACATTTTCCCGCTGACCGACCTACCCCGCAGTATCAATTCAACGAATTAAATTCGGCAAAAATTCGACGTATGAATCAGTTGTCGCATTTCTGCCGCACTTAATTGAATTGAATTCGACACGGCAGAAATGCGACGTATGAACCGGGCCTAACTTTAAACAAAATTACACCCACCCACCCAACCAACAAAACTAATACACAACTAAGTTGTATCCAGTTCAACTTATACAACCAGTCCTTCTAGCCGCTATCCTTAATAATCAGACAACACTATAGTTTTTCTCTAATTGTATCAGATAACCTATTAACTAACTTTACGTTTCCGCTTTAAAGAACTGAGAAATGTCATCCTTTTATGTTTCCAGATCCTGGTTTGGGTTCTAACCACCACAAAAGACATCGCAAGGAATACAGGAGAAGAAATTTTACGATCTACTTGCCTCTATTGAATTAAACGGGCTTAAACAGACGCTGAACACAAACATTTTTATGCGGACTAGAATTTACACGGCAAGTACCATACCAAGGATCTTGAATAACCAGCACGATGGCTTCAGGTCTATCCTTCTAATGATTTCCTTGTCTTGAAAGCGGACAGTCGTGAGATGAAAATCTAGTGTGGCCCACACGGGTCACTGGCGCAAATTAAGAGCCATTGCCTGTAAATATGAAGAATCCGATGACAGGTCGGAAAATTCTGATTTTCTTTTATTGCATCAAATAGACCTTTTTGGTGAACTATTTTTAGAAATATACTTTCAAGCTTCCAGCTAGTTCACATTTTTGTAAAATAAAATATCTGTGTCAAAAATAGCAGCTGCAAATATAAAACAGTTACTGCAAATATAAAATAGTTCCAGCAGTAGTGTGACGGCAGTACACTCTTTTGTCATAATTGTTATTATCTTAGCCTTGTTAACTACAACAGCGACAAACATCGGACAATGCTCGCGACGGAGTTTTGTCTTTCGCAGAATTTCAATCCAAGAAGGAGGAAGATCATGCTAATAATTCTTAAATGCAGGGGCTCAAGCGCAAAGAATATTAAAACGGGCTGGGAAAAAAACAGTGAAGGATGTAAAAATCAACATAGTTGTTCTCGCAATAAAGAATAGCAGTCTTAAGAGCTACATGTGTACTGCCAGAAAATATGAAGAGCTTGATGACATGAGCGAGAATTCAAATTTTCTTTTATTGCAGAATTAACAAGTAACTATTTTATTTTTGAAACAACTATTTTATCTCTGAAGCAACCATTTCAGTTTTGCAGCGACTATTTTATTTGCAGCAGTGACCCTTGTGGGCCACCATAAAATCTCTAACTTCTGGAAACTTCACCTAACTTGTGAGCATTTCTATCCTTCTCTTGTTGTTATACCACAGAAAAAATTCCGAATGACAAATGAAATTGGTAGGATTCATGTACGAGAGTTGAGCCCTTATCCTGGAGAGATTGCTGTTCTTCTGCTCTGCTATTTGGCTGTTCAGGTTTTTAAATTGTGGATAAAGAGCCATTTTGTAGCCAAGAGAACATCCTAAAATCCAGAAAAGTTGCTTTAATTAGCTTATGTTATCATAAACATTAACAAAACAAAACATTTCAACACGTTTGCCTTTTATCTAGCGTATGCTATAACAAAAACTCCAAAAGAACGACAACTTACCAAACTATCTTCAATCTCATCGAAACTTGAAATTTCTTCCTGCACGGCATTTCTTCTGGCGTGTTTAGAAGGAGAAATGATCAGAGCACAATCACTAAAGTCGCTCAGCCAATCCTTTCTCCTCGGCATCTTGCTTTAAGGGATGAATGCGTAAAATCTTCACGCTCTTTTACGAGGAGTGCTGACCGGTGAAAATTGCAGTCTCGTGGTGAAAGAAAGACCCATTTGGGTCCCATATCCTCACTTGTACCATGGTAGACTACCCCAATAAAGGTCCGTTTTATAGCTCCATATTTGAACAATCATGTTGGTGACTACACAGAAATTTAGGATGGTGGGATACTGTCTGGAGGACATATTTGAATGCAACATGTGGTATTTTTTTTTTCTCCCAGTTTCGTGTTTGACGTGTATGTGGACAGAAGCAATACTCATGGTTTCCTCTGTCTCGGCCACAGTCAGTTGGTCCCTTCCAGCCAAAAAGGGTGGCATGTTATGGGAGAAATAATTTTGCCAGGCAATGAGCGGTACAAATAATATAAGAAAATCGTTGCCGAAGGGGAGGCAGGTGGGTAAAAAACAACGTGACGCTGGCCTTAACCGTAACGGGGAAAACAGGCTGAAAAAAAAATAAACACGCTGTTAAAATAGGGCATTGAATACCCAGGGGAACTAGAAGGAAAGGTACCAATGCATGAGAACGCTAGAAGCATAATAACATTAAAGCAAGGCAAGATTTGTGCCTATCGCACCAGTAAAAATAGCTCCACATCTTTACTGGTACAATAGCCACTCATTGCCCGGATGAGACTAAGTTATGGGAGAAATAATTTTGCCACAGTCTTAATCACTGTATCGATTTAATTATCCATGATGAAATACACTCAACAGAGCGAACAAACGACCAAAAGAGACACATCTCTCCAAAACTCAAAAAAAGGACTTGTTTACCCCTGGCAAATGGGGGAAACTATGGGAAAGCAGGCGAAAAATCATGCAACTCGTTCTTAGTGCGAAAAAACTGCGCTACGGAAGAAGCAGCAGAAACAGAATCCGCAATTACCGTACTGTTTGCCAAAACAGACGCAGTATTAGACATATTCATAACTTTCCTAGTTTGAGTATAATATTCCGCAGTGTCAAGAGTTCTCCAACCAACGTGCTTCATGACATCTGACGACACACCGAGGAGGGAAAGGGTGATGGAGCATCCACTTCTGAAACTGTGCATAGACTCCCCACTATGAATGCCTAACACCTTAAGATGTAGGACAAGACAATTGGCGACCGCAGAACCAATGAACGGATGCTCAACGGTTGACCAGAGGCCACCAATATTTCCTAGGACAGATATCAGGCACTACCATGGTGAAGGTACACGACTGAGACTCCAAAAACTTGAAAAACCGGGCCAATTAACACAAATGGGGGGAAAACATATGCATTCTCCTCCGGGGAAATTACTTGTGCGAACATATTGGTACCGACTGACTGAACGCATGGAAACGGAGAAAAAAAAGAAGGGGATTCCCATAACAATCACGTGTGTTAGATGAAAGGGCCATCAAATCAATGGAGTGCAGTCCAAACGTGGAATCTAACAGTTTCCATACTTTTGGGCTGAGCGTACAATCAAGGTCAGACAAAACTCTAGAGGGAGGGTCGGCAGGATTTAGCTGGGATGGTATGTACTGCAAGGTCAAGGAGAGATTGTGAACCATTGTGAAAATAAATAAATTATTCAAGGTGTCTGAAATGATGGGAGATTTAAAAATTTGCTTCTCCCAACTATCCAACAGAACTTTGTTATCGACAAAAACGTCAACTCTCGCATTGAAGGTTTGGCCTAACAGGCTTTGAACCACGTTGAGTAAAGCTCAAGATTCCTTAGCCGCAATGGACAAACCACGAGTGGACTCATCCCAGTAACCACAAGATTTTGAGGGTGGACTTCTGGGAGTTGAAGAGTGGCACCCCAGCTAGAAAAGGAAGCATCAAAGAATATCCTGAGGGGTGAAGATGACGCTCATCCCTCCAGGGAAGAAAGCCCTCCCAAGAATCCAAAAACTTCCAATAAATAAGCTCTTTACGGAGATCCCAGGTAATACGGAACTGGGAAGAGGACGTCTTGTTGCAGTGGGAGAGCCCGATATACTGCATTAGAGAATAACTTCGCTGCGGGAACTAGCAGGGCGAATGACATGGTTTTCCCTGCGAACTTTTGCAAGTTCTTAAGAGACACTGTTTTGTGTTCTAAGATTGATTCTCGGAGAGAAGCAAATTTAATGCACTTGTCTTGAGGAAGAATAAAAGCCTGCTTAAGAGAATCACAAATGTACCCAAGAAACCTAACCGTGGCAGAAGGTTGAACCACACGTTTCTTGAGACCAATAAAATATCCCAAAGAGATGAGAATGGCACACGCGATGAAAGCTGCCATTTCTGCCAAAGCAAAATCAGAGTAGGGAACCTGTTTAGATGGTAAACGAAGCTAACCACAGTGTCTGTTGTCAATATACTGTGAACAAGGAACCCCAAGGGAACGAATGTAGTTAGTGGCTGCCATTCCGATGCTGTGGTACACAAAAGCACTAGCTTTCCAACCAACTGGAATGGCGGTATACACAAAATACCAGCCTTCCCATTCCAGGCCAAAAAAGGTTGAACTGTCAGGATGGAGGCGCATGTGGTCATAGCCACTCTTATCATCAAACATACTCTAAAAGTGACCAGGAAGGATGTACCGGGGAAGGTCAGTGATATAGTCTAAGGAAAACATGGGGTCTTTAATCCAACAATTAAGGAATCTTTCATCATGGCACATGCGAGGCTTGTTAGGTTCCACTGTAATAGGCATTACTAAATGCGGTGGCGTAATTTTTCCCACTTCCCCCCAGACGAGAAGGGAACAATTAGAAAGTCGGTCTAAAATTGTGCAGGAAACAAAGCTCTTGAAACGCTCACACGAAGTAGAATTAGGAAAATCATGCTTGGGGGTATTTCACTACTGAAGCGACGGCCTTGAAAAGTACCATGGAAAGAGACAAAAAAAAACTCCTTGACATCAACTCCTTCGGACAAGAACCTGAAGATGTTTGATCCTTTAGGATAGTCTTGAAGGACGGTCTTCCAGAAAGGCAAACAGTTGTACAGATTTCCAGCTGAAAATTTTCCAGGATCTCGAAACCGAAGCATAGAAGGAGAGGCATAAACTGAACCAGAAGAAACCGTGTGAATTGACGGCAGAGGGCCGGTCCAGCTAGCAGGATTTCCCTCCCAATCACACCACTCATCAGTAACGCTTGGGGATGTAAACTAAACCAAAGTACGGGCAAATAAAGCGGCAGAAACCTAAAGGACCCACACAGAAACAAACAATAAAACGCCGAGCAAAACAAGAAAGTAAAAAATCGCAGAAAACGTTAAAAGCAAAACAACAAAAGAAGGGGAGGGGTCCAGACCCACTAGCTGAACCGGACCAGGAACCCGTCCGAAGACAAGTTATAGGGTGTATATTTAGATTACCCTTCTGGACACGGTCACGCAAGTGGACAGGAGAGAGACAAAAGAAAATAAAACGCCTAAAATACAAGAAAATGTAAACACTTTTACTGACCAGGAAATTATCTCATCTTTTGTTGACAGCAACATTGCGATTGGCCCAACAGGATCGAGCAAAGTGACCCTGTTTGCCGCAAGAATAACATACTTGAGCTTGACGCTGCCTAGGGTAGGGACCCGGCGAAACTCTAGACATATTGGAATTCCTTGGAAAATAGACTGGTGGACTTTGTTTCAAAGCTTTGATTTCATTTGTTATTACCCTCAAGCTTTTCGTATGTGAGTGTAATTTATTATATCATTAGTGTATTTTTTGTATTTAATTGGTTAATTAGTTAATAGTGGTATTTTATTTCTCTATTGTAGTAAGTGTGTAACCCTTGCCCCCGCCTCGATTGGTCATTATACTAGTAGCGGGGGCAAGCAATTTTGTAATGACGTAGATATATTATTATCAATAAAGTTCAAGTTCAAGTTCAAAGCCTTTTGGATCTCCTTTGCAATGCCCACCTCTTCTTTGCTTCCTATCAACTTAAGCAGAAGGTGCTGGAAGGAAGGATTATAAAGCAGGGTTCGGGTCTGTTTCAAGATAATCCCGAAACGGGTAGCTCTGTCATCGGCCTTCTCTCTAGCGACGTCAACCAACTGCTCCAAAGCTGTCAGAGTAGCACGAGGGTCAAAAATTCCTGCTGAGCGAGCGAGGAGTTGACGAAGGACACCCAAAGCTGAGTCAACACTACCGGCATCATGTTGCTGGCGCAACAAATCCAGCTCCTTTTTCAAATCAGCAACAGCCTGAGGGGGCACTTGCTAGGGATAAACTCCCCAAAAAACGGAACAAAATTAACATAATGTAAGTGAAATATAAAACTTCAACTTACACAAACAAAACAACAAGACTACAGGTGAATGACATGTGAAAGGGAGTGTTAAATTCCACGCGGAAGAACACAATACAGTACTAAATGAATGAAGTGCAAATAAGTATTCACAAAATAATAAATAAACCGCGCCACGAATTTGAATTTGTGTAAACTGAAGCGCCTTTAAAACTACCTACAACGAATAAACAACTCAACAACGATTGAGTGCACTTAGAAACAACATCCGTGTGCATGGTGCAGTCCCTGGGCTAAAGTAAACTACTTGTAAAAAACACTGGAATGGCTTACAATAAAAGCAAAAGAATGCAAGGAACTAATGACCAAAAATATACAAGCAGATAACAAAAAATAGCCGAACTGATGACCAACTGTCAAACTACGAATTCTAGATACATCTGGATGCATGTAAAAGAAGAAGACGAACTAAACCAACAACAAACAAATACGACCGAGCAGGCAGTATTTTCAACAACACTGATATATTTAGAGCTGCTGAATCTGGAGCACTGGATTTCCCTGATGCTGAACAACTTGATGGTTTTACCGATGACCGAATCCCTTATTTCTTTGTTGGAGATGAGGCATTTGCATTAAAAACCTGGATGCAACGGCCATATCCTGGAAAAAAGTTGTTGGAGGCAAACAGAATCTTCAACTATCGCCTCTCAAGGGCAAGGCGTACAATTGAAAATTCCTTTGGTATTCTTGTAGCCAGGTGGCGTATCTATCACTGCCCTATTCAAACATCAGTACAAACAGCTGAGAATATTGTTAAGGCAACTGTTTGCCTACACAATTACCTTAGACAGACAAACACTGCGTCATATTGTCCATCAGGTTTTTTGGATAGTGAGGACAGTACAGGACAAGTAAAACCGGGAGAGTGGCGACAAATTGTAGCACAATGTGGCTCAAATGGTGCATTGAAATCACTTGCATCTGCTAGAGGAGCAAGGCATCCAAAAGATGCAATGAAAACTCGTGAAATTCTGAAAGAATATGTTAATGCAGATTGTGGATCAGTTTCATGGCAGTGGGATTATGTAAGAAGTAGAGGCAATGTACTTTCACAAGCATGATGGTATCATTGTATAACTAATTCAGAAACAGAAAGTTCTCTTAGGTACTTGGTGGTCACTAGCATTAACTTATAAGTACACACTGTCAAAAGCCTTTTTTTTTAGCTACATAAGCATACACATAAAAACATACATGCAGACTCCAACAGTGCTTTCAGGTTAACTACCTTGGTGCCAAAGGGGGTTATTTAACCATGAGTCACTTGTGTACACACATTCTCATGTCTTATGCCTATACAGCTAGTGTCAGCCATCCCAGAACACTGATCATGCTAGCTTTTTGTTATGATGAACTAAGAACTTTTTATTCTTAAAATACAGAAGAATAACAAGTAAATGTCAGGTGCTGAATTTAATGAACGTCTCATGTATACAAACAGTGTAGTCTTTTTTCTGTAATGAGAGAAAGATACTTGTAAGAAATTAAGTACAGTATTCAATCAGATTTCAATTTCGATCATACAGGTAGTTTATGATTTTGTTGACAAGTAAATGTTAGAAATTGAACAACAAACTGTAAACTGTGAAGGCTGTAACTTACAATGTTGTTTTGTTACTATGACATCAAACATAAAAGATTTTTTAAACCATGTTCTACAAACTGTACTTGGAGGTCATTGAACCTTTATCAAAGATATCACAACATTAATTTATTAAAACACAAAGATAGAATAATTTTTTCTCAAATGACTTTCTGTGAATTGTTGAAGTCATGTTTGCTTATACTTGTTGAAAAAATAGCCAGCTGGATAATTAGGTATACCATAATCTAATCCTTGTGATACTTCAGTGTTTGCTGAAGTAGCACCTGTTGGAGGATGATACTCATTTCTTGCATCAGGCCCTACTGTGTTAAGCATGTAATAGGAGGGCTGGGTTTCAGTTGAGGTGTGTGCCAATAAGTGCTTATATACTAGGCTCTGACCATTAATTTAACTTCTGGTTTAAGTTGCTTTATTTGTGTAACCAGCAATTCACCAAACAGTACATCCTCATCTTTCAGTGTTGTCTGCTCCTTGCGTTTCAAGCTTTCCCCAATGGCTTTGAAGGCATCAAGTTCAGCTTCTTGAAGTCTTTCACTCAGGTCATTTCTGGCCTTCCTTTTCTTTCCTTTTACAAGCTTCCTGCTGAGACAAATTAGAAAAAAAGAAGAAAAGAAAAGATTGTAAAACTACCCAAATTTATACTTTATTAAGCTTTCAGTATTTAGCCAGACACTTTTTTATCAAATCAAGAAGCTGTTTTACAGATGTAATGAAAAATAATAAATGCCTACCAGAAAATAGTTACAGTTCTTTGATAAAAAATTGTGAATGTATAGTATGTATGATTGTATAGTATATTCACCAATTAAGAGATGGCTCCTTCACACCACTGCTGCTCGTGTCACTTGGTGTATCTGGTCTTTCGTCATCGCCATCTTCCTGGTTTTCGTTGTCAGAATCAACATTTATCACGTAGTTGGATGAGGTTTTTCTAGGCTGCACATAGGGATCAAGCCAGCTCAAAAATGAATACATTTCTGAAGCTTCCACTTTAGCTTCCCTTACTTCATCTGTTGAAGTCCCAGAGACTTTTTTGCCCTCGATTTTCTTCTTGTCTCTACTGTATTTGTTTCTTAAGTACTGGAATAGTTTAGAGGCCTCATCTCCTAAAATGTTCAATACAAAATAAGCTTAAATATAACTATTAATTACTGGGTTTGGGGCTATGATGATTTTTGAGGAGGGAGCCATCAATTTTCATTCAATCAACTGGAAAAAGAAATTAATGTGTTGAACAATCAGTTTCTTGGGTAGCTTAAATTGAAATTATCAGGGTAAGTTATTGGAGATTATAGAAAGTTTTATAATGTCCACTCCCCCATAACAAACGAATAAAAAATATTTGTGTAAAAGGACACAATACATATCACAGTGTATATGTAATTCAATAACTTCAATTGTATTAATATTTCACTTTGTTCTATTGTATCATATTGTTAAGATTGTTAACCCAGAGGCGAATTTAATAAGCTGTCAAAACAATGCAACGTGCATCACTTACCATTCTGTAATCCAACCTCCTTTGCTACATCACTCCAAGCCAACATTTTCTTGTTTTTGTCCTTAAAGTCTGGGGATGTTTTGTCATATAAACACGGATATTTGCGGACCGATTCGGCGAGCTTTTCGTTTAGCTGTGTCGCCATGTTTTCAGCTGTCAGAGCGGGCCTGGATTTTATTTTTGGTGTATTCCGCTGACAAGAAAACTCTTATGCTTATGCTTATGCTTATGTACTGCCTGGTTCACACTCAAGGATTCACAACATAAGCATAAGCATAAGCATACGAAAATGGAAAAAGTTCCATTCCTTGTGCTTATGCTTATGCTTATGCTTATGTAACCCCGGTTCACACCTATTTTTCTTATGCTTATGCTTATGCTTATGTCAAAGTGTGAACCAGCCTTAAGCAATATGCAAGTACATCCATTCCAATGTTTGGCGAGATGGTTTTGAATAATGTTTAGCTTTGTTTTAGCGATGGAATAATCCTGACCAATTGCATCCCTTGCTTATGCTTGAAACAGGGGAAATGATTGTCTATATAGATTTATTTTCACAGAACATGTATAATGTGTGTTTTAATATAATATATACACATCATTCAGTACCCTTTTTATGTTTATGTTTATGTTTTTATGTTTCATTATTAGTCAAGCAGCCGAGACCCGAAAATTAGGGTTTCGTTCAACCCAAGTGTCAGAAAAGGTTTGACAACGGATTTCCATAGAACAAGACCTGCTGATCAATGCTAGCTACGTTGTAGAGTTGAATTGTGGTATAGGTGACGAGTTAAGGGGATGTTTTTGAAGGCAACCCATCTCACAGCATGGAAACGAGGCTACATTATTAGCCTTTTGTAATCTCCTTTATTTCACGGCAAAAAGCACTAAAAAACCAGTAAAAACCTCACAAATAGTTACTTCTCAATAATTTACAGTCATAGGATACTAAACATGTCCTAAAAGAGATCACGTGACCAGTCACGTGACTTCCAGAAGGCAACAAAAAGGCGGTTGGAGGCTACTGATGCCTTATTTCTATGGCTTTACTGCCGATAACTTGAAATTTGTCGCTTTATTTTCCATTATATAACAAATTCTGCTATCTGGTCGTCAACCAAACTGTTCACAAAGAAACAAAACCAAAATAAAGATAACAGCAACCATTAATTAGGCGTTAATTAAATTTGCCGTAGTTTAAAAATGACAAATTTCAAGTAATAATTTTTTCTTTCGTTTTGATCCGTCATGTGTGTTGATTGAATTGTTCTCATCAAAGCTTAAGATATTAGCATTGCTTTGTATTTCGATTTGAGGAACAATCCTTTCTTTGTAAGTTACGATTTTATCATCTTGATAAAGGTGTGCACTGTTGTCTTAGCTTTTGCATAAAAAGAACAAAACAATATCATCCACTTGAATTGTGCCTATTTTCTTGTAAAAGCATTATTTCAAATAGGTAATTCGCGTAAAACTACAGCCGAAAGAATAAAGACACCCTTTTTTTCTGCTTTCACGTCAAATCGAGGCTCTGGCCGCCTCGTTTTGATGGATAAAGCGCCAGATCGAGGCTACAACATCGAACATGGCGGCCCCCATGGACGGAGCTCTGCAGTGTCTGTAAGTATGTTTCTTTTTCACAATAACTAGACTTTTTGTATGTAGAATAACAAACAGAAGAAGAATTATTAATGGCTGACTTCTTGTTAAAAGAAATGTCTCTTGATCTTTGTATGCCTTCAAAAGTAAATAGAACCTTTTCGCTTTTACAGTAGCTATATGATTCAGTTAGAGAAACAATATTACAATTCAAACTTTTTTTAAACTTGTTTTACTTTTACTTGAATTCCATCTAAATATATCAACATAATTTGTAATTAAGAATGTTTATAGTATGCAAAAAATCAAATTTCAAAATCACTATCGATACTGCTGACATCGAGTGTTCTCTCGACTTCTGATGAATAACTTTTGCATCGGTTATCTTATTACCTTACTTAGTAGAATATTCTTTTGCAAACTTTTGACAAAATTATCCTATATCTGTTAGATTTCGTCTTCAAGTATTTATGGGGCTTTTTTTGGTTGTTACGTTTAGCTAAAATGGCTAGTCCAGACAAGGAGAGTAGTGCGGCCGCCGATGGCTTCGCCATTCCATTACCTCCGGAGCCAAAGAAAAGGAAGATTACAACTAACGAAAAAGTATGTATAATTTGTTTAAATTACGTTCCCGACACTCCATTGCGAAAAGCAAAGGAATCATCCATCGAGAAATTGATAAATGTGTCAAAACAACGCTGTGATGATGAAGTGGGAACTAGGCTTCAGGAAATTGGCATCACTACCAACACTGAAGTCCACTGGCATGGTAACTGTTACGCCTCGTACACCAGCGTACAAAACATCCGTTACGCATCCTCATCTACCGACACCAAAGAATCCTATGAAGACAGCGAAGAGGCTAGTCAGGCTAATATGTCGCGATCACGAAGAGACCCGATCGACTGGTCGAAGTGTTTTATATGCAGGAAAAAGACCTACAAGAGGTGCAGCACTTTAACAAATATCAGCACGTTTGAAGCTTGCGAGAGCGTACGTTTAGCGGCAGAGGGGCAAGGTGATGACTCTATGCTTCACATCCTGCACAGTGTAAATGGTGACCTTATTGCAGCGGAAGCCAAGTACCACAAGAACTGTTTTGCCCTGTATGTGAGTAAAAGAAGTAAAGCGAATAAAGAAGACGGCAGGGAATCTGTGTACGATAAAGCCTTCCAAGTGCTAGCAAACAATATCACTGCTGGTATCGATCAAGGAAGAGCATACGACATGACGTCACTTCTCAACAGGTTTCGAGATATTCTTGCAGGGTTGCAGTCTAGTCAGACGGGCGCAGGCGGTGACCCAGCCAGTTACACATCCCAGCGTCTAAAAGTGCGTCTACAGAAGCAGTTTTCGAGCAATATTGTGTTTCATCAACCAGCTGACCGTAGTAAACCCGAGTTGATATACTCCAGCAAGGTAAATGTCCAGGCAATTCTCAACGCATGGTCAATTTTCAAATCACCAGTCAACGATACAGAAGACAAGGAGGAGACCGCACATTTGGCGGAGATATGTCGAGTGGCGAGGTTGATTAAAAGAGAGATACAAAAATGTAAAGGAATATCGACCAGACCTCTTGACGTTCGAGATATCAGTGCACACTCCAGCAGACGTCTTATTCCAGACTGCCTTTATCTGTTGTTAAAGCTTCTTATCACGAATAATGACAGCAGTATACCATCTGAACAGTGTACCAGGATTGAAGACGAGCGTCAAGTCCTCAGCTTAGCCCAAGACATTATCCACTGCTGTACGAATGGTCGTGTCAAACTCACTAAACACACGAGCCTGACCATGTGCATTCACCACCTAACGTCATCAAAGCAGCTTATAGCACTTCTGAATAGAATGGGACACTGTGCATCTTATGACGAAATGCGTGCAGTTAATACTAGCATCGCACTAGAAGTCATTGCAAAGGCTAACCAGCATGGAACTGTTATTCCTTCCAACATCGCACCAGGTCCATTCGTTCAGATCGCAGCCGATAATAACGATTTGAATGAAGAAACCATCGACCGTAAGAATACCACACATGCAACGACAATGGTAATATATCAGAAGAAACCTTTTGGTCCAGATCCGCCCCCCCAATACGTCTTGCCGAACAAACTGGACGGCGACGATCTCTCCAAACACCGACTTCCGTTTATCTCATCGAAGACTGCTCTGCAAGAGGAAGACGTCCAACAGTTACCGTCAACGCTATTGACAAGGATTGGTACAAGAGTGAATGCGACGAAATGCGCCAAGCTTTCAATGCTGATGAAATCTGGGCTCTACTTCGTCTATGCCCCAGGCGTTTGGGGGAGATTCAGATCCCTGGTATGTTCGAGAAGCAACCCATCCCAAGTTGGAGCGGCTTTAACGCCATTCTATTTCCAGATCTGCCCATGAAGACCAGCATTGGCTACTGTCCTATGATTGACGGATCATCCACTGAGTTTTCTACTATCTACACAGTCCTTAAGCATGCACAGAGGATAAGCGCCGCCATGGGCCAAGAGGACACAGTCGTCACTTTCGATCTCGCCATCTACATGAAAGCAAAAGAACTCCAGTGGAGGTTCCCTGACGAGTTCTCTGATGTCGTGATACGCATGGGCGGTTTCCATGTTGCCCTTAACTTTCTTTCTTTGCTAGGAAAGAAGTTCGCAAACTCAGGACTTGAAGATCTTCTGATTGAATCGGGTGTCTATGCAGCGGGTACGACGTCTGTTCTGATGAAGGGCAAATCTTACAACCGAGGTGTTAGAGCCCATAAGCTATGCTTTGAAGTATTTTTCCGTCTTATGTGGAATGCTTTCCTTTCTTGGTACGGATAATTGCACAAAAGTATCGCCTCAGAAGAACCCACACTGCGCAAGTTAGTGGATTGTGTTACAGTGGTGCAGGACCGGAAGGAGGATGCGTGTCAAGCAGTGCAAACACTCGAGTCAGACGTAACCGAGCTAACGTCTCTATTCCGTGAGTTCAAAGGCCAGAACAGATCCAAGTCCAAACTATTTGCTTTTTGGGAGGAATATGGGGCTATGGTGTCTCTCTTGCTCCAGTTCATAAAAGCAGAGCGAACGGGAAATTGGAACTTGCATCTGGCCAGTGTTGCCGCTATGATACCACACTTTTTTGCTATGGACAGACAGAATTATGCAAGATATTTGCCAGTTTATCTTGCTGACATGAGGCAACTTGAAACCAAGCATCCCACCGTCCACAAGGAGTTTCTTTGCGGGAACCATTCCATTAGCCGTTCGGGACACGCGTATTCACAAGTGTCAACTGACATGGCACTGGAGCAGTCCATTAATGCGGATTCAAAGTCAATGGGGGGAGTGATTGGGATATCACACAGCCCTGCTACTCTCGACCGCTGGTTCCTAACCATGCACGAGCGGGCATCCATAACGACAGCTCTCAAGGAACTGTATGGACTTCAGGACGATGGTAATAGTGTACACAAGGAGGTAACACCAAGGAGGGTTCAACGGGATGAAGAGGACGTAAAGAAGATGATTGGCTGTTTTTCATCTGGCCTAATGACAGATCCTTTTACTCAAGATTCAGACGTGTTACTGAATTTCGCCACGGGGGCAGTGTTGCCAGGAGATGTAGCAGAGAGCCTTGTCAGCAGTACAGAGAAAGGGCGAGAACAAATGAACAACTTTGTTGAGAAGCGCCTTGCCACCAGTGTCATAAGTTTCTGGGAGCCACTTCGGAAGCTCAAGATCAAGACATTCAGCAGCACAAACAAGAACATCTCTCTCAAGTCGAATGATAAACTTGTGACTGTGAACGCCGATAGGGACTTGTTCGGACGGCTGCTAATCGTTTCCAACGTACGCCAGATCAACCTCAAGGAAGTTCTATGTTACGAGCTCTCTCCAGTTCCATGTTCCCTGGCACATCCAGACGGAGGTTTGAGGAAAACGGCAAAGTGTGTGCTGTCCAGTCTTCTTGAGAAGGATGTCAACATACTTACTAGGCTTCCTGTATCACCGCTTCCTACAGTTCACGTCATCGATGGAATGGCTGTTGTTCAGATGTCGAAGACCGCAGGAGCCTGTACCTTTGGGGAACTCTCAGAGAAGTACTACAGCATCTTTACAACGCCTCTGTCCTTGAACAACTGCACCCAGGTCCACGTGGTATTTGAACAATACTGGGACATTTCAATCAAAGCTGGCGAGCGGCTCAGGAGGGGTGCATCTAGTGCTCTTGAGATACAGATCGGAGGCCCTGCTACTCCTATACCTAAGCAATGGGGAAAGTACATCGCCAATCCCAAGAATAAGGTAATACTAATTTGATGGTAGCCAAAAGATCCATAGGGTACTTAACGTCATAATTTGACTTAACATTGACGTTGTTTTATTTTGTTTGTTTTAAAGGTGAACCTGTGCAACTTCCTCACAACGTCGATATGCAGTATCGGACAAGACAGGCTTACAGAAGGCAAGGAGCTTGTGATTGGAGGTGGTCATCAAGATGGTGAGAAGGCAGTCAGGATTTCAAGGGGCCACTGTGGAGATGTTGTCGAGCTCAGGTCGAACCATGAAGAGGCAGACACCAGAATGCTGTTACATGCCCGTCATGCAGCAAACGCAACGACAAGAGTCGTCATCCAGTCACCCGATACTGATGTTCTCGCCCTTAGTGTCTGTCATTTCACAAGCATCGGCAGCCAGGAGCTCTGGTTTCGAACCGGCGTTAAAGACAAGCTTCGCTTTATTCCAGTTCACGCCATATCTCAAGTCTTGGGGGAAAGAATGTGTAAGGCGCTCCCCGCATTCCATGCACTAACCGGGTGCGACTCTACGAGTGCTCTGTCTGGCATCGGGAAGAAGAGAGCATGGGCTGCTTTAAATCGCAGTGTTATCCACCAGGAAAGCCTTTGCCGGTTAGGAGAACAGCAACAGATAGATGAAACAATAGCAGCAAAGTGCGAGGCCTTCATCTGCGCCCTTTACCCATTGTCTAGAAAGACAGCACACACGTCCGACGAGTTGCGTTACCTGCTGTTCTGCCAGAAGAAGCAGAAAAGTGAAATGCTGCCCCCTACTTCTGACTCCCTCCTGCAGCATATGAAGCGTGCAAACTATCAGTGTTTTGTTTGGAGGCATTCGCTCGATGCAGTGCAAGACATACAGCCCTCAGAAGGTCATGGATGGGTGAGAGACGGCGAGGTTTTAAATCCCCTGTTAATGACGAAAGCTCCAGCGCCAGAATGCTTACTAGAGCTAACCACTTGCCAATGCGAGAAATCTGAGTGCCAGAGAAATTGTTCCTGCCGCAACTCGGAACTCGCCTGTACAGAGGCCTGTCTATGCATGGCAGAGGAGAACGTATGCAAAAATCCCCATGGTATTCCCTGCACCGCTGATTCAGACTCGGAGGAGAGTGATCTTGAGTAGAACCCGTATCCACTGTCATGATGACAGGTTGCACTAGCTATAGTTTTCCAAAGCTCGAATAACTGCTATCTTTTGTATCCTTTTCTTTACAAATTTCAGACGATTAGGAGTGATAATGGATTTGGCCTCGTTTTCATGTAGGCGAATACCAGGGCCTCGAGCCCTAATATGTACTGATTTTAAGTCCGAAAAGTGACGTGAACAGTTTGGTTGACGACCAGATAGCAGAATTTGTTATATAATGGAAAATAAAGCGACAAATTTCAAGTTATCGGCAGTAAAGCCATAGAAATAAGGCATCAGTAGCCTCCAACCGCCTTTTTGTTGCCTTCTGGAAGTCACGTGACTGGTCACGTGATCTCTTTCAGGACATGTTTAGTATCCTATGACTGTAAATTATTGAGAAGTAACTATTTGTGAGGTTTTTACTGGTTTTTTAGTGCTTTTTGCCGTGAAATAAAGGAGATTACAAAAGGCTTATAATGTAGCCTCGTTTCCATGCTGTGAGATGGGTTGCCTTCAAAAACATCCCCTTAACTCGTCACCTATACCACAATTCAACTCTACAACGTAGCTAGCATTGATCAGCAGGTCTTGTTCTATGGAAATCCGTTGTCAAACCTTTTCTGACACTTGGGTTGAACGAAACCCTAATTTTCGGGTCTCGGCTGCTTGACTATATGTTTATTAAGAGACCCCTTTAGGGTGCTCTAGAAATTTTGTTTTTGAATTTCTTTCAAAAATAGACAATAAAATTTCATTTAAAACTTTGTTGCTAAAATTTTTGTTGTTTATTTGGTTTTAACTTTTGTTTCCCGATGGAGCCTGTGAATGCTCTTTATTATTTTTTATTTAACCTTTGATAGATAATACAGTAAAAATGGGGAATAGTTAATTAGTGAGCTCACTATTAATTTAGATTATACCATCTTGAAAAATCAAAAACATAGTCCTTTTCTCGTCAGGAGCCCAGAAGGACTACGTGGTAATAGGTCGGGTGGGCGGGGAGATTTGTTTACCGTGGTGGAGGGGGAATGGGAATGAGTCGATTTGTGGAAATGAGCAAAATATTAATGCCTATTAACCTGCACGTTTCAAACCATCTGGTACCATTTGGCTGGGCCCTACGCGCAATTTGACCTTCAAAATGGTATATTTCATAGATGGGAGTTATGTACTGTTGTTTTACCTTTCCTTTGCTCCGTTTGGTGACTCCTTTGGTTGGCTTTGTCTCTGACGCGGCTACACTGTCACCTTCTGTGATCTTTGTGACGAGGGTTTTGGAAATTCAAAATGGCGGGTGAGTACTTTTACGCTGTAAGCAACTTTAACACGATGTAAAATCGCAAGATTTCTAGTGATTCCTTACCTTTTCTTCTGCAACGATTTCGTTGTCCATTTTTTGTTTGAAATCTCGACCGAAGATTGCGAATTTGACACGACATGAACTACGTGAGTGCAATTTAGCTCGCGCTCGTTTAACTTTTGGAAGCTGTGATTTTCCCCTGTGGAAAATTTTATGGTAAGACCTGTATTTGTTCTTTCAAAAATTTAAATAAGAAAAGTGCGGAAGTGCAAGGTGGTTGCTCCATACTGATGTTTCTTTTGCATGATTTGTTTTGGTGCCAGCTAGGGTGAAAGGAAATGCTTGATGGGTTAAAATTTTATAATAATGGTCGCAAGGGTTTGGCTATTTGAAATTTAACGCCGTTGGAATTTAAATTCTTCTAGAAATATGGCGTAGTACTTAAAGGAACCCTCCACTGTTTTTACAAATATCGCTTAAAATGTTCCAAATGTGCTTATTAATAGACCTGATATTAAAAAAATGCCTTACCTAGCGAACTGATTTTCTTTTCGATTTTCAAAGAACAGCCTTTAAGCCACTTCGAACTTCCGGCGGCCGCCATCTTGAATAGCGCGCAGTGCACTGTGGGCTGATGACGTATCGTGGTTGCTCGTGTGGCGGCTTCGCGGTAAATTTGAGTTGTAAAATGCCTCACTGCGTAGCTTTTGGCTGCAACAAACAGACTAAATACCGCAAAAACCCAAGTGTAAGCTTCCATGCTTTCCTAAAAGATGAAAGATTTCGCCAAGCTTGGGTTCGAGCGATCGGAAGGACGTCACTGCCAAAAAATCCTCGCCTTTGCTCTGAACATTTTGAAGCCGGCTGCTACGAAGATAGAGTCAGACTTGAGGGTGAACTCCTCGGTTCGTGCCCTTGGAAAAGAAAGCTCAAGCCGGATGCTATCCCCACGATCTTCTCACACAAAAAAGCCGCGCCTACTCGTCTGACAAGCAGAAAACGAGCAGAGAAAAAACAACGACAAGAGGTTTGTACCCAAAACTCGAGACCTTTCTCTTGAGATATGAGGACTTCATTTTCGTCGCATGTTTTTGGTTACAAATCTATGATTTTTTGAAGCAGATCTTCGTTTTATGGTTTAAAATCATTGCCTGAAAGTGTAGTTAATTCGCGGTCGAATTCTTATCTCACCACACATTAAAATAAATTTTGTGTTAGCTAGAAAAGATGACAGATATTTTTTTCTAGCATTAGTTTAATGGTCAATATTCCATCATATTTTCTTCCCTTCAATCTTGAGATCTCCATTTTTTAGCGGTAATTGTCGCACCTTCGCTTTCATCAGAAATACCCATAGATGGGCTCAGATTGTCATCGCACTGTTCCATAGTCATCTTTTTTTTTTTTTTTTTTTTAACTTTTTCACTTCTGTTTGATCCTATATCTATCTAGACCCTAGATGCCATGTTACAAAGCACGTCGCATTCGAAAAATGACAAGAATCAAGAAATGGTCATGACAACTGAAGAAATTACTGAAGAAGTCACTAATGAAGAAATTGATACAAGCTTACTAGAAATCGAACGCCCAACCACATGTGAAATGGCTTCGCAAACAGAATGGCCGGAAACGACGAGTGTACAAATCAGTGAAACATCAAGAACCGTAACGGTTACAACCTGTGATGTTGGATGTCAATTCCCTCTTGACATTACAGAGGAAGCTTTATCAGATCATAGTTACGTTTTGAAAACCATCCAAAACACAGCACCCAGCAATTTCTTACCTGACAATGCTGATGACATTGTAAAAGATTCTATTGTTGTTGAAGATGGATATGATTCCCAAGTTGAGCTTTTTCCAGATTTGGATGATGATGCTCCCCCTGTCAGGTGTGAAAGAAGTGAATGTCTAAAACTGAATTCTGAAATAGAGCTAGAAGTTAAAGAACCCATGGACATAATTGTTTCTCAAGAAACAGCCACCAGTGGCTCACAATATACTCCAAGTTTAAAAAATGAAGATGGCTTCGGTACACGCAGCTCTCAGGACTCACAAGAATCTAATAGTGACAGTGCAAACGCATGCACACATAGCACTTACAAAGAACGAGTTTTCATGGTTTATGAGGAGCAATTGAAAGAGTTATTAAGATATTGCCCTAAGTGTGGCTCTCTTATTATTCCTGAGAGCACTGTTGAAGTTGAAAATGAAGGCTCTCAACTTTCTCTAAAACTAACTTGCATCAATAACTGTGAGTACCTGTGGCAATCACAGCCACCATTGGCCAATATAAAAGGTGCTGGAAATCTGCTTTTCACAGCTGGGATCTTTTTTTGTGGTATTCCCTTCTCGAAATTCGCGGCACTGTCGAAGTTGATAAATCTTAAATTCATTGGTAAGGGAACATATTTCAACATTAGAGAACAGTACATCTTTCCTGTTGTAAGAACGACATGGCAGCAGCAACAACAGGAGATTTTCAGTGAATTGAAGGACAGGGAAGGTGGTGCTGTTTTAGCCGGTGATGGACGCTGTGACAGTCCTGGACATTCTGCAAAGTATTGCACTTATACATTTTTAGATGTAACAAGTCAAAAGGTAATTGATTTCAATGTGGTATCTGTGTCTCAAGTAGCTAATTCTAATCAAATGGAGAAAAAGGGATTTGTTCACACTTTAGCAAACATTGAGGCTAATGACATTGAGGTCAAATTGATATCAACTGACACACACTCAAATAAAGAAGGAAATGAGAGTAAACCATGCAAACATAGATCACCAGTTTAATCCTTGGCATCTGGCCAAGACAGTCAGTAAGAAGTTACCTGCAGCATCTAAAAAGTCTGGTTGCTCAGACCTTGCACCGTGGATTCCGTCCATTGTAAACCATTTGTGGTGGTGCGCGGAGAGCTGCAATAAAGATCCAGAGGTACTGCGAGAGAAATGGTTATCAGTAATGCACCACGTGACAAACAGGCACAGTTGGCCAGGAAACAAGACTTTCCACAAGTGTGACCATCCACCACTTTCACCAGAGCAGCAGCGCAAGAAGAAGTGGCTCAAGCCTGGTACTGCAGCACATACAGCAATTGTAAACATTGTTAAAGATAAGCTCCTCCTGAAAGACATCATCCACCTCACACAGTTTGTGCACACCACAGCTCTAGAAGTGTATCATTCAATGTACCTCAAGTACTTGCCAAAGCTGCAACACTTCACCCATGATGTCATGAAAGTTTGTACTATGTTGGCAGCACTTGACCACAACAACAATGTTAACAGACCACAGGTAAGCTTCTTGAGATTTTCCCCCTTCTGCAGTGGATAAATTAATAGATGGCTTGTGAAAGAGCAGAAATTATATTTTGTGTAACTCATACTCCAAATCAGTTAGTTAATAAAAGAAAGGTTTATTAATATACATACTTTACTTCAAACTAGGCCATCATCCAAGCTGGCGAATGTCGGGGGGAGCCTAGATTTAAAATCTCCTGGAACAAGGTGTCCAAGAGATTTGGAGCTGAACCAGTCCTGGAAGAGAAGTCCTATCAATATCTTGAGGACATGCTGCAAACAGCATTTTTGTTGGCAGCATCAGGAAAGAAGCCAGCCCCTAAGCACAAAGATAGGTCTGGGGTTATGGCACCACTACAAAGGCCTAATCGGAATGACATTATTGAAGCAAGAGTCCGGTTATCTAGATTTAAGAAGAATTAGCTCCTCTGCTAGCTATAGTTTAACCTACAACTAGACTCCATGTGCAAATTTATTAATACAGGGTCACTTATAAATATATTTATTGAGTAATTTTCATTTCAGTGTGGGAAAACCAAAACCTTAAGTTCTTACCTGGCTAATTTCAAATGACAAAGATGATGCAATGAACCAATCATAAGAAAAAGCAACATAATATGTCAATGTTCTTTGTAAACTATCATAGACTCTTGCTTAAAATTTACAAAATCGTTTCTCTTTGTTAAAAGAAATATAATTAAGTTCCTTGAAGATACATGTTATCTGATTAAAATATTGTTTTACAGTGAAAATATTTTATATATTTAAAAAGTCTCTCCAGGCTTCATCAAGCTCACTGTCAAATGAGCTGTCATCATCATCTCCTGCTATGTATCCTGTGTACATGCCATCTGGTGCGGGAAATGTAGCTCTGATTTTTTTAACAGCACACGATGGTATTACACGGCGAATGTTTTTACCAAGGTAGCCATGGGCCCACCAGGTAAACTGCCTGTATGCAGCATACCGCAATGACCTGAATAAGAAAATTTTCCAAAATGAGGTGAAAAATATTGTAAGCTATGTTTGCCAATAAATAAAAGCTTAATTTTAAGCTTAACTTGAGTGAAGGTACAGCAATGTATTGACCAGATTTCATTTTTACTTTTTCTTTTGTGATGAATATCACTTATAAATATATTGCAGTAGTGTCCTGTTAATAACAGTTGTCTGAAGCATTTTCTGGAACATCATTTATCATCCTAAATAAAAATATTATTTTTTGTTTATGTTGTTGAATTTGCTGCATGAGCAATCTGTCTTCTCACTAAAAAGCAACAACCGATTAAGACGTTTGATAAACTAGATTTTTACACAAGATAACACACCTGTTAGATACTTGTTGCCTATCAGGAAGGCCGGCACTTTCACGATCGTGCAAGCTGACCAAAGCGGTCCATAGTACATCTCTGTTGAGGCACACCGCCTCAAAACTATCGTGTGAAGTAATGCAAGACAGGTCTAGGACGGAATGTCCGGGACAACAGTTAAGTTAGTTCGATCTTTCTGACGAATTTTATACTATAATGGGATCAGGCCACAAATGGTTATTTCTAACAGTACAGAAAACGTTCTCTGTACATTAAATTTCTAAAGAATCAAATGGCCTTTATGAACGAGCAATCTCAAAACAAAGAAATTAACAACAGTTTAATTCCATTACCACAGATTTATTACCACCTCATTTGTTTATACAAAAATAGCTTAAGAAACACGGCTTTTCGAAAAAAAAACCAGCATCGATGTCCTCTTTACATCTACATTACAGTGTACCTTCAACAATTTTGGACAAAAATGTCAGCTCTTTACAGCAAACGCATTCTTTTTCACTCAGCATTGCAACACATCGTTCACATGAGCACCAAGACGTGTTTGACCGGCGATTCTCGTTTCCTTCATTTGAAACTGAATCTTCTTCTACTCCTTCTTCTTCTTCTGCGGCACTTTGTGGTTGTTCTTCGCTAGAAGAATACTCCGGCTCAAACTGATAGGGCGAAATCTGCGACATGTTTACAATATAAAACACAGCATGACAACCACGATACGTCATCAGCCCACAGTGCACTGCGCGCTATCCAAGATGGCGGCCGCCGGAAGTTCAAAGTGGCCGAAAGGCTGTTCTTTGAAAATCGAAAAGAAAATCAGTTCGCTATGTAAGGCATTTTTTTTTATATTGGGTCTATTAATAAGCACATTTGGAACATTTTGAGCGATATTTGTAAAAACAGTGGAGGGTTCCTTTAAGTTACGATGATAAGTTGGGTGAAATCGACATCTTGGTTGAAATCGACATCAAATTGTGTTTTGTCTATTCACTGACTCGATGGCTTCAAATGCGTCTCCTGCGGTAAAACTTAACGCGTGGAAAAAGGCTGTGAAGAATTCACGGCATGCGACTGGTTTGCTCAGGGATGAACTATATTTATTAAGCGATTTGTACGATAAACTGGCTTTATGCTTGTTGAAACTTTACAAATTTGACTTTGGGAACGATGAAGAGATCGTATTTCAAGCTGGCGAAATTTTAAGTGGTTCCGCCTGGAGTAAGGGAGATATTGAAGAAACTGATCTTAGGAGCAATTTGAAGGCGGATGTACTTGCTATTCAGGGTCAGATTGAAGATGTCTTAACTAAACGCATGAAGATTTAAGCTTGTGAGGTTTCCTTCTTAAAGAGAAAACTGAAAGGAAACAAAAGGGCTAAGAAGAAAAAACCAGGAGACTTAACATTTTTTGATAGAAACATGATGGAGGTCCGACTTGTTGCCAAAAAACTTGAAACTTTTTCTCGTAGAAGACATGAAATTTACAAGACTCAGTTGACTTATGGCATTAAATTATTTCGAGAAGAGTTGGAAGCGGAAGAGATCAGACTGGAGGAGACCCGAAAGGGGTCTAACTTGCATAATTTTACGTTGATTGATGTTGAGGATACTTATGGTTCCATTCTAAGTAAGAGCGGAGGGTTTGTTCCAATGCAAGGAGTTTCAGAGTCTTCTTTGAAAATAGTTAAAAAATTTAAATGTCATGCTGAGACTGCTCTGTTGAAATATGTTTGTATTGTTACCGGTCAAAGGTTTAAATCCTTGGGTAGAAAAGGTAGTATTGGATCTGTAAGGGCTAAAATTAGATACAACCTTTCGCATCCTTGATTAGGCCGTTGTGAGAGAGATTATGTTTATGCAACTTTAGAGTTGATCGATAGGTTTGTTTTGAAAAATAGGCGACCGGAGAAAATTCAAGAAACTACTTGTAGGAAGGGAAGGCGGGATAAGTTATTAGTTCATAATCTGGGTAAATTTTTAGATGGCCTTCCTGTGAGCGACAAGAAGATGGGTTGGTCCTTGAATTCGTTGAATTGGTATCGGGATGAATATAAGCGTCAATTAAGTTCTTCTTCATATCGGTGGGTTGGGGGGTTGGAAATTTCTGAGAGATTAAAAGTTGGCTGCAGGAATGAATTAAAAGCGATGGTTGGAAAATACAAAGATATACTCAGTGATTCTGATTACGATTGGTTTAACCTAGAAGGGGACAAGGTTTACAATATGCCTAGTTTGAATGTACTCCCTAAGGTTCATAAATTGTCTGAGGAGGCTTCAAGTGCGAATGAAAAGTTACTTAGGGGTAGGCCTATTGTTACTGGGCACAGCTGGTGTTTAGTTGAGCCTTCTAAATTTATTCAGAAAGAATTGAGAAGTGTTATATTATTATTTCGCCAGTATAAAATGGCATACCCAACGCGTTGGAACTACTCCATCGCTAATGAACAAAAACAAATGACACATCTAACAACACACATTAAGCAATTTTAAATCATCTCGCCAAACAGCAGAATGGATGTACTTGCATTGGTCGGGCTCGTTTGTTTCGGTTGTTTGTTCAGGCATTACTGTGTTTCGGTGCAGTGTGGTTGTTCACTCCGCCGTTCTTTCGTGTGCGTGCTGGTGCTCTTGACATCTGAGAACACACATAAAAATAAAAACCGAAATATTAAAACCAAAAATCCCGAGATTTCAAGGTTTTAATATATAAAATGGCATACCCAACGCGTTGGAACTACTCCATCGCTAATGAACAAAAACAAACAAAAACACACAAAAACCAAAAACCAGTAGCCAAAAAAGAGCGGCACCCAAAATTAACTTAACCCGTAAACCTGCCAGACTATAATAGACCCTCTTAAAATAGGCAACTCAAAGTAAATTGAGGCATACAAATCAATTGAATCTAACATAAAATTTTAACACACACATTTCAACTTGTAAATAACACTATGCATTGTTCACCAATAAAGACCTTATTGATACCATCTATTTATTTTCACTACTTCAAGTACATGAAATTAAGTACATGTAATACCTAAATAATATTATAGAGTAATTTCTTCAATGACCATGTCTTTGGGAATTTGTAATCATGCAAAGACCATTAGTTGCTGAAAAAGTCCCCCCAAGAAAGGATGCTATCAATTGCTGCCCCAGGTCTCAATAGGAGCCCATTGCATGAAACAATAACATAACACTTAACAACCAGAGAAGAACTTATTAACCTTTTTAAAGTGGCTCCAAATAGTTTCCAGCACTTTCCAAGCATATATTTCTATGTGTAATAACTACCACTCCTTATTAATTGGTGGTACAATCATAGTCTCCAAAAATCTGCCCAATCACTGCCCAACATGATAATATTATTTTCGTGACACAACAGCCTACCATACTGGAATCTCTATTAAGCCACGTAAACCATTGCACATTATTTTCTTTTTTTAACCAACTGCAATTGACATGCAAATATTAACAACGTTGTTTAAGAAGAATATGGCAATTTTATGCCAACAGCTCACTACAAAAACAATGAACTTGCCAAAGTTAACACAATCTCCAATAAAATATACTGCTTCATGTACTGATTAACACCAGTGGGTTCATCATGTTTATTTCTACAATTGCTAGCAAATTCACAACTATTTATACAAATTAGCTTCCAAAACACTACAACCATAATGATTATAATATTCAATGCAGGTGGTTCACCATATAATAATTGCCCAGATTGTGAACAGAATTTTTCAAATCCAACCCAATTTCAGATAAAACAAACTTATTCCCTGTACCCTTTTTCAGACAAGTTCTCTCCACTACACACCTATGTTCAGAACTGGCATTTAACAAGATATTAGTTTAGAATTCCTTAGATTAAACCGCTAACAAAAAAACTGCTATATCAATTTCAACCCACATACTGTAACCCTAGATGAATTCCAGGCTGAGAACAGGTTCAAAGGTACTTCTAACAAGGCAAAGACAATGGGGCCCTGTTCATTGTTTTCTCACTCTAGCTTTACAGGTGTATACTCCATCTATCTTTCTGCTTGGAAAACCTCATTTCCATGATTCCCTATGAAACACCCATGGTAGTAAGCTATCTGAGTTCAGTCCTTATTATATAATATAATTAATACAATTAGGGTTACCCATTGAAATAATGCACCCCAATTACATCTATTCGTAATATTTTACCACAAATCATTTTTTGTTGCATCTTCATTGTGCTGATCTATGAGATACAAAACCAAAACCAAAAACCGCCATAGGTTCATGTGCTTTGACATCGGAGCAAATCTTGACAGCCATGAAAATAATTGCTCACAAACTTCAGTGTTAACATCCTGAAAGATGAAAAAAATTTCAGACACAATCAATTTATAGAGTAAATTCCTTTACCACAACATTATTTGTTATAGTTTTATTTCAATTGCTTATAAAAACCAAAGGTGGTTCAAAAATCTCAATGTCGCTCCCTACAACTTTATTTTCCCTAAATATAAGTGGAATAATAAAGTTATTTATCATTTTGGTTTACGCTATATGCTTACAGTTTTTCCCGTAAAACCCTGAACACCAGAAAAAATTCCAGAAATGCTTATTGGTTCGCAACCAATCACAAGTGAGATGAGAGCGCAAAATATAACTGCCAAAACACAGGATGCATAATTTATGACTTGATTGGAAACAACAGGCTGACTTTATCTTCCAACGAACAGCCTTTTCTTCCAAGAGTAACCCTCAAAAAACAACCTACCAAACTCGAAATGGATGTGGAAGCAGGTGTAATATTCAAAATTTACAACGATACAAGTTTTTGGAAGAAGGCTTCTCAGCTACAAAAAAACAGCTCTAAAATCACTAATCACAACAACTAGCATTACCCTTTGAACTGCCATGAAGCACACCGGTCAACCCCGCTGCTCATTGGTTCGTTATTTTTGCTCTCACACCGATGTCTAGCCTTGTATGATCCTATCTACTCAATTCAACATTGCTTTCCCCGTAATATGTCGTTAAACATATCATTTATATCTATTCTTTGCATACAAATAAGCTGGAACACAAAAAGTACAATTTCAGTCTTTAAATATGGTAAAATTGAAGATTTGTCTTGGAAGAAAAAGCCAGCTCGTTGTTTAGAATCAAATTGTGACTAATATGCTGCAGTTTGGCAGATATCTTTTGCGGTTTTATCTTGCATTTGATTAGTCGCAAAACAATAAATATTCCAGAAATTTTCTCTCGCATCCTCAATTTTACAGGAACAACTGTAATAAACTATCTCCCTTAACCCTTTACTTCACAAGAATGACTTAATAAATATTTCTGCGTCAAGGCCACATGATCTCCCTCAACAAAGAAAGAACCTTTGGAGTGAAAGGGTTAACTTCCAGCTGATATTACTCCGTCTAAAACCACACGATTTTACTTGCAAAGAGAGACCTTTTGGAATGAAAGGGCTAACTACCAGTCGCCTACCAGTATATGTAAAAACAAGTGTACACTGGAACGCTGATATTAAAACATATGTCAAAGTCAACTGTAAACGCAATTATATTAATTAGCAAGTGATAGGCATATTATTGTTTTTTTTTTCCAATCAAAAGAATTATGATCCTGCATTACCTTGAGCCGTTCATGGTAATATGGATTGCAATGAGCTTTACACCATTTGTCCACATGATTTTTTAAATGGAATTTATCTACCACCATTGACATATTATGCATCCTGTCTGCTGTTGGGGTCAACTGGCTTTTAACAGGATTGCATCCATACCTTTTAAGATGGCAAGCATCGTCATAGATAATAGTATCTGTTAAAATATTCAAGGAAGCCAAATACAGATTACTAATAATTTCCAACTGTTATTACATTTTAAATTTCAAATTGGCTACAAGTAAACAACGTAATGATCCTTTTCTTACTAGCAACATTTCTCTGATTGTAGAATATTCTTTCAATATACTACATAATAGTAAACAACACACAGGTTCTAAGATTAAATTAGTTGAAGGTAAACAACCTGATGTAACACACCAAAAAACACACATTGATGTTACCATTCAAGAAAATTTTGAAAAAAGGAATTTCTCAGACATTTACTTTAATATTGTTAATTACACTGAAATCAACAGCCATTGTTGGATCTTTATCAGCATCTGGCCAAAACACCTTATGTAATTTCCTTGAGAAAAATTATCAAAAAGCCCCTTATATAAATCATGTCTTTAAAATGGCCAGTTTTACTTCGCTGTCATAAAAATACAACACTCTCTAAGACTCGCTGCCGATTGCCAATTTTAAGACTCCTAAAAATTGTCGATTTTAAGACTCCATAAAAGTGACAATTTTAAGACTCCTTAAAATGGACGATTTTAAGACTCCTTAAAATGGACGATTTTAAGACTCCTTAAAATGGACGATTTTAAGACTCCTTAAAATGGGCGATTTTAAGACTCCTTCAAATGGGCGATTTTAAGACTCCTTAAAATGGACGATTTTAAGACTCCTTAAAATGGACGATTTTAAGACTCCTTAAAATGGACGATTTTAAGACTCCTTAAAATGGGCGATTTTAAGACTCCTTAAAATGGGCGATTTTAAGACTCCTTCAAATGGGCGATTTTAAGACTCCTTAAAATGGACGATTTTAAGACTCCTTAAAATGGATGATTTTACAACTCCTTAAAATGGACGATTTTAAGACTCCTTAAAATTGGCGATTTTAAGACTCCTTAAAATTGACGATTTTAAGACTTCTTAAAATGGAAAATTTTAAGACTCCTTAAAATGGACGATTTTACAACTCCTTAAAATTCGCGATTTTAAGACTCCTTAAAATGGACGATTTTAAGACTCCTTAAAATTGACGATTTTACAACTCCTTAAAATTGGCGATTTTAAGACTCCTTAAAATTGACGATTTTAAGACTCCTTAAAATTGGCGATTTTAAGACTCCTTAAAATTGACGCTTTTAAGACTCCTTAAAATTGCCGATTTTAAGACTCCTTAAAATAGACGATTTTAAAACTTCTTAAAATTGACGATTTTAAGACTCCTTCAACACTGACGATTTTAAGCCTCTCTAAAATAGCCGATTTTAAGGCTCCTGTAAAGTACCGATTTTGGGACTGGCGATTTTAAGACTGACGATTTTAAGCCTCCCAAAAATTGCCGACTTTAAGGCACCTGTAAAGTACCGAGTTTAGGAATGGCGATTTTAAGACTTCCTTAAATTGCAAATTTAAGACTTTACACTTGCCGATTTTCGGTCTACTTAAAATTCGTCGGTGGGATCGGATTCTTTACCTTTACCGACTTGACAGTCGCACCTTTAAGACTCCTCCTTTTTGCGTATTTAAAGACTCAAAATTGCCGATTTTTGAATTTCCATATGTAAGATTTCTGGCTCTCCTAAAAAGCCCCACTTTTAAGACTCCCTAATAGTCTCCTTTTTAAGACTCCCTAAAAGTTTCACTATTAAAGGATTCACTTTTAAGACTCCTTGCATAGTCTCCTTTCTATCAACTTTTACGGCTTATTAAGCGCCAAGTTGCCGACTATCTTTGAGTAGTCTCATACTAGAGCTTTCATTGGAGAATTTGGGCAGATGTTGATTATCTTCCGACCTTTTTTTGTCGTTTTTCAGAGTGAAGGGCTATATGTAATAAGTTCAAAATGCTGTTTCAGAAAGAATTGAGAGGACTGGACTGTGACACCCCTCCAACCAAAATTCAGATGGACTGAACTTTTAAGGGTGAATCTTAAGAATACACCTACTCTCTATAAATGTTGAACATAAGTACTGAAAATAGAACTTTATTTCGCCTTGAAGAGTCACAATTTTTAATGAGTAAAAGAGAGAGAAACTCTTAACCTAAATACACTCCTGCCATGATTCCTTCAATACAATTCTTGCAACACGAGATTATATTGACTGAGATTATTTATCCACAATTTACAAATCTGAAAATAATCTCAATTTCTTTTCTATTCTTAGTGCTGTTGGTAATCAAAATTATTCCAAAACTGGTTTCAAGACAAATTAATGAAGATATTAATTAATTCCAATTCTTCCTGATAAAATTTGTCCTAAGCATCTCTGCAATTCCCAAAATACGAGAAAGAATTGCATTTCTGCGAATACTGAGATTATTGATCAAATTTACAGTAAGGACACTTGAACCGTGAACACTTGTCATTTTTTTGTACATTTTTTTGGGCGACTATGGTATAAAGGCTCTTCTTAAAATGTATAGTGTTAGCCTTTTTTAAGTGTGAAAACACTAAATACTCTTGTCAAAAGGACAAGCCCCCATTCTATGTTCACTAAAAAAAAGGACAAACAAATATCAAGTGGTCACGGTTCGAGTGTCCTCACTGTAAAACTAATCTTAACTCCTGTTCTATCATTCTCATTGTTGTTGGTAGTCAAGAATTTCAAAACTGGTTACTTGACGAATCAACCAATACATATATATATATCCCAGAAATATTTATTAATTCCAATTCTTCCTGACATGAATGGCTTGCATCCCTTTGAGGATACAACAGAACAAATAACAGAAACAATGTCGCTAACCCTAAAATAACAACAGCTGCTAACAATAAAAAAGGACAAGCTTACGAAAGCTGCTACAGCACTGATTTTATGAGAGAGAATAACATTTCTGTGGTTACTGAGATCATTTATCGACAAATATGAGGCTTTTTGCATGCTATTTTAACAAGTTTAAAACTTATCTTAACTTCTGTTTTACATTGTCTCTGTGCTGCTTTTGGCAATCAAAAATTTCAAAATTGGTTACTGGAGAAATCAACCATTATCATCTTACAAATGTTCATTTGTATTTTCTCTAAGAAAACAAAAAACTTCATTGTATTAATGATCTCAGTTATAAGTGCAACTTTGAAAAACATTACAGCAGGCTGTAATACCAAAAGCTTTAAGACAATTTGAAAGTTACCTGCAACAAATGCAAAGGAAAAAAGATAAGGTCAATTAAACATCCTTCATACATGACATCTTTGGTCATTTGTCAGTCATCTATGCAATGATGGCTCACTAAATAACTAATTTACACAATTGCCATTGAGTCAAAAGATTGAGACTGCCTAGAACCTTGTACACAGAACATGATCTTACCGTTCCACTATTGTCTCCTTCCAAATTGCTTTCTTCGGCCTCGTCACCCTCACGCAGGCGTTTCCTTGCCTTTAAAGTAGAATAAATGATTTAAATTAAGCTTAATTAAAAAAAAACTGACAGTTACCATCTTATTAACTGAGCATTGCAATTTCCATTCTGTACATGCAATTACTTTAACTTTTGTTTACAGAAATTACGCTCACCTGTGCATATCCTTCTAGGGCAGCCAACCTGCGCTTTTTCACCTTTATATTAACAAAAAAAAAGGGTTACTTATACTAAACGGAAAAAAAAGGAATATATTAACAAAGTAAATAAATTATTGCTAAATGTCAAAGATAAGATATTGTTATCCTAGAACAGGTAGACACTATTCCAGGGTTACTGATCATACTACAAACAGCCCTTTTTTTGTTGAGTATTGAAAAGTAATGATTGAAAAGAAGTTGGTTTGAATAATCCATCCATGAATCTGGATGCATTGGTCAATGTTTTTATATGGCTGTTAATTATTAATAAAAAACACAATTTGGGTGGGGTCTGATACACAGGACTACCTTTAAATCCCGAAAATATAGTCGTTGAACGTTTCAGTATTTGGAAGGTCACAAGTTGTTACCATCATCAAATGTCATCCTTACCTCCTCAGTATCAATGACAGTTTCCTCTTGCTCTTCACCTTGCTTTTCATCTTGATCCTCCTAAAGAGTGAGTACAAACAACTTTGCAGTTTGCATTTTTTGCGCCTTCTCGGGTTCCATTAAAAGAAGAGGCACTGCAAGTGGTTCTCAACGAACAGTCTTAGTTCATTCTTCACCACCAATTTTTTTGAACCATTTCTTTTGATGACAGAATGACCAAATGTTTCAAGACTATTTTACATCGATTGATTTTGTCAGCAGCAATTATACGCATTATTCTAAAGAAATATCTTATGAGCCATGGCAATGACAGAGGGCTACAGTATGTCTTAAGGTGGCTCAAAGCAGTTTCTAACACGTTCCAAGCCTTGCATTTTGGTGGTTCATTAAAAAAAACAAGATGAATGAGGGTCACACTGTAGAAAGGGTCATCAATAATTTGACTGCATAGTACCTTTTCATTCGCTGCTCTTTCTTTGTCTGCGATTTCCTGTAAGGAGAATTTTAATACCCAGATCAGAATTACTTTGTGTCAGAACTTGCTGTTCCACTTCTCAAATAATTTATAACATCTTTACTAAAAGCCACACAGGCAATGGATTGGCCATTTACTTGTCCCAACATGGACACAATCAATTGTTTTAGAATTCAAGTGATGAATTGACTTTACATTCAAGCGATCAAATTTCTTGAAATAGAAGCTATCGAATGTCTTAAGGTGGCTCAAAACAGTTCCCAGCAGTTAGACTTGGATTGGTCATTATAATCACCCTTTATTAATTGATGCTACAATAATGATATCAAAAAAGCACAAACATTGGTTACACAATAGGTTACCATATCAACAGTATGACGGCTAAAACACCTTTACTTACTGCTTTGCTCAGAATCAAGGGAACACTAATTGTGCATCATTTAAGAGGATCTTTAGTAATAATAATAATAATTATAATAACAATAATAATAATGATAATAAGAATAAGAATAAGAAATTGGGTGCTTCTTTGTTTTAGAATTTTGTTTGTTGATTTGTTTGTGGTCTTTTTTAATTCTAAAACTGAGTGTAAATGTTAGATTTATGAATCTTTGCTTCATTTTTGGTTGCACTTACAGACAAATGAAATTCCACTTCTTGTCTTCTCTTCATTTGCCGGGTCTCCTCCAGTAAACGTCTACAAATCATTGATTTCAGTGTTAAAAGAAATATTACTCACAATATTAATAGTGAAATTATGGCAAAATGTAACAATTATTTTATGATACGTAAAGGGTCACTAGTTGTACGAAATTTTTGGTTTTTAAAATATGTATGCCTACGTTAATTAATTTCTTGATTCGTTCATTTACTCACTGTCACCTTTGTGTGCGAAGGGCATCTCCGGCTTGACATGCCTCTTCAAGGGAGTCTTCAAGTTCACGAATGAACTCCCTTTCATTTCCTGGGCAGAGATATAACAAAAATAGATACTATCATGATTATAATTCTTTTATACATTGTGATATTGCATTTATGAGGATGCTTTTCATTGCCTGTATGTTCAATGTCTATTAGGATTGATGAATCTAAAACAACATCCATGTATAATTTGTCAACGTAGAAAGTACCGAAAGATCACAGTAACACTTAAGATCAAGATCAAGTTGCATCTTTGTAAAAAGCACATCATTTTTGAACTATCACTTGGTATGACTTTTGTGATCAGTGCAGCAAAGGCATTAAAGACATTAAAATTGACTATGTCTCATCAGAGAAATCCAATTCTGCAGCATACAATGTTAAATATTTCTTACAATATGAAACCCTTGCAAGGTACCTGTCAAAATGTTCCCAACCACAAATCGTTGTGATGACATGGTTGGCTGGAAAATGCCAACTTCAAAATTGTGCCCCGTCTGGTTTGTTTTCCATAGCAGGTTGCCGCAAGCTACAGGATGAAATAAAATTAACCCTTTTTTTCAAAATTTGGTAAACTGAGCCATTCAGTATAATGTCTGAAAAAACATTGTGTAACATCTCAGTCTGTAATTAAATATCCTAACTAATAATGTAACATAACTAATGCTATCCTGACAAGTTCTGTAGTGTACTGAGCACATACCTTTGGTATCAAAGCAGCTCCCCACTAGGGCGACATGTATAAACGTGTTTGTCAATTTCTTTAGGCAACTTTCTGATTGCATTATGGACCTGACCGAAATGTGCAAGCAAGAAAAGTGTAGAGTATAAATAATAAACACTAAAATATATTATGTGGAATTGTAAGAGGTGCTTTGACCACATCATAGTTTGTTAATAATCATTAAAGCCGAGTAGGACTTCTCCGCCACCTCTCCTAGGAATTTCTAATCCTTTGTGGGGAGAATTGGTGGGCATTTAAGTAAACAATGCAATTTATTTATACTGTAAGTCACAGAACTTTTTTTATAGATAGATACCTTATGATTGTCGCCATTTGGTGCGACAGTTCGAAACGTATAAGCACAAGTGGTTTGCAGTCTAGGTGGCTCTGTAGTCTCATCTAGAAAATAAGACAAAGATTATTGTATGAATTAAGATGCTCTGTCATGCAACGTTGAGGAATTCAGAACTGACTTGATGGTCATTTCAAGCATCAAACTCACAGCTAACTGTAGAACAACCCTTAAGAGACGCAGAAAATCCAAGAGACCCATGCATGGAAAGAGCCCATGCACGGAAAGGCACAACTGGAGATGATATTGTATTACAGCAAACTCAAAAATATCATACCGGTATAACAAAGACATAAATTATTGTTTACCTGTTAAAACCCAATTTTATAGTAGAGTAATACAGTGCATATCAATCCAATATTTTAATTTTAAATTCTACATTTTAATGGTTAAATATTCACATAGCTTTTGAGGACTTAAGACATTTACAGCAATAGAGCTCTAATGCCAAATTATTAGGTTTACAGTTGTATCAGATAATACAGCTTTTTAGGATCAAATGGCTCACAGAAAGATTCTGAAGATTAGAACTGCAAGAAAAAAATTGATATTTACTTCTTCTGCATCAAGGCATAAAAGAGGCAGTTGTTGTGGCACATCATGTTCCTTGAGAAACAACCTGAAGAGCTCAAGGTCATGAGAAGGACCACGCATATGATCTGCAAAATGCAATTACAGCCTTAAACATGTATGTACACCTTAAATCTGTTTGTTTTGAGAAATGTAAATGGCCTTGTCAATCCCAAGCCAACACACAGCCCAACCCCTCATCTCCAGGTATTTGTCACGCATTTTTTACTCCTTGAGCACCATTTTTTATTGATCATCACACTGGAGCTGTGACGTACATACCTGTACATTATCAAAGAAAAATTAACTGACTACCCCAATATAAAAGCTGACTTGACAATGAAAATAACACTGAGATGTTCTATATATAAAATATTACTAGTAGTAATCAAAGATTACGAGCGTGCTTTCGACGCCGTATAAATGTTTATTAAGATACCTAAAATGATTTCCCTAGCTGACTCTCAACCTCTAAAAACCAACCTTTTTTCATCAACTGGGATTTTACAGAAAGATATTTCAGTGACAAAGTCCATGCCAGTCTGATTGAAGACTGCGTTGCGTGACGGCATCAGTTTCCGTAGACTCGCAAGTTTAACAGGACTAAAAAATTTACATCAGCTTCCAAATTTCGTGCTAAATATTGTCACTTTGACTTGTAATGTTTAAGCGCAAAAGCTAATTTGTGAAAGTATATTTTTTTCTAACATTATTCTAAGCAGGAAGCTCAAATAAATTTGCAATCGCGTGCTCGTTGATCGCGTAAACAAACTCCGTGCAACTTATTCGAGTATTTCCCCTGCCCCTGCTAAAATTAAGCGGGGTGGTCATTTTTGTACCCTTACAGGAATGTGGATTTTCCAGCCTATAACCTTACACAGGGCACCTAACTCTCCATTGTCACGCAACAAAATTAGGCTTGTGTTCCACTTCGTCGAACGCAATAATTATGATCTAACAGTGAATTAATTGGGGTGGATGGATGCTGCTACTGTAATCATCCCCAAAGCAGAAGAACACCTGCCCTGCCAGTATAACATAATTGTCAGTGCCCCTGCCACAAAGTTTCAAGGCCCACAATAGCACTCATCAAACTTAAGCATGTTTTAAAAAAAAATTATCGAACCATGTTTAAAATGTAGCTGAAGAGATTCAAAACCTAAATTTACTGATTTAGAAGGTGAAACATACTTGCTTCTGCTGCAGTTAGATGGTCCTCTAACTCAGTTATGGTGCCAGCTAAAAATAAACATGATTATTAACATTGTTAGTACTTTGTATTAAAAATTCAAAACACTCGATTTTAGCGGGGGAATACTATGGATATTTTGGGATTGGGGTGGGCTGCTGGGACTCTAATGCCCTAATTCTAGATTACAGATGCAAAAGTGCTCATTACATACAATTACCTTCCGTTGCCTTGGCAGAGGCTGCCTTGTCAACAGCTGCACCTGTTATCGCAACTGTATCTATTAAAAAGCAAAATAAAGACATCTTTACACAGTGCTACATTGTACATACCAATACTATATTTTGAATAAACACTTTCACCCCATACACCTCATTCAATCATTTTTGTCTTTCTTGTACCTCTTTCTGTTAAAACTTAACCCACATATCAAGGTTTGCTGATCTCTGGTCTACATGTACATGTAGAAGTCCAAGTGACCATATCCATTTAATTTGGCCATGAAAAGAAATCATTTCCAATTCAAAGTCCCCTTACTTCTTTGTTTTACCATTTTAAATTGCATATCCAGGCATCTTCAGGTCAAAAAGCTTATATGACCTTCAAAAATATCCTACATCATAACCCGAGTGTCCCACCCATTAAAACCTGTGTGAATGGTCCAAGTCAAAATTAACCAATGAAAGAAACAATTTTCTTTATTGGTTTAAACAAAGCAAAAGCAAACAAAAAAAACAACAACAAGAATTACAAAAAAAGAAACCAAAACAAAAATGCAGTTTTTGGTTAATAAACAACATAACATTTAAATTAACTTACCGTATAGTTTGGAGACAAATGCATTTGCTCCTAAATGACTCCTTGTGAACTGGGAATTTCTTTGCAAGCCTTCAAATTACAGTATGTCAGATACGAATAACATGAAACACAAATTACATTGCTATATATTAACACAACTTACAATGGTAATTGTGTAGTTCCAGAAAATATCCATGCCCACTCCAAGGAAGGTTAATGGAAATTCCAAGGGAGTGGGGGTTTTCAAAAGCCCTATTTTTTAAAGGAAAGTATGACAGTAAAATGAAATTTCCGGAGGGGTGGGGGGATTCAAACTAAAAAACCTTCCTTCCTTATTTTCTGCAACAACACATTACACAGGTTTGAAAATTTTTAAACATACATAAATCATCCCATTATTATAAATTCTTCAGGGGTTTATTTGAGATTCCACCTTGAAGACCCAGCATTTATTCGAAGCCTGGCATTCAATTGCGTGAATGGAAAAACGTGATGGTAAAACATTTTGCTGAGTTGCGATTATAAAAACATACATTATTTAGTGTCCTTCCCCAAGACCTATCAAACACAAATCACCTGATATACCTACAATGTACATGTCAAGATCAAGATAACCTGGAAATTAATAACTTACTGTCAAAAACAATAAAAAACGAGGTGTTGTATTATTAATTTGTTCAAATCAAGTGACTCACTGCATTCCACCTGATTGTTATTCCATTAACCATTATATGTTTAAAGTTTTGTGTCAGAAAAACTGTAAAATTTGAGAGGTTTGTCTCACCTGATGTTGATGGTGTTGATTGAAACACTGGTTGCCCCAGATAACTGTCAGTGTCATTTTCTGCGAAAACAACATTCGGTGATTTCATGAAATGTACAGTACACAATATATATACTGTTTGTATAGTAATAAGCGTATGCTTTTCACATTGAAGGCAATGGTTTAGAGATATGGGGACCAAAAATAATATTGGTGCTATGAATTGAGAGGTGTCGTGAATTAAGTCCACTGGTGTGCTATATGTTGTGTTCTTGCGAAACAAAATTTTTTTGCATAATGCTTCTCTCCAGTCAGGTGTATAAATCAGTACTGATGAATTTATTGATGGGTGGTAACGCTGTGATTGACTAGCTAGCAACTCATCCATAGGATAGTATAAATACTCCAAACAATTGATACCCTCATACTAGAGGGATAACAAATGAGATAAGCACCCAGCTGTGCTCTAGACTAGTAGAAAATTAAATTTATCTACTTCTTTTGTAGAATGCTTTGTCAGGAGCTAGTTAAATCAACGCCATATTGAAGCGGTTTCATAAGGTAACCTCCCAAAACTTACGCGTTCTTTGCAAAGCTGGCATTTAGGTCCTTGTTTCCATGCCACTCCAAAGGGACCAGCTGATCATGAGTGCATGATCATGAACACCACTGACAATAGGTCTGATACATGTATTTTCTGTTTTTGTGTCACTAGTCAATAGTTCCTAATTCTCTAGCCTTTTGAAGGTGTATTTTTTCCTGGCCTTGGTTTGGACTAATGGCTTGTTATTGATTGCTAGTGTATTGTGCTCATAATTCCACTGTTTTTCATCCAAAAAAGTTATTGTCTGCAAGCACTGATCAAATAGCAATCGAAAAATTATCCATGAAAAATATTTTTCTCCATTGAATTTGTCTCTATTTTTCAAACACTGTATTCTTCTTGTCCTTCATTTATATTTCTGACTGGTTTACACAGAGAAATGTACTATGTGAATATAATTAAATTTTCTTTTGGGATTTAATTATGTGTATCTTTCTGCATACCTGACAGTCCAGGGTGATCATCTTCATTGTTGTGAACATCACTTTCATCACTTTTTTCCTCTTCATACACGTTGTTATCTTCCTCACTGCGAATGTCACCAATGTTGCTTTCTTCTTCGCTGCTGCTATCACTGTCATCACTGTCATCGCCACTATCATCAGCGTCTAAAAATTATATATATTAAACTTTATTTAAAATGAAATGTCTGTGTGTACTTCCCTCTGCCTCAGACCTTGTACTGATAGGTTCATATTAACTGTCATCATTGTCATTAATTTTATGAGACTTAAACTATTCAAACAGTAACTGATTGTTTGATCATGGGTTGATAGATAGCTCTAAGTAGCTAGACAGATGGATAGATAGATCAATAGAATGATACAATACATACAATATGTACTCCATGCATCACAGACCATTAATAGACGTAAGCTAAGGCATGATAAATAAGCTTAATATTTATTATTAAAAAAAAATTAAAGTAAACACAAATAAAATAGTAAATTAATATTATTACCCGAAAGTATGTGTTGTACATCTCTGCTACTGTTACTTTGTGAGGATGCCCCTGATATAAGGAATTGAAGTGAAAATTGTTAAGGTCAGGAAAAAGGAAAGAGTGACCCCCCACTCACCGCTGCCCTTCCAAAATAAAAAACCCTCACCCCACACACTCAAAAGGTCTCATTATTCTGTACATGTACATCTGGTTCTAAAAACTATTATAGCATAGGGGTTAAACATCGATTGCAATCTATGTTGGGAAAATCAACCAGCCAATCATAACAAATAGATAAAATTATTCCAGGGATAAAGCTTATCGATCAAATGCTGTTATTTCTCGACCATCTTTTGTTCAAACTCTATCAGTTGACTGACCGCTAAATACATAAAATAAGTACTACTACTTAAGCTCTACATATCAGCAACTATAACAACAGCAAGCTTTTAAATTGGTCGGTAAATCTACACTAAAACATATCCTGAAGGCCCTTATCGATCAACAGCAAAATCGAAGTTGAGCGTCGAAAAGATTCATTTGCACGTAAAGTTTCCCATGTTTCATTGCGCGCTTTGTTTGATTTCATCTGGCCCATGGGGCCGGCCCCTCGGTAACTTTTCGGACCGGAAGCCAATAGTTGCAATCAAAACCGGCCTTACAATGGTAGCTCAAATCCTAGCTTACAAACAAGTCAATCTAAACCAATAAATCGTCGATACAAATTGAGGTAACTTAAAAATAAAATAGCTTCAATGGCCCGAAACGTTGACCTCTATTAAACTAATATTCAATCTGAGGTATTCGTTTGTCAATGTATACGCAAGATTGGACTGACCAAAATGTTATATATAATTTAAGTTTTATAAACCTCGATTGTCCTGTTTGACTCTCAGGTATACTTTTCCTCCATATTTAAACAGTAGCTTCAGCGTGTCACCGCACATGTCCTTGCAGGATCCACGTTCGCTCAAAACTCTTGTGCTTCCAACTGACTTGTAACAATATACCCTGAAAATGAAAAGCAACTGAAGTATAAAACATTTGTTAATGGCTTCACTTCACTACCTGGCCAAATCGACTTTAAGTGCCAAACTATATACTTCGCGTTTTCCTCAACATGAATCGGCCTACCAGGGTCTGATATATAATCAAAACTATGATCTTTCGTCTACCTTGATGTCGCCTTTGGTACTCAGATCAGATGTTGAAATTTTATTCGGATCGTTTCCTTCGGTAAGTATTGCTGAATATATTGCTGTATATATATAGCTGGGAAAGATGAAAAAGATCTGAACGCTATTATTGAAGTGGCCGTCACTGGGGAATCCTTTTCACATGCCTTTCAAACTTATAAGCTATGTACCACGTTATCCAGTAGTTTTGTGTTCAGGAAAGGACAACAAAACCAACTGAAGAGCGTGTTATTTATAATAAACTAACTTGAATCTTACGAGCTTACCTTGCAAGATCGACATTTCGTAGAAACGTGGAGAAAGAGTTCTTTAGAGTTTCTGCGATGTTCTCCGTAGTAGCATTATTTGAAAACTCGATCTCCTTCTCTCGGCCACTGTCCTGCAGATTTTTTAACTTTTGTTTACCAGGAACTCTTAGTTCGTCATCGTTTCTGAGAAAGACAAATGTGCGCTTTAAGTTTCTCGCTCTGGGTCGCCTCGAATTATCTTCATTTGCCATGATGGTATTGCGTATTAGTCAGAGCTGGAAGACCTGGAGACAGCAGATGGTAAAACTGAGGTGGCACAGCAACTCGAGTGGAACGAAAGGAGGACGAATCACGTAGAACGTGTCATATGTAAGGTGACTTCTCAGTGAGTCATTGTTTTATTAGAAGCCGTCTTCAAAGAATGCAGACAGGAAGCCGGTGTCTGACATTTACAGACTGCAGACTGCAGACTGCAGACTACATTTAGGTCTAAACAGCAATCTGGTTAGCCTGAATATCAGTCAGGTTAGCCTGAATAGCACTCCGGTTAGCCTGTTTACGGTTAGCTATCAGTAATGGATGGAAACGGGAATGCAGTATTTAGTTAAAAAGACTACAGTCTGTGGTCTGCAGTCTGCAGTCTGCAAATGTCAGACACCGACAGGAAGCCATGCGCCTCTAGGTGTTGGAAATACACGTCAGAAGGAACAGAAGCGAAATGAACCTTGCTGATGTAACGTCGCTTGCAAATGGCCCCGTTTTAGATTTGATTCAATGGTTACAGCGTCAAAATTGTATGGCCAATCCACTTCGTTGTACGGTATGCAATATACAAATGGAGCTGACTCAGAGAAATGGCGATCATGTTGATGGATATTTTTGGTAAGTATATAAAGTACCCGGGATACAATACTGCGTAGTCAATTTTTTATTTACATTCTATCGATCGAGATATCATCATACCAGTTTTGTAGAGACGGAAAACGCCTGAAATATTTCATGACTCGGGCACAATGGCAATTCAATGGTCGCATTGTTTAATACGTTCTTCGCTACCGCTGCGAATGCGTCAAATGAGACTATCCAGAACTATGGCATCCCCATCGTAGGCTCGGTTTGATGTTATTTGTTTATTTATTAGTCTGTAGAAACATTTGAATTCTTGAACTTGTGTATTTCAGGTTTATCGAAGTTAATTTTCCATGTACTAAGGGTGATAATAAGCGAAGAAAATTGTCATTTCCGTATACGGTCTACAACTTCCTGAGTGTCCACATTTGGTCGCTCGCGATAATCATTCATAGCGTTATGACGCAATGAATGAGCTAAAAAAACGATTCGAAAGGCCGTCCCCCTTGTGTTTAAACAACGTCGCCTACATTCCTGTTCAACTGTTTTCTCATAACACGCTAGCGCTGTGGAACCCACGGAAGCCCGGGCCATTGGCTTTGAGTAAGTGCCTTTATTTAATTCTTGATGGGGTCGCATTTCCACCACGGGATTGCCTGCAATGGACCCGGGGGGGTACTCCCATATATGGGCTATATAGGTACGTGCCGCGGAATAGGGTATGGTTTTTGAGGTTCTTGGTCCTTAAATAGGGCATATTTTTTTTACCCTTTTGTAACTGTGTTCATGGTGTGGTCCTTAGATAGGGTGGCCAAATTGTATTATCTAATACTGGAAGGTGAAAAAAACTCGCGGGAGTACCCCCCCCCCCCCCGGGTAATGGACTAGGAGAAGAAATCCCACTTCGACCCATCATCAAAACAACCTTGATTTATAGTTCTCAACAGCTCGTGTAGAGGGAAACTGATATACGATATACCAAAAGTATGCCCTATTTTCCATTGTTTGTAAGTTGGGGGAAAGCGCGTTTGGAATGTATAACCGAACGTAGAATTTCAATGGGTTGTGATGTGGATGTGAGGGGGAGTCCATCGAGGCGTTTTCACTTTGAGCTCTTCGTGACAGGTGCTCGCGACACGCGTTTTTATGATTGAAAAACCGTTCTATTTTAAAGTCTATGACAATTATGATGATAACAGTAATAATAATACACTATATCTATGATTTTGTTATAGGAGGTGCATCACCTGTCACAGAAAAAAGTCCCTGCGAACTGGAAGTTTCTTTGCAGAGTTTCCTCGAATTTCCTTGGGAAAGATCATTGTGTGCATATATCTTTGGAGTCTTCGGGAACTTCGGACGGTTGCCGCACAGATGCTTAGTTTGACAAAGAACACAGTTGGGAATATATACGCATTACTGAGGCATTACTGCGGGCGAGATGTGCAGGATCAACCATTTATTCCATTCGGAGGACGTGTCTACGTAACGAAATGCGACGAGAGCCAGTTCAACCACAAATCTAAGGTAACTTTTACGCGTTAGTAGTGCTGATATCGATTCCACAGAAATGTTATGATGCCAATTTTTTTCTACAAATAAATCAATAATGGATGCATAAATAAATGTATAAATAGATAAATAATGGCACTGAGGAGGCAAACCAGTTGGCTATTTATAAAAACGTAGCCGAGGAGTTAAACTCGGGACCACCTTAAAACAACTCCAGTTAGTGGTCAGAACGCGACTTCAACCCGCAACCTCTCGTTGTGAGTCGGTACTTGATTTGCTCAATTATATCATGCGTAATAGGGCTTTAATTGTGCGCTTCTCATATCATTCTTAGTGGCGTAGGCATATGGGCATCCATGTCAGCACCCTTTCGTCTGCGTTCTTTGGCGCCCGTGGCACTCTCATTCCCCGTTTCTTTATGTATACCTGTCTGCAGCTTATTTTTTTAAATATGACTTGGTAAAGTGGAATAATTTGTTCCTAGCTTTTGCACAATCTTTTTTTCAGTACCAACGGGGGCGTAGAGCGAGAGACGAAGTTTGGGTTTTTGGCCTAATCTGTACAGAATATACACCATGCCGCGGTTACTTCCAAGTAGTACCCAGGCGGGACAGAGCAACCCTAGTACCAATTTTACGAAGGGTACTTCTTCCTGGATCAGAGGTACATTCAGACGACTGGGGCGCCTATAGAAATTTAGCACGCTATGTTCCAAACGTTACCATGCATAGAACAGTTGTTCACAAAGATAACTTCGTGGATCCCCTTTCAGGAGTCCATACCCAAGAAGTAGAATCGGCGTGGTCTCAACTGAAGTATCACGTAAAGCGCGAGAAAGGTATCCGTCGTGCTGATATACAAGATTTTTTAAATGAAGAAATGTGGAGGCAATGGAGGGGGCTTGGATCCGTGTTCGAGGCTATGGTTCCTGTGATTGCAAGATATTATCCTATTTAGATAAGCCAAATAATAGCACAGGATTTACTTATCAATAACAAAGCAGATTTTCATTGAGCTTTGTAAAACCAAAAAAAAAAGTTATCGCTCTGGACAGTCAAAAAGTAGGTTCCAATTTTGAGAACTAATAAAAGCCGGAAGAATTTAGACCGATTTCATTATGGCGCAACTTTTAATTCTGCATTTCTGCAAATATCACTTCATTTAAAACGCCATTCAAGGCTGTTCATGAATGCTATTGCATTCTCTGGCTTTTAGTGATATTACTGAGAAAGTGGAGCGAGTTTTTTTGCACCGATCACTGTAGCAGGGCCGTACATACCCGGGAGTTTTGCGGGGTGGCGTGTGTGGTGTCAGTTTCTCCCGCCAGGAGCTACTAGATTTTTTTGTAACATAGCGCCTGATTTGGTTGGACTATTTTTTGTAGCTCTATTGATGCGAAATCTGTATACGGGAGACCCCTATGAGGTTGTGTGGAGTTTGCCCTCGCAGGCAAAATGTCCTAGTCACGGCCCTGCAGGTAATCATGGTAATACAAAACCAAGCAAACAGTAATTACTCTCGACGCGCTGTTGACACCTAATTATAGACCGCCTTTATTGTAAGCGATGATTGCCTTTTTACTGACAGTGTCATTGGAACAGGACAAGGTTTTCGATATGACGAGAGGATTTATAATTATTTATTGTTACTGAGTTCAGTATTGGTATTCGGTGTATTTGGCTTTCACGGTTGAAATTAAGAAATCTAACGCAGAAAAGTTTTATTAAGCTCGATTTAAAAACAAGAACCGCGCGGTACGGCAACCTCGTTCCCATAATCTTGAGGTGAATGCTCCTTTCTTTTCTTCCTTGTTTCTTCTGTTTTGTTCCTGGGACCTTTTGACAGATTTGTTTTAAGCAACAATCCTTTAAACATATCTGCACACATACCGTCATGGCCTCTTCAGGCCATGCAGCAATAGGTAGTCATAGTGTGGGAAGAGGGGTGGAGTAGGGGGTCAAAATAAATTAGGCAAACTATTATGGATGGGCAGCATTTTACTGCACCTGGAATGGGGAGGGTCTCTCCAAGACTGGGAGGCCAAAAAGAATTGCACCAGCCCCCCACCCCCCCTTCCCCCTCTAATTCATGACGGGTCCCTGACCGTAGATCCCATTGTCAAATCCTCATCCAATAAAATAAATAAAATAAAATAAATAAGATCTTTCAACAGGGAGCCCACGTCACAAAGTGTGGTTTTCAGTGAGGCCCTGCATAAATCTAACGTAAGAATAAAAAATGAAATGTAAATATAGCTATCTAAGAAAAGGATAAAAAGGGTAACATCAATAGAAGAAACTACATGTTTCTAATAAGACGTCTAAAAACTAAAAAATCGGAAATGTTCCTAATGCCGTCTGGGAGAGCGATTAGACATGTCAGAGGGATTTTGCCTTCGGAACTGAATTCATCTTCTTCGCGTTTTGTAAATAGATATTGCTCATGTTTTCCCTTTTTTCAAAACAAAACAAAAAATACTGTTTCTTAATAACAGCCCCTTTTTTGTATATACCACTTATTAACCTCGTCCGTTCGGTCATTACAGGGAAATCTCAGACCGATTCCTTGTGTACCATCTACCAGATGGTGCATATTTTGGTGTTGCGACTCGACAAGGCAAAATACCTGGTCTTTTCTAAGACCTATGCCAGTCCCACCTTCATTGGGTCATCCCTTTAAAATTTTTAGTTTTAAACCCCGTGCAGCTACAAATGGTAATATTTGATTTTGAAGAGAACGGGACTGAAGCCGAGCATGTTGCCATAGCAACATCAAACTGTGAACAATCTGGTATGTTTTTTGTAGGGTGCAACATCCCTGCCAAGTTTCAATAGCATTGCTTCATTCTTGCCGGAGATATTCTTAATTTTGCGTCGCACCACTCCACTTGCAAAACCGACGATGTCATTAGTGACCAAATTTGCATTAAAATATCTCTGGTAAAAAAGATATTACAGAAAAAGAAAAAAAGCCATTTTACTCTACTTGGAAAGAGCCTTTTAAACGAGTACATTTTTAAAATGACTTTTTTGGGGGTCAGGTGGACTGTAAGACTGTTCGATAAATACTATATGTAATGCTTATGTCTGGTGAACGGCACAAAGGACATGAACTACCATTCTAAACCGAAAAAAGCTACGTGATTAAGTCTTTAGCTAAGAATACTTCCATTTTAATTTAGTCCCAAAACGACAGAAAAGTAAGAATTTTCACGGTCTGGGTTCAAACTGGAAACAAAATTCTTATGAAAAAAAGAGAGTGTATTTGTTTGCTTAGTTAAATTGTCCATAATAATCACACCGATGCTACATTGAAGCTTGAAGCAAGAAAAATTTTGTAAATAAACCTGATCGCAGTGTCCTTCTGATTGACCTTCGTATTTTTATTCGAGAATAGAAAACTTGAACAATTTTGTTCTTGTCCCTTATTTTATGTTTTGTTGAAATTTTTTCCCGGCCTCCATTCCCGAGCAAGAGATTTGTCATGTCACGAAAACAAATTGTCCTCGGCAAAAAAACATTTAAATTATTTTGTTCATAAATATCTGTTTGTTATGACGCACCAACTACGCGGGTTCCTACACGTATCCAGAAATAGTCATTCGGAGAAAAAAATTGAGAAAAATTGAAACTAAAAGTGACATCAACAGTAAGCAAGTAACCGGAAATTTTCCATAAGTACATTATTTAGCTATGATTGATCTGCTCTGAGGAATTTGGGATTTTAAAATTGAATGCATTCCGTCAGAGCTAATCGACCAAACCCAGCGCAATTTTTGCTACGAAATCGGTCGGAAAAAGGCCTCGTTTTTCAACTCCCCCCGCCCCACCTAAGCAAAGCTAAAACAAGAATTTCTGCCACAGCTCAAACTGACTCGTCCCTAAACGTCTTTCTGAACAAAAATAGTGAACCCAAAGAAGACGAGTCTAGGCTCGATTACAAGCCGCTGTTGGGGAAAGGAGCCCGCGTTTCGCATCCGAAGGAACGCGAACGTAGACCAGACACTAGAGAGTGTTATGAGAAAATTCGCCGTTTCACAATCATTTCTTTGTTATTTGGAAAATTATAGAAAAAACCAACAGTAGCCTCTATATAGTTGACGGCCAGGAATTTGGTTTTTCTCCTTTGTACTATGCCGACTCTTTGTACACCTGTACGGCAACACCGACTTTCATTTAGTACACAAATAGTTCGTTAGCGGCTCACTTAGGTTTCCTTTCGGCATTAAGATCTATCTTCCTTTCCCTCGGAAGCTTTCCAGCTGAACTGCTTTACACTAATGAAGGTTTATGAGTTTCCTTGATAGTTAGCCAGCTGAATTATATACCAGTAATGAAGTTCTATTCATGGGATAAGTTTTCCGTGCTGTCGGTAACACCATTGAGAATTTCTCATTAAGTATCTCATTTTTAATTTCCTAAGTCTGCTCTATCTTAATCTCAGCCTTTCAACCTTTAATCTTAGCAATCTATTTTTAATTTAGGAAACTTCGTAGTGTTGATCGGGATTTGCTATCTTAATTAAGGCTTTTCCGCTCGTATTATATGTTAGAAGCTGCATTACCATATTGTAAACACTTAGGCCACGTTCAAACGGGTCAGGACAAATTTTTTGCACAGACGAATTTTGATCCTGAACCGCCTGTTTACATGGATCCGTGCAAATTCTGTTGCAGTGGTGTTTACACGGATCCGTTCAAAAATTCGTCCGGTTCCGCCGGTCCCGTGTAAACGCAAGGTGGAACCGTGCAAGTTTTTGTCCGTGCAAAGATTTGTCCGGACCCGTGTAAACGGGGCCTTAGCTTGTTAGGGTGATATATAAGCAAGTGCATTTGTAAAGTTTTGTCGATTACATTGACATCTATTTTATTCAGTATGCGATTACATCGACATCGATTACATCGTCGATTACTCAGCCAAGTGCAGAATAAACTTCTGTTGGACCAAGTTATGTCTCTTCCTTGACGTCCGTAGTGAAGACCATCGAAGTAGATCCCCGTGTACCAGGAATTCGTGACGAGACTTCGTTCCCGCAGGCAAAGCAGTGCTCTCCAGAGCTAGATTTCCCCAGTTGTCAATTCAGTTCTCCGTTCAGCCAGGAATTACAGCGCGAGAGAAGAGGTCAAAATAGAGCTTAGGAAAAGTCAAGCTGAAAATAACTGAAAAAAAGTGGTCAGTTCAATTTTGCAACGAGCACAATGACCTGCTAAAAACTAACTAGATAAAGCGTTTGTTATTCCAAGGCAAGAGCAACCTTTCGGCAGTGAGGTCTTTAAACATTATTATTATATGGCTGCAATAGTATGCACGCTCTGATTGGCTGCTGAGCGGGCATTATTTTCTTGTAATGACCGGGCACAATGAACATTTTTCTAGGCTCAACGGTTCTTTTGAGTTGAGAGAAGAAACTACGAGCGCGTGGGCGAAAACAAAAATAAAGGACAGAAATAAAAGACTAGGCGAAAAGAGTAGAATTTGCTCGGATGATGCAAGAAAATTATCCTCCAAATGTTTGGATCGACAGTCTAGCGTTTTACTACGGTGGAATCTCCTTCGTTTACAAGACGAACTCCATGGACCAAGCGCGAGCTCCCAAAGGGAGAGTGTGGAGAAATCTGAAGGTCTCAAACAAGGGTGCTTGGCTAAGGGGAGTAAAGCTGGAACGGGAGGAAAAGTTGCCAAGATGATGGTAGCAATAAGTCACGGTAAAGGCGTACTGACTTGTGAGAGATACGAAAAAATGGATGCGCAATATTTTACATCTTTTATTGACCAACATTTTGACATCATGCTTGAACGATCTGGTGAAGGATTGAATCGACTATGGTTGCAAGACGGGGATCCCTCACAAAACAGCAAATCAGCCTGTGATGCTATGTTTTGCCGGTTGTCAAGCCAAACTTTTAAGGTCGGCACACACGATGGGACTAGTCGCACGTATTGAATTGTCTTTGGTAAATCTGCAGTTGTCTACGCGCGCGCACCCGCTTTTTCAATAATTTCCAGTTTTTGAAGTCAAGAAAGCGTTTATGTACTTTTTTTAGTCTTCTCAGGAATTTAATTATGCATTTACATCTAAACTTTCTTCCAAAACTTCGGAGAAACGATAAAAACGTCGCATTTAGTGGACGACCGACAGCCACTGCACTCTAATTAACAATTAGATTATGAGCTCGAGATTTCTATCGCAGAATAGATAGTGAGTAGCGTAGCCAATCAGAGAACGGCCTTCGTGATAGAACGCTGGTAGATTTATACTAATTTAATAGAGACAGGAGTGGAAGTTTGGGAGAACGAGAAATGTTGTGGGAACACGAGCTACAGGCGAGTGTTTCCACAGCTTTTTCGAGTTCTCCCCAACTTTCACGAATGTTTCTATTAAACAATTAGATTATGAGCTCGAGATTTCTATCGCCCGAGTCAACTATCACGCATAGAAATCGAGAGCGAATAATCTAATTGTTTTAGTATAAATCTACTAGTCGTTCAAAAATTTAATCTAAATCCTCTTCAAAGACACTTCAAAAACACAAAGAAACGGCCCCTAGTGCGCGCTGCTACGCTACTCACTATCTATCACAGAATAGAACGTGGGTAGCGTAGCCAATCAGAGGACGTTATTCGTGATAGAACGCTAGTAGATTTATACTAAAACTCGATAGAAACACGGAGTACATGATATGTTTTCTGTTTCTTCAAGAGAAAAAGGAAAATAACTGGTTAATTTTGAGTATGAAAATGTAAATTCTCTTTGCTCACGCCGTCACTAAGTCAACAGCGCGGTCTTCATCGAGTTTTCCAAACACAATTTTTAACCAATCAGCGCGCGTGCTTTCGTAGGACTGTTTTAACTGTTAATGATTGTTGCCATCCCACGTCATAAATGACATCACCCCAGGGAATCTACATCTACGCTTGAAACTTGAACTTGGGGTTTATCGTGAGGGGCGTTGTTCAGCAACCATAGTTTATTAACTTATTACCCGTTGAAGATACAGCAGGCAAAGAAATGGATTCTCCATCGAAGCACGTATTCGATCATATTCGATTAAGTGAAAAATTGGGACATCAATTCTTGTGCGAAGTTTGGTAAGTCAGCAATACGCGAGCAATTAGATTCCCGTTATTTTTGATACGATGTGACCCTGTTTATGTTTTTTGCAGCTTGAATCCTGTTCTAGATGCCGAGATTGCGACACCATGCGGCCATAGTTTTTGTGCCTTCTGCGTGGAGCAATTTAAAGCTAATGGCAAAACTGTTTGTCAAAAATGCAAGCAGCCAGTTAGTGCTTACGTAAAAAACCGGTTTGCTCACGACATAATTGCCACGGTGGAAGGCGAATGCTCTTGGTGCCGAGAGAAGTTAAAACTAGACACTGCCAAACAACATCTTCGACAGTGTCAATTACTCGAGAAGCCATGCGATCTGTGCCACAAACCTTTCAAGCGACAGGACCTAGAGCAGCACGTTCAAGAATGCCCATTAAGAGACATAGTATGCGCCTGTGGTGCCCAAATCAAGAAGGAGGACGAAGAAAACCATGTCGCTAGCACATGTGCCTTCAAGGAAGAGCCATGTCCCTTGAATTGTGGCGCTACAGTTAAAAGGTCAGTAAGGATGTCATAATATTCCAAAATTCAAAATTACCGTTCCCTCTGAGGTTTTAGTTTCATCAGATAAAAGACCCTATAGGTCGTTTTCACTGTCACGCAATAAAAATATAAATCGAAAACCATTCAGTGGATAAAGTCAAGAAATTGTGATCTTATTGGAACTAAATAAAGAAGACACTTCTCCAAGTTTTAGGTCTGCGCGTTTTCCCAAACCGCAGATATTCGCCGAAGTGTTTCGCAGAAATTTACAGCGCTCAGTATGGAAACGCCATGTTGGTGCACATCAGATGTGCACCAACATGGCTGCCGGAAAATAGTGTAAACATCTGGAACTTGCAATGGCTATCTAGGCGACTGACTATCTGTACTTAACAAACAAGCATTCACATAAGCACTTTTCCCAATACTCTAACTCCTAAAAAGGCTACAAATCATGAGATAGGTAAATATTTTTCCACAAATGCGATCGTAGCTTTATGTCACGCACCGCCATAACTCTGAAATCAAAATGCTCTGGTTTCCAAACAAAGCACGCTATGGAGCTGTAAAATTGTAAACAAATATAAATATATCGTCTCTTATGCCTCATGACGATAAAAACTATGATGGCTCTTTAGTTTTGGATTTTAGAAAGCGGTGACGTCACGTGAAAACGATCTATAGGAAGTTGATATTTCACAATGTTTTAGCTCGACAGGGTTCCTCTTATTGTAATGACCTCTGTAATAGAGCTCGTTTGAATTTCCAAGCTTTTGCGTTGCGTGACATTACAATGGTGGGTAAATTTCGCGGAGGTCAAAAGATGAGTTATCGCTTTCGTTTTTTGTATTTAAACAGTGCTTGCACTAGAGGAAGCATTTATTCTAATGTGTAGGATCTAAAGAGCAACAATTTTTCGTTTCCATAGTAAAACTCGGTGACATATGTGTCTGTTACTGAGGGGGGCGTAAGGGTTTGCGGTGATGCGGTGATGCGGTTTTACGTTATTTTTGGTTATGCGGTAATTTTTATTTTAACTCGCTGTATTGCGGATTCAAAACACGAAGCGGTTTGCGGTTATTACAATCTTTAGGTCGCGGTTTTCGGTGAAAAAGTGTCTGTGGTGCTGACACTCTTTACAACAATCGGCATCCGGTTACTTGGCAAGCGCGAGCCAAGTATATGACCCACATAATTGGCATTTGGTTTTAGTAAATACAGTATAATAGTGTAATGCAATATACCGTTAGCGTTATGATGGTATGTTTAATATTAACGCACAATGTTGCTGACGTCAGTTTTGATGTAGTGGGCCTCCATGTACGTGCAGTTTCGGTATTCGGGAAAAATCCGATACGGTTTGCGGTTTTTTGGCGTATTTCTGTGCGGTTTGTTAAGTTCACCTATGTCTTAAACTGCGTACTATGACAATCATTGATTCACCTACTTGATGTGCGATGTCGGAGTCGGTCGATTTGATTTGTACTTGATGCGGTGAATTCAAAAAACAACTGTCATAGTTCTATACTTCTGTTTGTGGGTGCCATTTTAAAGAACGAGGAATATTCACACTTTTTTCGCCTGTTTTCCTAGAACGAGGAATATTCACACCCTTTTTCGCCTGTTTATTTGTGTTAGACTCATCAATTACACGTACTCGAATTGCTATATTGGACGTAGGCGAATCGAATCTAAAACGCCAACAAAAGCAAGCGCAATCGACAAGCGCCGAGCGGCGAGGTCGCGATCGGCGTGCAGCGGTGTCGCCAGCCAAAGTGGCGACCACCCCAGTCGCTAGCCGATTACGGCTTCGTTGCTTAGTGCTCGTCGATTGCGACCGCTTTTCTTTCACGTTCGTTCCAGTTATATTTCATAGCCAAAGAGAGGCTCCTATCAGTCTAGTCCGTAGCAGAATCTTTGCAATCTAAAACTGTTTTGCATAATGCATTACGCATCCTTAATAGAATCTAATGCGAGTTAAAGAACGTGATAAGCCGGGCACACAAACAAAGTGGCCGGTCGGCCAATTCCTCTAGACAAAACATTGTAATTAACAACTTGAGCAACCAGTTAATTTTTCCACGCACCCCATATTATTTTCTTTACGTGCCACGTATTTCCTAACAAATCTGACCTAAATATATCACAGTCCTCCTTTAAAGATATAAATTAGGGCGCGTTCGTTTGGGATCAATATGGAATAAGAATAATTGGATAATGCAAGTAAGCGTTTGCTTGGGAGCTATTCTCATTCCGGAATACCTGGATTTCCATTTGGGCTATTCTGCTCCCAGGAGCAGAATACCCGGAATATATTCTTATTCCGGAACATGTCCCAAACGAACGCTCCCTTAATTGGATGGTATTACTATATAGTAGAATTGAAACAACAAATTATACAAACACAATAAGCCATTCCTAAATAAAAAAATATTTATATATATTTTTTCCTTTAAAGGGTTCTCATCCCGGCACACTCGCTTCGATGCAGTGCTGTGGCGACAGTATGCGAGGTTGAAGGGTGCAACAGGATCGTCAGGAGAGGAGACGTGCAGACCCACATATCTGAAGATCAGATGCGTCACTTTAACCTTTTACGAGAAGAAAAAAGAAGCATCCTCTGGGAAGTGCAGAAAAAGGTGAGCTTACTTGGCTATGATTCTTGTTTTGAGAACTAATCATATTTTACATATACATCAAAGTTTGAGTCACGACAATAAAGAGGTATATCAAACAAGAGTGCAAATGAAGAAAAACCTTGAACTAGACGAGACCATATCAATAGCAAAATTATCAAATATCTTCACCACGACCATAAAGAGGCACATCAAACAGGAGTGCAAATAAACAAAATTTTGAACTAGACGAGACCATATTAATAGCAAAATTATTAAATATCTTCAGACGGCTAGTATATTGGCAGGTAATGCCCGAGGCCAAAGGTTGGTCAAAAGATTGTCCGAAAAATGAACAATCGGTTGGCCCAGAAGCTAAACTTAGAGGGTAACTGAAATTTTGAGGACAATCTTTCAGCCAAGGGCATTATCCTCCAATGTAACATAGATAGGACCCTGCGCTTGCTCTGATTGGTCAAGAACCAAACCCTCGTGTTCTCAAATGCCCGTCGTGTTTGATCACAGTGCAATAGACGACTTAGGCTTCTTTATTTGTTAAAAAACTCTTAAACGCTTTTCGCCGCGGTTATAAATAATGGGAGTCGAAAGGTTTTCTTATTTCTTAACAAAACAAACAACTGATATAATGAGACGTGCTGGCCTCATGGTTAGTGCGCCAGACTCTGGATCGAGCGGTTCGCATTCGATCGAGCCTTAGCTGGGACACTGCGTTGTGTTCTTGGGCAGGAAACTTTACTATGATGCCTCTATCCACCCGGGTGTAGAAATGGGTACCGCCGTACCGGCGAATTTACTGTTGGGTGTGAACCTGCGATGGACTAGCAGCCCACCTTAGCCGCATCACGCTACGGAAACGGCGTAAGCTGCGGCGAAACTAGCCACTTGGCCAGTATGAATGTAGACTTACCCTACCTTCCATATCGTGTGTTGCCCTTCTTCAAATTTTACATCACGTGGTGTGTTTTGTCAAATTAGCGGGCGCTGAAACTGATAGGTGGGTTTTAACCACTTATAAACACACAGATACTAAAAGAGGTCAAAATGAAAGTAATTTCGTGTGCATTCATCTCGGCAGGTACTGATTGACGTGGAGACAAAGAGTACCGGAGAAGTGGGGGTATTTCTGTGGAATTTACAGACTCGACCTCGTGGTTTACTGTGTTCTCCAGAATTCCACAAGTTTGACAGGACGTGGCGTCTCCTGTTAGATGACAAGGCTGTTGCCTTGGAGTTTAGTCAAGGAGTCAAACCAATCTACATGGATTTGAGGTATGAATAATGTGATTTAAATCTGCACTACTGGCTGCACTTCTTACTATATGTTCTGTTTAACAAGAAAATCTGTGAATCTGATCGGTTTTTGTTCGTTTTTGTAGAGCTGATAGTTTCGTAAACGAAAATTGATGTTCTTAAAACAAAATGGTGGTTGCATTTTTGCGTAATTCTGCTTCTTCTGCTTCGTCGCTAGTAAATGTCCGACTTATAATGGTACAAACCGTAGAAGAAAAACTTGTCATACTTACGCTTTATTTTTCCCTTTTTAGCTTCATTGTCAAATCTTCGGACGGCAAAATTCACGCGTACATTTTGCCTACCGTGGAACTGGCAGAGGGAACAATGGCGACACACACATTACAAATGCCGGTGGACAATGTGCGAAACATAACAGCCAAGTTGGAATTGCTGGAGCCTAAAATGAATTAGTTAATTTCCCTTTGTCTTTACAATTTTTTTTCTAAGAAAGAGTATTGTCAATTTAATATCAGGTAATTTTTTTTTCAATAGAGTTTATCAAAAGGATACGTACAAGAACGAACAAGGCAGTTGTAAAGTTTTAAAGTTTGTGGATAATGAGCATAGTAAAGACAGCAGTTCTAACAGTGAAATAAATAAGCCATTGATGAAACTTCTGATTTGTCGTTATTTTTTGTCTTTCTGACTGGCCAGTACATTCAGCATTTTGACCAAGTCTTACGGTAAGACTTTTAAGGAGTCTGAAACCGTTTTAAGAAAGCCTTCAAAAAGGTAATAAGACTTCAGTGTTAGTAAAGAGCCAGAAGTCTTGAGAACTCCACAAGCGGCAATTTTAAGTAATTTCAAAATTGACAATTTTAAGGTGTCCTAAAATCGCCACTTTATAGTCTTTAGATATGCAATTTGGAATTTAAGGAGGAGTCTTAAGGGCGGGCAATTTTAAAGAGGATCTTTAAAAAGTCTAAAAATCGCCAATTTTAAGGAGTCCTAAAATCGTCAATTTTAAGGAGTCTTAAAATCGTCAATTTCAAGGAGTCTTAAAATCGTCAATTTTAAGGAGTCTTAAAATCGTCAATTTTAAGAAGTCTTAAAATCGTCAATTTTAAGAAGTCTTAAAAGCGTCAATTTTAAGGAGTCTTGAAATCGGCAATTTCAAGAAGTCTTAAAATCGCCAATTTTAAGGAGTCTTAAAATCGCCAATTTTAAGGAGTCTTAAAATCGGCAATTTTAAGGAGTCTTAAAATCGGCAATTTTAAGGAGTCTTAAAATCGGCAATTTTAAGAAGTCTTAAAATCGTCAATTTTAAGGAGTCTTAAAATCATCAATTTTAAGAAGTCTTACAATCGGCAAATTTAAGGAATCTTAAAATCGGCAATTTTAAGGAGTCTTAAAATCGGCAATTTTAAGGAGTCCTAAAATCGGCAATTTTAAGGAGTCTCAAAATCGGCAATTTAGGGAGTCCTAAAATCCTCAATTTTAATGAGTCCCAAAATCGGCAATTTCAAGGAGTCTCAAAATCGGCAATTTAGGGAGTCCTAAAATCGTCAATTTTAAGGAGGCTTTAAATCGGCAATTTCAAGGAGTCTCAAAATCGGCAATTTTAAGGAGTCTCAAAATCGGCAATTTTAAAGAGCTTAAGATTGGCAATTTTTAGGAGTCCTACAATCTACAATTTTAGAATGTTTAAACTGTAATTCGGAGTCTTAAATTCGGTAATTCTTGACAGCCTTAAAAAGCGCCTATTTTAAGAAGTCTTAAATTAAAAGCAACTGTTTTAAATAGTACTGTATTTTTATGACAGCGAAGTAAAACTGGCCATTTTAAAGACATGATTTATATAAGGGGCTTTTTGATAATTTTTCTCAAGGAAATTACATAAGGTGTTTTGGCCAGATGCTGATAAAGATCCCCATTGTTAGCAATAAATGGTATATTTCCATACCTATGGCAGTCATCTCATCCTTGGACAGCAATTCATGAAGGTGTGCATAAACTTGGCTCTTGCTCCCTGACCCATATAATTCTTTTATGTCAACAACAACAGAGCAGGGTTTAGCAATAGCAAGAATACCTGTAAGAAATAATGTCGCATTCAATTTGTTTGAAAGGATGTGTACTTTGGTTAATAAGATCACTGATATCAATACCACCATTCATTTACAATAAAATATTACACCATACTACCTATTCATAATGTTGTACTCCTTTAGTAACAAGAAACATTATTACATGCACCTGCTGTTCTGTGGTTTTTGCACTTGTGTTTGCCCTTCTCTGTACCACATGAAAGGAGACTGCCCTGTTGACTTTTTTCGTTTTCTATAGCAAATCCAGTTCTATAACACAAAATTAAAAATATGCAAACTTTAAAAATGAATCAAATTTTCAAAGCAATGCTTTGCATATGATGTCCTTGGCTCATAAACAAATCACTATACTGGACACAATTATTGATATTTGACACAAGTTCTATATTGAAGTCCAATAGTTGAATACAGAAATAATTAAAAATGGAAACATTTGAATGGCAAGTAATTTTTGTATTAGCAATGCCACAAACCCTCCTTATCTTACTTACGTTTTCACTCCAACAATTCGATCGGTAATTGATGCTATAGATGACTCTTTCAATTCTGTCCGTTGCTGCCCAAATTCACAAACAACTTCTAGCTGCTGGTGATACTTATAACCCACTTCTAAGGATTCTCTAATCTTGGAGGGTAAGTTGCACTTCTTCACCCAACTTTGGCGCCCATCTGCCCACACCACCTATTGGAGATTGCAACATGCATGTACCTGTATTAATACAATCTTTAGCAACATTTTATAATGTACCCAGTGTTGCCAGTGCAAAAAACTGCACTTTTCTCTTGGTGATGACTATAATTGTGGCCAGAACAAACATATTTAACGCGGTATTCTTTAACATGATATTCTATGTAATGCTCGCTATGCAATTTCCAGCATCTACTTACACTCAACGCACTTCACGCATGAACCAAAACTTCAACATTCCTAAAATATTTCATTCACACATTTGATTTTCCAATAATGATATGGTTCTTCGAACCTTCAATCCAACCAACCTGACAATCTTTTGACGCAAAGGCAGGTTCAGTGAAACAGACTTTTTACTGGAACTTTTGAGTGGAAATTTCCAAAGAATCCGTCTTTTCCAAGCTATTGTGTACTTGAATTGCCAAACTAAATAATTTCCAGCTCTCCTCCTCACCTATGCATTTTTGAAAATGCAGTTTTTCTCTTGAATAGCGCTCACTGGAATTCCCGTTCAAACAAGAATTCAAGGCAAAGGCAGCAATTCTCGTAATTCACAAACAATGTCTTGTCTTATTTCTTTAAGCGCTTTGGTTGGATAAGATTGTGTTTCCTCAACAAACGCAAGAGCATTGTTGTTGCCCTCAAACATATCTTTTTCAGAATTTCCACCATTTTCAATCATTTAAGCACAAAATCTTCAACTGAATGATTCAATTATTTGAAATGTGATCATTATCTTTCTATCTCGTGGCGAATGCACGTCAATCAAATTTATTCAAAAACCATTCACCTGAATATTGGAACAATAAGTGACCATGCATCACGTGTGGAGCGTGTTGACAGTAATAAATAACGATAATTAAAGGTTGTAATTTGACAAGCAAATTATAACATTATGATGGTTAATAATAGCTCTTGCCCTCACTATTTTACAGCATTAGATACAAGGTGGTTAAGCTGTATGGCAAAAAGCACCCCCACAATATTGCATTAACACAAGTTCCAGCTCCAAAGTTTAATTCCAATGCCTACCCTACTATTGATTAAGTTACATTGCCATTGACATATAAAGTGCTTCCCGACATACAAGAACAACAACGATAACTAGAGGTGTACTAACTCCATTATGGAATATATCTAATATTTCTTGCAAATATTACTTGCAAATATTTAACTAATTTCCTTTCAACAAATTGAAAACAATTTAACCTTATTATGAGCTTCGGAACAGATAACAGATTTTTGTTCATAGCATACCTGGTAAATAACTCCTTGTCTTGTTGTCTTTTCATTCAATATTTTTGTGATTAAACAACCCACTTGATCACCCTTTTCAGTCTCCACACAACCTGTACTTTCAACTGAGTCGTCACGAAAAGAAATTGCTGTTTCACAATGCTGTGCACAATATCTGGAGCCCTTACCTGGTGTATTCTGGCAACCTGATACATGTAGTATTAAATTACTATATTTCCATGCTATAAAGAAGCACTATATTTGGGTATTTTCATTTACAATTTAACAGCAGTTTAATATCACTATAACATTAGCCGTGGTTACACTAGCCCTTTTACCCATGGGTAAATAGTGTTTGCCCACGGGAAAAGACTTTTCCGTGTGTAACCGCTTTCCCCAGACCGAAACTGCCCTAGGGTTATTTCCATGGATACATCAAAAAGAACAAAAGAACTTCCCATGACAGTTCCTGAACTGAAAAGTATGGTTTATCTGCTCCCTGAGGTGGCTTGGCCAATCATAAAGCAGAACGTATCCTATACAGGAAATCGCGTGAGGAGTTCTGAGGTGACCTCTGGAGCACTTGACTAATTTCGCGCCTACTTGTAGCACGCGATAACATGGCAGGGTTTTGTGCATCACTGTGAGTATTTCTCTCTTCATTTTCATGAGTTTGCCCTTCAGACTGTCAGTTACGAAGTTGATCAAATTATAATCTTTCTGTTTATCTGTTTCTAGGAACGCTAGTCAATCCCTACTACAACGGGTATTTATTTGCGGCAAGAAACCAAACAAGGCCACGGGGAGTTAACAACACCGGTAATGCCCTGTATGGTGCTGGCATGGCTCAAAATCAGCCTCCACTGCATTATCCAGCGATGCTAAATCCCTACCCGATTTACCAGAACCCTGTAGCCGGTACTAGCAATCACCTTCAGTTTGAACAAGACCGGGACAGCGCCAGTCCAACTCCAAGTGAATCCTCGAACCGAAGTGACGATCGTAGCAAGCGCAGTAGCTGGTCGTTGACCGAAGAGAGATGCTTAATTGCTGCTTATAAGGAGTACTATGATAGACTTAAGTCTACAAAAAGCAGTTAAGGCAAAAAAAACATATGGGAAGATATTCTGAAGCAGTTTCAAAGTATGTGCTTTGACAATGGTGTGGAATCTGAAAAGTCATTAGCGCAGTTAAAGGAGAAGTGGCGGGCGCTCTTGGATAAATACAAAAGCGTATGTGATAACAACAATCGCACGGGAAGGGAACGGAAAACGTTCAAGCACTATGAAGACATCGACAAATTTATGGCTTCATCAGACAAAGTAAATCCAAGATTTGTCAAGGAAACGAAATCCCTCAAACAAGATTGTAGCTCTGATGATACTGACGATATTTTATCGACCGGAAATCAAGAAAGCGGTAAGAAATCAGAGAAACGGCCGGCCAGCTCTGCTGAAGGCGATAGTGCGGATACCGAGAAAACTGGAAAAACTGGGCAAAAGGAGGAAAAAGGATCAAAAAGGAAGAAGAAAAGGCTTAGCGGCGATGACACGGAGCTAGCAATCCTTGACATGATGAAGTCTCGGCAAGAAGCCATCCAAAGATCAGAGGAAAATGACGAGAGAGTTTTTGAAGCTCTCCTCAAATCTCAGGCAGATGCGCAGCGACAACACCAAGAATTTGTTGTGTCTGTTTTGGGAAAACTCGGAGACATATTTGCTTCCAAAAAATAGGTTTCAACTCGGCGCTTTTATTCTAAAGAAAATAAGAACCGTTTACATGATTGTTGCAAATTGCAAAAATAAATTTTATTTGATCGTGAATAGTATTTTGAACATTGAAATACACAGTGCTGTAAAATGGTTACAACTGCTGTTTCTTAAGTATAATAGACGTTACAGTTGTTTAGCAAACAAAATTGTTTTATTTCCTGTAATTATCCCGTGTAAATTTCTTCACCATTTTTGATTGGTTTTGTATTGCTACATAGATATACACATATTTTATTCCATCTGCTGTTACTTTCAGGTTCGGATCAGTGGGATCAGATGTATAATCACTTAAATTGCAAAGCAAAATAGAATTATGTCGTAACCTTCTGTAATTTAGGACGCAAGGAGGACAAAATCTGGGGGATACTGTCTATTGATTTGCAACGTATTGAACAAGGGCTTGTAGAACCGCAGCTGCAGCCTGTGGGGGGGGGACCGCCGTCGTCATCATCATCATTATCGCTATCATCATCATCACTATCATCTATGTCGAGTTCATCTCCTCGTAAAGCACAAATGTTATGTAGCACGCAGCAGGCAATGATAGTGTCAGGTATTCTGTCACTGTCTTCGTCTAGGCGCTTAAGTAAAACCCTCCACCTTCCTTTGGTCATACCAAATGCGTGTTCGGATACTATTCTCGCCTTAGATACCTCTCGGTTGAAATTCCTCTGGTCGCGCGTAAGCCCACCATTACCCTTAAATGGTCGGATGAGCCAAGTTTGTTTGGATAAGTGGTGTCTCCCACAATAAGTGGACGCACTACAGTTCCGCCTAAGTCAAATGTGGGTTCCATTAGGATATTCTCATCTTCAGCAGCCCAATAAACGTCAGTTAAACGTAGGATCCGAGCATCATGTAGACTTCCAGGAAACCCAGTGGCCACGGATAAATAGAGGCCAGATGCATCAACTATTCCCTGTACTAAAAAACTGTAGAAATGTTTCCGGTTAAAGTAGTCTTCGTGATTAATTTTTGGGGCCTTGATAGGTACATGGCTTCCATCTATAGCTCCAACTACATTAAGTAATTTACTTTTATTGTCGAAGCCTTTAATTTTCTTAGCTATCTCTGCTGCAGTAGAAGGAAACTTGAAAAACTCATCTTGATGTCGACAGATTTCTTGAACAAATTCATGGCAACACTTTACGACAGTTGGTTTTGCCAACCCAACCATCAGTCCACACGAGCGGTAGCACTCTCCAGTTGCTAGTCGCCAGAGGCTTGCACTGACGCGCTTTGGAAGTGGAATGGCATCTCGCATCCTAGTGTTTTGTCGCTGAAGCGCCGGTCCAACGAGCTGGCATATATATTCAAAGGTATTGCGCGAAACTCTAAAGTTTTCTTTCCACCAGTGATCCAGTGCATTGTTATTTAGAAGTTGCTGAAACCAATTCTGTGGTCATGGAAATACCCAAGCTCTTCTTGGCCGGCGAGCAAATTGGCGACGAGCGCGTAAATGTAAATAAAATGCCGACAAATTTTGAAGGTAGCGTAATTGAAAGCGCCTTCTCTGGTGTCTTCTCGCAAAAAACTGCAGGACTGTAATATTTATGGAGGACTGTCGAATAATAAGCAGGAGAATTACTGAAATTAAGCTTACTAGATCTTGATTCGTGTCATCCATGTTGATCTGCACGTTTCCCGCCAATTTACAAGGTCAGTTAATTCATATCTAATTATATTTTACCCTGAAACCCGAGCTTAACCAAACCCAAGCCATTTACCCTCTGGAAGACCCCAAACCCAAGGTGTGTGTAACCACAACTATTATCTACTATATCTTACAATCAAAACACCTCAAAACAAATGCTTGTTACATAACAACGTTTACAATACTGACACAGTTTTCAGAATTCACTTGTACATCAAAACACCCTATACAGTAAACTACTTTACTAACTTGAAATAGTTCCCAATTTAACAGATTCCTCGAACAAACCAACAAGAATATCTGTAACTGAATAATACTTATTAACACTTTTTTGAGTCAAACTATTCATTGCAAGTAATCAATACATACACTGTGTTTCGGTCCCATAATTTCAATACATGAAATTTCATCCCACCATACATTTATCTTCATCCCAATTAAGCCCAGGGAAATACATCTCCTTCAAACAAAGTTAACTAACTCAATGCTCTGATGTTATACAAAATAAGCATTTTACAGTTGTGTGCTTAGTTACCCGGCCATGAATGCAAGCAAGGCTGGAGTTGACCTTGCTTTGATACATACCTTTCAGCTTTTCTCATGCAAATGCAAACTAGTTAGCATAAGCACAACGTGATTTGCACAACAAAAGTTATGAGGTCTGTATCAGAACAAGTTCAACACCAGCCTCGCTGCCATTCAAAGACCAGGTAACTAAGTAAACAACTATAAAATGGATTATTACAACTGTCTTACAATATAAAGTAAATTACTATTATGCATTTCACACTTACCCACAACAATGCTGCCATTGATAGCTGAAAAATGCAATTCAGCAACATCTTTTACCATACAAACTTGTCTCGCATTTTTCATGTTTCCATCTAAAACCAACATGGACTTACAACCAGGACTTTCACATATGTGATCTGTGAATAATATCACACAAATAATATTTTAGTGTCCAAACAAACTACTTTTAAGTAAAGGAAGTGATGTTTAAAAATACCCTAATTGACAATTTAAAAAATTTATATCTCAATAGCTCACCTCCCCATCTCTTAAATAAACGCAACATTGAACTCAGTAGTAACCAATTCCACCATCTCATTCCTATCACATGGAATTGCCGCCACTTGTTCCCAAAGGTTGTACTTCTCAAGCGTTGCTAAGCATGCATATAGAAGAAATCCCTCCTCCAAACGACGCCTATCCAGACACAATCGCTGCTCAAGAAGTTTTGCAAGGTCCCTTGGTGTTTCCCTTAAAAAAAGAAAACCTTAACTTTATAAGAATTAAAACCTATAGCCAGATTTAAACAATACCTTCCCTTTAAATGCTGATGTCAGCTGCACTGTTTATTCAGTTATTAACTGCAAGAAGTGAAAATAACCCATTTTTATTGCTTTTTTATTTGGGACATTTATCCACATGCAGTTTTATACTTTAGATTTCATATGGGTACTCATACAGTACCGCATTCAAACCACAAGTACTAATTAAAATCAAATGAACAAAAAAACCCATTATGATTACTTAATAATACAACATGAACAATTCCACAGACATGGCGCCGCGTGATGTTTGCAACAGCCATTTTCTGGCATTAGAAAATACTTTATTCAGAGTTACCTTACAAATTTTCCCCTATGTTTTACTAGTATAATTACCCTACATAATTTTTCTTGCCTTTCTGCTAGTCTAATCAAGAAATACAATGTGAGGTCTGCCCTGGGTTACACTTTTGACACCAGTGCTATACTTTGGGCACTGGTTTTACACCCAAACTGCACCCCTCTCAGCCAATGACAATTTTTTCACATTATTATTAATCTAAACACTCCAAAGTTTTGACTGACAACCTTTTGGGACGCCTGATATGTTTAGACTAATTGCGTGTGCCCGATATTTGACAGATTTAAACCTAATTCAGTGTTTATAAAAAAAAAAACAATTAAAAATGCAATAACCAAACTATTCAAGCAATAAATCCTGTTGAGTTATCTCTCTTGCACCTCTCTCATCAAGTCTGAAAATAGCATGTACCACGAAAGGCTAACAACCCTATTATATTATACCCCAAAGAGGAAATATTTATTTCAAACCCATTTAAGAAAAAAATATGGTAACAACTATTAAAGCATACAGCAATCTTTAGATCAAAATTGCCTTAAATAGAAATAAACTTTATGAAAAAAGTATCCCCATACCTTTTAATTCTCTTCACTCTAGCATCAAGGTTATTAGAAGTTGCAACTCTACAATACTGAAAACGCCTGTTGTGGCTAGATGCATAGGTACTGAAAGGAACAGCTCCGATGACAAGCAAGTTGCTGAATTCAACCAAAATGTCCATTTGGAAAGCTGTGTCTTCGGATGAAAGAAGAAATTCCAATGATACAGAGTCCCTGTTAAAATGCCGCTTACCATCAACGGACCAATATCCGTGGTGTTCGTAAATTTTGCATTTACGGCACACTTTAGTAAGTCGAGAACCCAAGTAAGTACCGGGGTGGTTACTGTAAATTACAACAGGAATTACTTTGTTGTCATAAGCCAACTTCTTTCCACACTTTCGACAGATAACCCTCGATGAGCTCAGCACAGTTGCAATGGGCTTGCCACATTTCAATGAAAAGTCATGAAATTCACGGAATAACTCCCTATCAGACTTCAACAACGAGGGATGAAAGTGAAGAAGATTTTCCGTTTCTGCCACGAAAGAGCTGCTTACGGCTTTCTCGTCGATACCATCTATTTGGTGCCCTTATTCCGTTGGACTTTTACCCCAAACAAATTTCTCTATAACCGAGGCTATTCCTAGCATTCGGACGAAGATATCACCAACGCTTTTGAAAACGAAAAGGAGTCGAGATGAACGACCGATATCTTCGAACACAGCCGCCATTGCCGGTATCCTCACCACAAGATAAAGTTTCAAACTGATAATAGTTGCTAAGGTAACCGCATCTTCGTGCCCAGGCACCCTCCACACTACACTACGACCCTTCTTTGTTTACAAATTAGCACTTGGAATTACGGATGTTTCGCGTAAAATAATTTCGCATACTGTTAATTCGCCTACCTCTAAAGTCGATTTGCCCATGTCCAATATGTCAGCTCGCCTAAGTATTAAGCTCCGTACAATGACAAATATTGATTCACCTACAGGATTTGAATTGCCAAACTGACAGTAGATGAAACGGCTCGAATATGAAATGAAGGCTACCAAGACTTGCAACCAAACATTAATGCAGCTCTTAATCAATCGCAAACCCTAGTACTAATGAATACCAAAGAATCGAGTTCCAACTCTTACATACTCTCTCTCGAATAGAAAATAAACTTTTCCATCGGAATATGTTCGTTTCCAATGGATCCGATGGATTCCATCGGAAAGAATTCCTAACCCCATATCCAACCTGAAGAATTTTTCTAAGTGTCCCCCGAATAGAACATGGACTTTTCCATCGGAATTTGTTCCTTTCGAATGGATCAGATGGATTCCATCAGAACAACCTTCTACCCCTAAGCCGAAAAGGGTGATATTTTTCCAACTATCTCACAAATAGATATCGACTTCTCCATCGGAATCGGTTCGTCTCAGATGGTTCTGATAGAATCCATCGGAACTACTCTCTATCCCCTAGCACTATAAATTAGGCCAGAATAAGTGAAAATTTTCTAAGTTTTCACGAATACAAAATCAACATTTCAATCGGAATCGATTCTTCTCCAATAGATTCCATCAGAACTACTCTCTATCCCCTAGCCCTAAAAATTAGGACGGCATGAGTAAAATTTTTCTAAGTAACTAACGGATAGAAAATCAACATTCCCATCGGAATAGAGTAGTCTCCAATGGATCCGATAGATTCCATCGGAGACACTTCCTACCCCTAATCCAAGATAGGCACTTTTTTGAAGTCTCCACGGAAAATACATGAATTTTCCATCGGAATCAAATAATCTCCGATGGATCCGATGGATACAATCGGAAAGACTTTATACCCTGCTATCCAAAATGGGTGAACTTTCACGAAGTATCCCACAAATAGAAAATGGATTTTTCCATCGGAATCGGATAGACACTGATTGATCACCGCAGTTAGCAGAACTACACAAATCTACACTTCCGGTTTTCCGATCAAACAAATTGGGATATGACTGGAATCTGTTCGAACAGTCCACACTTAAAGTTTTCCGATGGAAGGCAAGAGGATACGACTGGAATCTGGTTGACAGTATTGGACAACCCTCGATGGGAAAGCAAAGGAGCTTTGTAATGGCGAGATGGCTGTGCATCCGCTGCTCTGGTAGACTTGAATGACCAGGGGCGAGTCTTCGCAGCCTTAGCAGAGCGGGTTTCGGCAAGCTTTCTCTGAGCTTCTTTTTCGGCCTTTTTCATTTTCTTGGCGTCCTGGTCGTTATCAGCGAGTTCATTGTCTAAGTATTCGCCGACGGTTTTCCAGCTGTACTCAGATTTGTCCGCTATTAGAATGAGCTTTTGGCGTTGATCAATAACCTCAATACCTTCATTCAGTTTGGTGATACATGCGTCCTGTTTTCCGTTGCTGACGGCCTCTTTGGCTTCACTGACTATTGACTTCACTTGCTCGTTATGCTTATACTGTTGTTCGTGCCCCTTCTTTTTGAATATACGCGGTTCCGTAAGGCGGATCTTTTTTAATTCGCTCATTTGAGTATTGGAGGCTTCGTCCAGCTGTCTTTTCATTGAGTCTAGTTTGTTGTCGATGATTGAAGAAAGTTTTTCAGGCATGTTGGACTGCTGCCAGTCGAGTTCGGCTTGAATTGCTGGATCCATCTGTTTGGAATTCTGAAAAACGTTGCGTCCTAATACAGAATCTAAAGACTAATTGGCACTTGAAACTCGAGGACTGGGTGCTGGGCTAACGAAAAAGACTTGATTTCAGAAGAAAACTTGAAAATCTCGAAACGAAAGAAAGGTGGCAGCAACATCAGCGTAGAATGGCTCAACCCGGCAAAATCCCGCCCTTATAGTGCTTGCGTCACCATGGAAACTGTCAAAAACCGGCGAACCGTGAAAACAACGATTTGCTGCTATTCTTCAAACCGCAGTAAATAACAATTTTACTATTCATTATGATCATAAACAAATGCAGGTGATTGTAACATGTCATTATGGATGTTGGAATAATTTTGGGTATGGCTTTCACAGTTAAGAGATTGTTGGTTTTGACTGGTACACTTGCAAGGGCTGACAGTCCATAAATACCATGTGGCTATGTACTTCTGAAACAAATTGATTCTGTTTACTGTTATGCACAAATTAAATTTAGCAGGTGCATATATATCAGAAGAGTTGTTTCAATAATGGGTCTACAATGTTAAGTCTAAAGAGGGTGTGTGAAGCGGTGGCTAGAGGTCAGGATTTTTCTTTTCATCAAAACCTCCTCCCAGCTGGAGACCAAAACCTGGCTTAAATCAGGTGGAATCACCTCATACTGAAACATGTTTCCTCTTTTTGAGTAAACTAGAGGTTGTAAATTTGACTGCCAAATTCTTAATTCTTATGTTTAATAACAGTCATTTTTCTCTCTAGGCATTGTAAATATAATGGTGGATTCCAATCGTCAGTACAGTAGCACAGAAATGTATTGCATAAGTTACTCTGTGCGTGGGTTTAATCAATTATTGTAGGAGAAAAAATATATCCTTGTGTTACTTTGAGGAATTTACCTTAGCGATGTTATCTGGAAGTAAAGTCCATTCGAAATCGGTATCCCAACATTTACGAAGTTGTTCTTTTAGATTGATGCTGCCGGATGCGTAATTGGAGGCCATTGAGGAGATCAGATTTTGTCCTTTGCAAGCCGGAACACTGAGTAAACTTGTAGTTGCTGTAGGTCTTGTACTGAGCAAATGACAACGCTTCTCCACATCTGTATGAAATAATTGTTTTCAATAGGCAAAACAATAACGAAGTGTGATATTCCTATAGACAATGAATCCCATTTGTGCGATGGGCAGTTGATTGGTGGATTACTTGGTAACAACAAACAACAGTTAAATCTGATGGATATAAAAAATTCAACGCACACACAAGATCAGTATGAATGTATTGCCTTGAATAGGAGAAACAATAACGAAGTGAGATATTCAAAAGGCAATGAATGCAATATGTGCCATGTTCATTTATTGATCGGCTTTTTGATAACACTAAGCGCCGTTAGTAAAAAAAAGCGCCGTGATCTTGGGTATTGGAAAAGTATTGAATGCACAACAGTACGTTTCAAAGTGGGTTTATAAGAAAAATGAAAACAGTATTGGATAACATAAATTTAGTATTTTTTTATCGTTTTTAGATTGAAATAAAACACCGATATAGTGAAGCAAAATGTCATTTCCTTAGTTAAAGCCAGTGTCAGGAAAAGTCACGACCGAAGTGAGATTATGAAACACAAGAATAAACAACACACTAATGGTTCGTTCTCAAAGCGTTTGTTCTATGCAGAATAAAATGAGTATCGAAGTCACTGTGAGATTTGCAACTACGCAACTGAATTTTTTTTTATTAAAGAATTTTTAATCTAACAAAACATAAACTACTTTCAGCTAAGTGACTACTTTGTTTTGTGTTACTATTTGAAGCTTGAGGTCCATTTTCTGGCGTATATAACGTCATACAATTAAAACAGAATTGATTCATATTTTTACATGTCGCGAATTGTTAAGGACATAAAAAGTTGAAACCTAAGTCAAATGTCGGCAGTTCGGTGTCACTTTTTGTACTGTTTATTTGCAAACATAGTTCCTCATCAATGTCATCCAACTGCTCAAAGATCTGGGAACAGATTTCAATTTACTTTTTCTGCGCTGAAATTAGTTGTTGCCTGTGTTAATCAGGTTAGTCTTGTAAGTTTAGATTTCTAAAAAAAGTGACTCTTAATAGATGTAGGTGCAATTTGTTGTTTAGCCCACCAATGTGCCATCAATGGATGTAAGGAGAACCTTGTGTTAGATGGGAATTTTGACAATAATCGAGAATGCTGTATGACAAAAGGAAGTGGATTTCTTGAATATGATTCTCTCCCTGGGGAGATAAAGACTGGTTTTATGCAGACACCAAAACTTGGCACTCGATTCTGTGATAAGCACCTTGTTGACCATCAGCAGCTAGATAAGGTATGGAGTATAAGTATTTTCTATTTAAATTTGGATCATACTGTACAAGAACTGGACCTTGTAATAATTCATTTATAAGGAAAGAAACGTTTGTAGAGTATTCTACTTGTTCTATTCACTGTCATGTAAACAGGCACAATATACATATACAGTACAAATTTGACACTGTATTGTGTAGTTCCTGCAAATAATTAAATAAATTGTTAATTACTGTAATTACCTTTTATAGGGGTACATTATAGATGCAGATGCTAAATCCACAACAGTTTGAACATGAATTGGGAAACAAGTTTGGACCTGTTTTAAGAAGTGCTAAGAAGAGGGTTGAAGTTCAAGACTGGGGTCAAGTTGGTGAAGTATTGGAAATAAAAACATTGCGGAAAAAAAGTTTTTCAAGGTATCTATTTTTTAAATTCCTATTATTGGGACAGAAACACTCTGATGGCAGTTATTTTAAAGTTGTTTTAATGCTGTTGTAATTAGAGTTTAATTGTTCTTAGCACAAGTTTGAGGTATCATCAAGGAATAACTATATGAAGGTTGTTAAGAATACAAATACTGCTACTTAATAGACAATGTATATGGTACTGTGTTGCTATGGGAATCCATTATTATTAAAGGTATACTAGGAACAAATGAAGTACAATTTATTACCAAACTATTTATTTCAGTGATAAAAAGCCTTGTTACGTAATATTTTCACAGGTCCGTTGGATTGGGAATAATGAAACAGAGACTTGGGAACCAGAGGAAAATGTTCCAACAGCAATGCGTAATCAGTTTGAGAAAGGGGAAAGAGAATCAATGGTGACTGTCTGGGACATAAACAAAGTCTGTGGTAGTACAAATATTCAATCCTATCAAGTGCCTGCAATGACAGCTAAGTCCAAAGTGAAAAGAAGGAAAACAGAGAAGGACAGTTCCATTGGGTAAGGATGGTTGGGCATGAATTTTTTCCTGTTATACTCGCATTATAGTATATATTAAAATCTTGTTCATATGTTCTCTATAATAATTTAGGCTAGGATAATGATTTATTATAATGAAAGTGGAAATCTTGTTCAAACATACCCAAAAGACAGCATTTAGTAATAAATTCCCAACAACTCCAACTGTAATATTTTTTTTGTTTATTAATAATTGCCTTGTTTCATAAAGCATTTGTATTCTATATTAGTATCACCCACTCAATGTGTTAGTGATACTGCGATGTATCTAGAAGTGGCAGTGAAATCATATCTTATTTCAGAACAATATAATAATAATAATATAGTTACCTTCTTACAATATTTATGTTTTTGTGTCACTCTTTACCAAGGAATGCCTGTGCTGATACCAATGAAGACAAAGTAAAGAAATGTAATACAGAAAAATCAAAGCATATTCAAAGGAAAAATTTCCGCACTGCAGGTAAACATAAGAACCAAAACCACTCTCAAAATAGTGAAAAGTTATGGCAAGATTTCTAAAATAGTAATTTCTATTTTTAGGTACATTCTTTGGAATGAGGCCTTGTGGGATAATTTTATTTGCGTATGAGCTATTCATAAGTGAATCCAAGTCACAACTCTATGGAATCCTTCATGATGTAATGTCTAAATGGAAGTTTAATCAAACAGGTAATATCGTTACTGAGTTGTAAATCTGAATGCCTTGTGGTCTTGTGGCTATTTTGTTGTGCAATTATAAATTTACAGACCACATCAATAGTGTTTACTAGTGTGGACTACTATTTGTCAGCCCTTCAACTATGAAAAGGACAAAATTGGCAAAGAAGTTATGTTTTTTCATCATATTTTGCAGAGAGAATAATTTATGATGATGCCTGCCACCTAAAGAAATTTTGCACAAATCCAGTTCGTAGCAGGCTAACCAAAGTTTCCAAGAAGCTTGGTGAAATGGACATGGTAGTTGACAAGCTCCATTTTAGAAACCATGTTGACAAATGTTGCAAAGAGAATTGTAATCCCTATGATCGCATTGACTTGGACAGGGTAAATGCTATAACTGTTATATTTGCTATGTTGATACTGTCTGATGAAATGAAATTTATCTCGTCACTTTAGTACAAGCACAAGTTGAAAGGAATGGTTATATTTTCCACACATCCATGCACACCGTAGAGACTTTGTTCTATTAATTAAACTCAAATTTTACACAGATAGTAATGCGAGAGGAAGATTGTCAATGGGTATACAATATAATTGTCCTAAAGTCAAAAATTCTCCAAAGCTGCTTTATTTGGAATCCCAACTGTGATACAATAAGGATGGAAATACTATGTAATTTCAAAATTAGACACAAGGAGTATATTTTCTTCCCCTGAAAATAGTTTTGTCTTTAAGACATTAAGAATATATGTAAGAATGTCATGAAACACATAAGATATTGTTTTTACTCTTATTATGATATTAAATGCAAGATTTACTATTGCCAATAAATAATAAATGCCTTAAATTTCATCTCTTTCTAGGTGGACCGGACTGAAATCTGTGAGCAGACATTTGCCTGGTTTTCAAAGTATAGAAAAATTACCCGACACATGAACCAACATCGGTTTTTGTTTTACATTCTAAACCTTTGTGACCTTAAAAATAAAAGAACCGAGAAAAGGAAAGAAAAACTAACAATGCTGTAATATCAAAATGGCCTTCCATAACCCACTTCAGCTTATTTACAAATTATCCAAAGATTTTGAATTTGTTCTTTGTAAGTTATTGATGTCTAACTTATATGTATGAAATGAAATTCTGTAATAAAAAAGTTGATAACATATACAGTGGTTATGCCCTAGCAATTCGAGAAAAATCTGTTTGACTTTGACACAAACTGTTAATTTCATGTACTTTTGCAATAACTTTCACAAAACTTAATATATACACTTTATAACGAATACACATTCCGACGCAAGCTGCAAAACACTTACCAAAAGTATGAAATCAACACTAAAATATTCTGCATACAACCAATGGTTCAGAACGAACCATTACCGGTGTGCGACATTTGCAGACTGCAGACTGCATTTGGGTCTAAATAGCACTCTGGTTAGCCTGAATATCAGTCAGGTTAGCCTGAATAGCACTCAGGTTAGCCTGTTTACGGTTAGCTATTGGTAATGGAAATGGGAATACAATATTTTAGTTAAAACGTCTGCAGTCTGCAAGTGTCGCACACCGAACCCTGACTGTGTTATCCATTTTTGTGTTTCAATAATCTTATATTGCTCGTCACTTTTCCTGAAGTAATACTACCCTTCTCATATTTGTCCGCCACAGTGGATGAAAGAACGAGGTGTATTCGTGGTTTTTATATACAGTCACTATGTTAATAATACGGTTACTATGTTAATCATGACCACTGTGGGACTGAGGGAGCAGCATGTGAAACATTACTGTGTTATCCATTTTTGTATTTCAATAATCTCATATTTGTCCGCCACACTGTGGGACTGCGTAGCACCATTTGAAAACATTCTTGTTGAAAGTAATGTATCGATTCTATGCTGTCGGGCTGCGGGAGCAGCATGTGAAGCATTACTGTGTTATTATCATATATTGCTCATCACTTTTCTTCAAGTAATACTACCCTTCTCATATTTGTCCGCCACAGTGGATGAAAGAACAAGGTGTATTCGTGGTTTTTATCTACAGTCACTATGTTAATAATACGGTTACTATGTTAATCATGACCACTGTGGGACTGCGGGAGCAGCATGTGAAACATTACTGTGTTATCCATTTTTGTATTTCAATAATCTTATATTTGTCCACCACACTGTGGAACTGCATAGCACCATTTGAAAACATTCTTGTTGAAAGTAATGTATTGATTCTACGCCGTTGGGCTGCAGGAGCAGCATGTGAAACATTACTGTGTTATCCATTTTTGTATTTCAATGATCTTGTATTTGTCCACCACACTGTGGGACTGCGGTAGCAGCATTTGAAAACCTTCTTGTTGAAAGTAATGTATCGATTCTACGCCATCGGGGTTTCAAAAAAGAGTGTTTAGCTTTCTAATAACTCTTTAAGAAGCTTACTTGTTGAATGAGTGCTTCGCTACAAGGTTAATACAAAGAGTGTTCAGTGGAATGAAATATTCTCCCGTTTTATCTTTCTATAGACGCGCACGCTTAGAAGAAGGTGGAATAGATACTCAAATACAAAGAGTGTTCAGTGGAATGGAATATTCTCCTCTCGTTTTATCTTTCTATAGACACGCACGCTGAGAAGATGGTGGAATAGATCGATACTCGGGCAACAAGAAACGCTTATCTCGTGTAATGTTTTGCTTGCGATGCGTTATGTTAATTTCGTATCACTCCGCTCGCTTTCTCCGTAACCGTTTTGAATAAGATACTCGGTCAAAACAAACGCCTTAAACCAGGGGAACATGCAGCTTGTTATCTTGTTTTGTGTGTAACATGTATGCGATAATGGCATATTTTCATGGCGCTTTATCGTTCCAGAGAGTACATTAACATGCTTGTCGTCTTTGGCGGTCTTTTTGTGTTATGTTTTTTTTTTTTTTTTTTTTTAATTTATTTATTTATTTACAGTATGAACATTAACCCTACTTACAGAACAAAATATTAAACTTACATTTTACACTTACACTATACTTGCTACTTACTCTACCTATACTTGCACTACTTACAATACATACATTACAAACCAGTTCTAGGTGATAAGCTTCTGTTACAAAACCAATTACGCTAATTAGATTATTGTTGACCTACTTATATTGCTCTTTTTAATGAAGATTTTTATTTTTTCCTTTTCGAGAGATTTTTAAAAAAGAAAATTTGCGATAAATTGGACTAAACAAAACCTTCTATTTCTAACATATAACTTAGTTTTCGGACAAAAACATCCCAAATACATTCACGTTGGTTGATTTTCTGGAAATGAAAGTAGAATTTGGCATAGAGGAGACAGAAATTTAGTTTTTTAATTTTATTATCCTTATCAGCAGCTGCTCCGAAGAGTATTTCTTCTGAGTTTAATGTGATAGAAGAGTTTTCCTTTTCATTAAACCAGCATAGCACGTTCCGAAGAAAGTCGACTGCAATTTGACAACCTAAGAAAGTGTGAAGTAGAGAGTCGTCATCCCCACAGTAATGACAACTCTTGTTGTCTTCAATTCCGTATAAATGTAATTCCTTCTTTGTGATGACAATATGATGGGCGAGTTTGAAAAAAAATTCTTTTAATTTATTTTGTTTACTGATTGACTTAATCCGCTTAAAAATTGTGTGCCAAGAGAGAATAAACTGAGGGAGGTCGCGTTGCCACTTGATGGGGCCAGTTGCGCAAGGTTCTCTCCTGTTCAGAAAAAGCCAGTAGTAATCTTTACATGTTAATTTAGATAGGTCGATCAACAGCGACGGTGACAAGTGAAAAGTGAAATTCCCTGGAGTGAAAATTGAATTGTCGCCAAGAGAGTCTCTCGCCCTTTTCCAGCAGTCGTTTAGGGATAGCCGACAAAACTTGAAAATAGGTAAGAAAATTTGACTTAACGGAAAACTTCAGACAGAAATCTGCAAAGTTCAAATACGTTCCATTGGAATCGAGAATGTCCCAGATTGAGTACACTCCTTGGTCAAACCAATCCTGATAAAACACAGTTTTGCCACCTATTTGTATTTCTTTGTTGTTAAAAAGGATTAATTCGTAGTCTCCATTCGTATCATAGATAGTCTTCAGTTCCAAAAAGAAGCTCAAAATTTGTTTGTAGAAGGCTGGCATTTCAATCGACTTAAGGAAATTTGTATCAAAGTTACAATGAAGCAAGAAGTATAAGCCCCCATGACTTTCCAATTTTCTATCTCCCGGCTGTCACTTTTTAGAAACCTCTGAATCCATGTCAAACGTAGAGCCTTACACAAAGTTTCCACGTGTGTTACACGGAGACCACCTCTTTCATAATCCTGATATAGCACTTCTCTTTTAATTTTATCCTGCTTTTCCTTCCAAATAAATTTAAAAATTAAAGATTGAATTTTTACAATGTAATCCTTCTGGATGTCTAGCACGGCAGCAGAGTGTACGATTTGTGAGATCCTTAGAGACTTAACGATTAAACAGCGCCCGAAGATAGAGAGTTGGCGCGATCTCCAAGTACCAAGCTTTGCATTAAGGGTATCGATTTTTTGATTGACATTTTTCCTCTCATTTCCCGCATTGTCGTAAGAGATATGAATCCCCAAGACTTTAAGCGGTTCTTTCGTCCACAAGAAATTGAGGGGTCTTTCGGTGCGCTTTTTCCAAGGACCTAGCCAAAGAGCTTTGGTTTTAGATTCGTTTAGTTTTAGGCCAGATAAAATCCCGAACTCGTTTAGTATGAGCAAGGCGTTTTGGGCCGATATTAGATTACTTAAAAAGAGAGAGGTGTCGTCCGCGAATTGGCAAATTTTGAGTTCCTTATGAGAGATAAATATGCCACAAATTGAATTATCTTGCCGTATTTTAGTAGCTAGTATCTCAGCAGATAAAATGAAAAGATAAGGTGATAGTGGACAACCTTGCCTTACTCCTCGCGACAACTTGAGCTGCCTAGTAGTAAAACCATTATTAATAACGGAACTCTCCGCGTTACAGTAGAAAGTTTCTACCCGGCGCTTAACAGAAGCACCAAAGTTGAAAATTGACAGGACTTGTTGAATCATTGGCCACTCAATTGTGTCAAAGGCTTTGCGAAAGTCGAGCTGGAGGAGAATGCCTGGTATATCTTTAAGTTCCGTTTGCTCTAAGAGGTCGCATAGCAGACGTATATTCTGACCAACAAATCGGTCTTTCATAAAGCCTGTTTGGTCAGTATGTATTAGCTGCGGAAGTACCTTTTTGATTCGTGTAGCTATTGCTTTGGATGCAATCTTGTAGTCAACATTTAACAAGGTTATTGGCCGCCAATTTGTGAGCTTTAGAGTGTCAGAATCTGCCTTTGGAATAAGGGTGACAACCCCCCTTCTCTGTGAAATTGACAGCTCCCCTCTCGAATATGCAGTGTTTAGACTCTCAACGAGATCAGATGCCAGAAGCTCAAAGAACTTTGTATAAAATTCTACTGTGAAGCCGTCTTCACCTGGTGATTTCCCGAAATTAAAAGTTTTTAAAATCTGACGGCATTCTGTGATGGTTAATTCTCCTTCTAAACTTTCTTTGTCATCATCACTCAGCTTACCCAGTTGCAGGGAGCGGACAAAGTCTGTGAAGAGTTCATTTGAACCAGCATATTCTGACTAGTATAATTTCTGATAAAAATTTTCAATTTCTTGTAATATTTGCTTGTGGCGTGTTATTTTAACCCCCTCGCTATTTTCCAGCTCAGTAATCGTCTTCTGATTAAAATTTTTCGCCTCAATATTGAAAAAATACCTTGTTGGTTTCTCTCCTTGTTCTGTCCATCGAAGCTTGGAGCGAAGCATTGCACCTTCACCCCTCCTTTCATAGAGATATTGTAATTCTTTTTTTAGTTGCTCCTGCAGCGTTAATTTAGTTTCCAAGTTTCCGTCACCCTCAGTACTGTTGTTAATAAACTCTTCCGCTTCAGCAAGCCGTTGCTCTAAACTTGCTCTAAACTTTCTAACTTTTCTTAATAATGCGTACCGAATTATTAAGCCCCTCAATTCCATCTTAATCATTTCCCATTTTAGCTGTTTATCATCCAATTCACAAAATTTTTCCCTTACGGCCGCATAACTAGTCTCGATCAAACTGACGAATTCATCATCAAGCAACAGAGAGTTATTAAACTTCCATAAACCTGGCCCTCGTTTTAGGTTTGATGTCAATTTAACATTTAACCTTACCGCTCTGTGATCCGGTGCAATTGAAATTCCAATATTAACATAAGAAACTAGATGGGACATTGAGTTTGCAATTAAAAAGTAGTCGATTCTCGATTTCATTTTAAGCGGTTTGGATTGATAACTAAATAGTTTTGCAGTAGGCTTTTTCCTCCTCAATATATCAATCAAATTTAATTCTTCACACATTGCAATTATGTAATCACGATATGTTGTTGGTCTCCAAGGTATTCCACCCCTCTTGTCAATGGCACCGAGTGCGACATTCCAATCGCCTCCAACAATAAGTCGGCTAACATTAGCATTAGAGAGTAAAAACTGATTTAAATCTTTGACAAAGGCGTTTTGCATCTGGAGATTGTTTGGAGCATAAATATTGCAGAGGGATATTTGAAAAGAATTGACGCTTATGTTGGCAAGAATGATTCGTCCTTCAACGTTGCTGCAAGAATATTGGATTTGAAAATCATTAAATTGTGGGTTTATCAAAATGCAGACGCCCTTTTTTCGGTTGGTGCCATGCGAGTACAGAATTTCTCCCCCCCATTCACTTTTCCAACCAATTTCGTCTTTCGGTTCTGAAAACGTCTCTTGCAGAAAACAAAAATGGCATTTTCGGTCTTTCAAATAAGCAAAAATAGAACTGCGTTTCTTGTTATTTTTTAAACCTCTCACATTTAGCGATAGAAATTTGCATGCAGATGGATCAAGCATAAGTGAGAAAATATAATGTGGCTACTGTAAATAAACAAGTTGGTAAACGAAAAAAGAGAAAAATAGAATTAAAATAATAATATATAAGCTAGATTAAGTCCGGTTCCTGACAGAAGAGGCTAACGAAAACAAAAAGTTCCAAACAAAAACCTCCCTTAACACTATAATAATAATATTAAAGACAAATAGCATGGTTTTAACAAGCTTTAACATTAATACTTCCCTCCACGAATGAGTAATTTAGAGATTGTCCAAGTCTTCGTCGCAGGATATTCTAATTGGCGAGCCTTCCGGAGACGTCTTGACAAAAACCTTGCCATCCATCGTCCAGACACTCAACAGTTCGTTGTTCCTCCGTTTCGTGTTTAACTTGTTAACGAGATAACGCCTGTAGGCCGTTAGACTTTCACACATGTGTATACGATTTGACTCGGTTCGAGAAGATGCTGGACAGTCTTGAAAGAGGCCAGTTACGGACACATTCTTCAACCTTGTATGTGCTTTGTAAACCCGGGATTTAACTTTATGGCTGACAAATTTTACTATAATCGCCTCCCTGTGCTTGAGCCGTATATGATGAGATATTTCGATGTCTTCTGGGCGAACGTTGACATTAAGAGCATTTGTCACCTTGAGCACTGCCTCTTCGGTGGAAGAATATGCACCGCGTGGGATTCCGTGCAATTCCAAGGAGTTTTTGCGAGAATATTGTTCAAGATCGTCCTGCTTACCCCACAAATTGTCGATTTCCTCTTGCTGTTTCCTGAGTTTGTAAAGAGCAGCATCCAATTCCTACTTTAGCAAATCGCTTTGAGCGACCGCTTTGGTCAGTTGCTGCTGTGTTTGTTTAAGCTCACGGCCCTGCATGTTCATCGACTCTTTAAGTGTCTCCAGGTCTCGTTGTATTTTCCTATTATCCGACAGAACCGTACCCATTTGACTTTGGATAACTGCAAGCATTTCTTTTATCTCTTTCATGTCAGAATTGCTCTCGGGCGAGGAAGACTCTGCAGAAGCATGAAATGCCACCGCCATGTTCTCCGTATTACTTGCGTGGTCATCTTCTTGGTGTCGAGGAATTTTTGGGTCCGGAGATACTTTCTCCTCTCCGGAAGGACGTTGATCACGTTTCCTGGCCGGCGTAGGCATCTTGTCTTCAACGATGAAAAATTTAAGAAAAAATAACTGAGGTTTCGGGAGGTTAGTGTGCCCCGATTAAAACACACGTCCGTCGCTCATGACGCCAGACCCAGACCCTCTGTTAATTAACTGCGAAAAATCGCAAATTTTGTAAAATCCGCACATCGGCACTAGAGGGTGGAATTTGCATTACAAAGAAGTGCAAAAAATCGCAAATTTCACAATGACTCATTGAAAAATCGTGAAGTTAGCGAAAAATCGTAAATTTTGTAATTTTTGTAAAATCCGCAAGCCGGTGCTTGCTCGTCCATCTATTAGCATAAAATTGTAAATTTCGGCAGAACGTACCGAAAAATCGTTGAGGCAGCGGATTTTTCATATATCTTGTAGAGTTAAAGGAATATTCGCAAAATTTGTTACATTTGAAGCTAAAACGAAAAATCGTAAAATTTGCAAAATTTGTAACTGCGTTCAATCCTGGACATAAGTGTCAACAAAAGGAGCCAGTTCTTCGCAAAGTTTTTCGAACGTGACCTAGGACATTCTTAAGTTTCCGACCCAGTCGTTGTCGCTCCATTGGTCTTCGGCCATAGACCAAAATGTCTTTGCCCTTGGTTTGACCCAAATTTCCCTGACCGGCAACTGTTGTAGGTAAGCCATCAGATTCACGAAAAACAGAAAACAAACTCGTCTTTTCCTTCTGATGTAACGAATTCTTGCGAAACAGCTTGGCGTTTTTCTGCTCCACTAGCTATAGGTTGCGTAAATAACAGCAACATTTTGTCAGCCATTTTGCCACAAGAATTTGTTGTTGATGTTTGCGCGAGAGTTTGCGTGACAACCTACGTGAGATTTGCTTCACGGGTCCCCCGTAAGGAAAGGTATTTCGTACACGCAAGCAAGGTGAATTGAAGTGTGCTAAGAATGCATGGAGTTAAGCATGTTTCCTGGGTGTGAACAACTTCTACAGCAAAACATGGTTAACTAAACGCTGTTTTATCTAACATTGTTTAGGTAGACTTGTTTAACTGGTGTGAACGGGGTACTAGATACAAAGGTTGCCTTTTTTAGATTAGTGTGAGTGTCTTTACAAATCATTAGAAGAAAAATCAGAACCCTAAACATTTCATAGGAAGAGACGCTGACAAGCAATTATATTACACGTGCAAACTGGACGAGATAAAGTTAAGGCCATAACAAACCCATGCGTGTTTCATAACCTACCCGACTTAAGAAAAGTTTTGTTTCATTGGTTATAATAAAGAAATGTGAGGTAAAATCCTGAAGTCAAAATTCAAGCAGAGAAACGTACGGAATGGCACAATTCATCATTCGAAAAGGTGTTGCCCTGTACGCTGAACGACAAAGGGGGGTTGGAGGCTAGTCTTAAGTCCGCCATAATCAACCAAACTGAGCTTAAATTTTAAAAAAAACCTAATAGCTCAACTGTTGACTGCACCCCGATTACCTTAACTGCATGCAAAAAGGGGTTAATTTAGTGAATTCAGTCTAGCAAGCGTTATATGGCATATCCAGACATCCACTGTACAACCCGATTTTACCTTTCTTTGAAATTAACCGAAAAACGGGGTTAATTTAGTGAATCCAGCCTAGCAAGTGTTATATGGCATATCTAGACATTCACTGTACACCCTGATTTTACCTTTCTTGAACTTTAACCGAAAAACGGGGTTCATTTAATTTAGTGAATCCAGTCTAGCAAGCGTTATATGGCATATCTAGACATCTACTGTACACCCCGATTTTACCTTTCTTGGACTTAAACTGAAAAACGGGGTTAAATTAGTGAATCCGGCTTAGCAAGCATTATATGGCATATCTAGACATTCACTGTACACCCCAATTTTACCTTTCTTTGACTCTAACCAAAAAACGGGGTTCATTTAGAAAATCCAGTCTAGGAAGCGTTATGTTGCATAGCTAGACATCCATTCTACACCTGTATTTTACCTTTCCTTGAGTTTAACCGAAAAACGGGGTTAATTTAGTGAATCCAGTCTAGCAAGCATTATATGGCATATCTAGACATTCACTGTACACCCCAATTTTACCTTTCTTTGACTCTAACCAAAAAACGGGGTTCATTTAGAAAATCCAGTCTAGGAAGCGTTATGTTGCATAGCTAGACATCCATTCTACACCTGGATTTTACCTTTCCTTGAGTTTAACCGAAAAACGGGGTTAATTTAGTGAATCCAGTCTAGCAAGCGTTATATGGCATATCTAGACATCCACTGTACACCCCCGATTTTTCCTTTGAAACTAACCGAAAACAGGGTTAATTTAGTGAATTCAGCTCGGCAAGCGTTATATGGCATATCCAGACTGTACACCCCGACTTTACCTTTCTTTGAAATTGAAAATGAATAATAATAATCGCAGTGAATTTTCCAATTTAAGCAATTTGAAAGAAGAAGCCTGAAAAAAATCAGGGCTTCAACGGGATTCGAACCCGTGACCTCCGCGATACCCTTGCGATGCTCTACCAACTGAGCTATGAAGCCATTTTATTGGCTAGTGCATGGAAATACATGCCATCTCCATGACATAAGATGTCATCGATATTTGTTTGTGTCCATAAATCGACCAAATTTGATCAATTGAAAAGCAAGTGACATAAATGCACACTGTCAGCCTCTAGAATGCTCACTGAAATCTTCATGACCTTGATGAATGCTTCCTCTAATAGAGGTAATCATAATAGATCAGCAATCATAATAGATCAGCAAAAAGTGCTGAAACTAACCTCTAAACAGCGAAACCTTCTTGACTCTGATCAACTGCGAGCACATGCAATTTTCCGCTGAGCAAGCACATCTCAATTTTTCTTATAAGACAGCTGCTGATTGGCTAGACATCGCCATATAACAGGACTTTTGATTGGCTGTTTCTTAATGCAAACGATGGATTGAACCGTCGAACCAAACTTTCTCGATGGCTTCAAGAATATGAACGCTGCCTATTGGCAGCAACAACTTCGACGGAAGCGGCAATGTAACATTTGAATATACATGGAAATGCATTTCAAAGAAGGAACTGTAACGCTTTGTTGTCTCTGTAAAAGATTCTCTCAAATTCACTATTCAGTCATTTGTTGTTGTTGCTCTTGAACCCTTGTAAAGTTTTCCATGAATGTGTGCATTTCCTTTCGCTGTTTTTCCATTCCTAACAAGGACGATTTCATCAGGTCTCCTTCTTCATTCCCTTCTTGAGGCCTAGCTCTTATACGTTTCTTTTTGCGCTCCGTTCGAGCTTCTGGGCTTGTGCCTTGTCCTGGTAATTCGCTGCTATTGGACTCGCTTGCGTCGGAGTTGGGAGCAGAAGTTGATGCACTTGTTCCGGCTTTGGCTACGTGTTGTGACGTAACTACGTCCTGGCTTCCAAGGACAGCATCTATTTCATCATAAAAGACAACCTTCCATCTGTGTCCACCAGTCTGGTGGCTGTTCCAATCCTTGGCCTTTTTGTATCTCTCGATGAGATATTTAATTTTCTTTTGGCATTTTTCTCCCAAGCGAGTAGTTCCAAACTTTCGATTAATCTCCCTCGCAATTTCATCCCAAATCTTCCGCGCGTCTTTGCTTTCCAATCGCTCATGTCGATCAGTCCAAAGGTTTATCAGAGCTTTTTGTTCCTCATTCGTCCATTTGTTGTACTGTTTTTTATTTGTCTGAGTTGTATCTTCTCCCGGCGCTCCAACATCCAGCGCATTGCTGACGCTTTCAACGGTCGAACCACTTGGCCTATTGCAGCTGTTGCTGGATGTTGATGTCGGACTGATGGATCGGTTCTGAGCACTCGCCAAAATACTGCTAGGTCCTGGTAAGTCCAAGTCTGGTTGGGCCTGCATAGGGTTATAGCAGCTGAAGTCATGAAAACCCATTGGGAAAGATCCCGGTGCATAATAATAAGGAAATCATCCATCCATTCTAAAAGCATGTGCGTAATAATTACAACATTCCAGCCGATGAAGGTAGAGGATCGACTTGCAATGGGTCAAATGGATTAGCGATGACAGCTCCGGAAGTGGCTTCCTTTGTTTTCCTCGATTTTTTTAAAATCAGCCTGCCCCACCCATGCACTACGGCATCGTTGAAGTTTAGTCGGTTTTTGCAATTTTTTCTAAACTGGCAAAAAGCCGGTCGCATTAGGAAACGAGACATGATGGCAGATTTTTAATCTAAAACAAACACATTTGAACAAAATTTCACAAGTGCAACCCAGCCCTTACTGCCCATTGCGACACCTCCGATTTGTTTGTAACGTTCACCATTAAAAACAAAGGAGTTGAGCGTCAACACTAAGTCAGCTGTATGGAGTAATGTGTGGGATGGGAGATCCATGACCTCCTGTTTGTCGAGGAAATATTTAAGTGCATGGAGTCCCTCGTCGTTTGGAATGACTGTATATAGAGATTTGATGTCCATCGTGAAGATGAAGCGATGTTCACCCCGGAAACGAAAGGAGTCCAACATGGTCAACATGTGGCCAGAGTCCTTCACGTAACTATCCAATCTTCTTACAAAAGGTGCTGTAATCTTGTCCAAATACGATGCGAGAAGTTCGGTGGGACACTGACATGCTGAGACGATCGGTTGGCCAGGATTTCTTGGGAGTTCCTGTTTGACAATAGCCTGAATGACAAATGCATTAACAGTTTCTTGATTAGCAGTTGTGGCGTGTTCGGGTATTTAAATAAAGTTCTTTCTCCCAGACTACGTCACATCGTCAGCCAATGGAAGATCTTCTGGTATGGTGACTACTAGTTTGCTGGTGTCTTGCGCGTTATTCGTTACAACAGCTTCCGCAGGTTGTTGCGCAGGAGTGTTGCGTCTGTGTCTGTTTGTTAGATTTGTAATTTTCTTATCTTTGTTCACAGACAAAAAGTCATACAATTGCGAGTTGAGTCTATGAATAGAGGAAGACTAATCGTTTCTGGGGTGAACATCGCTTCATCTTCACACGATGGACATCAAATCTTTATATACAGTCATTCCAAACGGGACTCCGTGCCCTTAAATATTTCCTCGACAAATGGGAAGTCATGAATCCCCCATCCCACACACTACTCCGTATAGCCGAACTAGTGTTGACGCTCAACTCCTTCGTTTTTAACAGTGAACATTACAAACAAATCCAAGGTGTTTCAATGGGCAGTAAGTTCCGCCCAAACTACGCTTGTTTGTTTGTCGGCTACGTCGAGGAACAAATGCTGCGCAATTATACTGGAATAAAACCAGACCTTTACAAACGATACATGGACGATGTGGCTGGAGCAGCTTCATGCACGGAAGATGACCTCACGCAGTTCTTCACATTGGCCTCAAACTACCTTGCCAAACTTGAGTACACATGGTCAATCTCCTCTGCTAAACTCCCGTTCTTGGATATGTACTTAATACGTCGTGATGACCACGTTCCAACATCGAAACAGTAACTTAGATCTTTGTACATTCTTTGCTGCTTCCATATCTTGGTAATTTCCTTTAGCTCTTGCAGTTTTTTCCACAGAATTTTGAAAATCTTTCCGCCATATTTTTTCGATCATTTAGGTTTCCATGGAAACTGAAATTTTTACATGTAAGTATTTCAAATTTGGCAGAAATACTACTGGTCTTAGCCAATCGCATTTGAGAAATTTCTTAGCCTGTATTATAAATTATTTTATTATTTTAATGTAACTTGTAAGGCGCATTTGAATATATTCATGCAGATATTTGCGCTGAATAAGTAATAAATTATTTATTATTATTATTATTATTATTATTATTATTATTATTATTATTATGTTTCTTATTACCTTGAGAGACCGTTTTGATAATTTGATCAAAATTTGATTTTTTACAGAATTTTAAATTTTTTCTCTTTCGAACTACTCGTGAAGCGCCATAAAAAAGGTGAAATTTAAAGAAAAATATTGCCAAAAGTACATCGCTTGAGATCCCAAAACTACACTCCACTTAAAGAGCAATGTCTCACCTGTAAAGATATGCAATAAAACTTTGGGGCAGTTAAAACTGTAAAATGTTAGAAGAAGAAGTTTAAACCATGCTTTTGTCAACAAACACCGTCATCCTGAGTAGCATAATAATAACGTGAAAATAATGACGCACAAAGAAAATAATGATATATTCCACTTACCTTACGTCATGTCGACAACTGGATGTTCCAAGATTCCTCATGTTATATTATCAGTAGGTTTCAGCCGCATTTTCGATGATTAGTGTGTGTGTGTGTGTGTGCTTATTATATATTGCACCCCTCGCAGATATTATTAAAGAGCATAACATGTTTTATCATTTTTACGCAGACGATACGCAAATCTATATGTCCTTCCAGCCCTGCAGTGACATCATCACTCTTGATGACGTTAGGTCAAAAATAGAAGCTTGTGTCTCGAATATCAATGAATGGATGACGGACAACAAACTCGAATTAAACAACAATATGACCGAGCTGCTGATACTTCGCGCATATCACAGACCGTCTCCATCTCTGGATTCTGTATATGCCGATACTGAACTAATTAAGGCTTCCGAATCTGTTAGAAACATTGGAGTTTGGTTGGACAAGACGCTACTGATGAAGAAACGTGTTAACTCCGTCTGTAAACTTGCCTTTTATCAACTCCAACATTTAGCTACAATAAGGAGATTTCTATCTTATCAACACTTTGAAATACTTATACTTGCGTTTGTGACTTCTAGACTTGATTATTGTAATTTGCTACTATCTGGATTGCCACAAAACCTCCTTCAAAAACTTCAATTTCCACAGAACTCTGCTGCCCGTTTACTATCATTCACTCGGAAGACTGAACATATTACTCCGATACTTAAAGAACTCCACTGGTTGCCTGTTGCTGTCAGAATTGAATTTAAGATCCTAGTACTAGTTTTTAAGGCATACCACGGCATTGCGCCACTCTATATATCTGACATGATCACTAAATATGAACCAACCAGGTCTTTACGCTCTTCCTCCAAAAGACTCCTCGTTGTTCCGCGGTACAACCTTAAGACGTATGGAGGAAGAGCTTTTTCTGTGAATGGTCCTATGTTATGGAATAGCCTTCCGAACAACACTAGAGAAACTGAAACTTTAAGCACTTTTAAGAATCAGATCAATACATTTCTTTTTAAACGTTCTTTTTCAGAAGCACTTTAACTCTTTATTATTGTTGAATTATTTTTCTTGTAAATATCTATCTCGATTAGTTATTCATATTATAGTCTTTTGTATATTTTAGGTATTACTGTTAGCTACTATTTTCATGTATTATTACCATATACCTTACACATATTATTATTGTAAAGCGTTATTGGTTTCTTAGTAGAAATAACGCTATATAAATGAAGATTATTATTATTTTTTTTTATATAATTTAGCGGCTCGCCGGCTCGGCGTAAAGTGTTTAAAGAACGAGTAAGGTATATATCTTAGTGGCTCGGCAGGTCACCGGCTCGGCAGTCGCGTAAAGTGTTTAAAGAACGAGTAAGGTATATAATTTAGTGGCTCGGCGGCTTGCCGGCTCGGCAGTCGCGTAAAGTGTTTGAAGAACAAGTAAGGTAAATAATTTAGTCCATCGGTCGTGCTATTGAACTTTCGTTTCTTTTCTCTGGGAACTGTGCCAGTAGATCTTAACTTAATTATAATTGAAGAATTGACAGTAAACCACTTTGGCTGGAGAAAGCAGCTCTGTTACATACATCAATATTTACTTTCTGTAATTATTTGATGGTTTTGACCGGTTCTGAAATTCATTTTATACATGAAATGAAACTCTTTTTCATGAAAATACTCATTCGATCTGAAATGACAACTATAACTTACAAAAATGATCACTTAATGTCATGATGATTGCGTTCACATGAAATCGATGATCCACTATTAAAGCTTTGACTGTTTAATGTTAATTCCACTGATTTGTTGTAAATTGTCAACAATTAAAAAATCAAATGGCAGTACTGTGTAAGATCGTGAAGATATGAACTCAACAAACTGACCTCGCTCCCAATGTGTGGCTTCATGCTCAGTTGGTAGAGCATTGCACCGGTATCGCGGAGGTCACGGGTTCAAATCCCGTTGAAGCCCTGATTTTTTTTTCAGGCTTCTTCTTTCCAGTTGCTTAAATTGGAAAATTCACTGCGAGGATCATTCTTCACTTTCATCTATGACCGCAGTTCAAATATATGAATTATTTCATATGTATTTACATCATTTCACTCCTCACGGGAAGATATGAACTCAACAAACTGACCTTGCTCCCAATGTGTGGCTTCATAGCTCAGTTGGTAGAGCATCGCACCGGTATCGCGGAGGTCACGGGTTCGAATCCCGTTGAAGCCCTGATTTTTTTTTTCAGGCTTCTTCTTTCCAGTTGCTTAAATTGGAAAATTCACTGCGAGGATCATTCTTCACTTTCAATATCGTGAATGTCAATTACAGTTATCTTACTTATGTGCAGTAAAGTTCAATGAATGAAGCAGAAAAGTTCACAGTTCAGTTCGTAAATGAGTTTTCTAGTCTGTAATGTCCTCCTGCGTAATATGCCCAGCGTTAACTAGCGCATTTTGAACGTTCGGAGTACTAAGGCTGTCCATTGGTTCAGCTATTTTCTGGGCATAATCTTCTGGACTGCATGGGGCATTGGCAGGCCATGGTTGAATGGTTGCTACTGGCTTTTTGAGGAATATTCGCAACTTTTGAGTGCATCGAGGAACTCTTAACTCGACTACAGTTCCAAAGGCGGTGATGGCTTGAAGGCATTGATCGTATTCTTGTTTTTGTACACTCCGTAGTCGCCGTGGTGAATATTTCTTGAAGGCTTGGAGGGTGACTACGCAGCCTGGAAAACGAAGAATGGCTGCCTTGATGTCTGCGGTACTTGGCTGAGTCCTCGGCTGTTCAGTTGACGGGGTTGTAATTTCCTTTACAAAGTCTGCAAACATTTCTTTGTGTGTATGCAGGTGTTGGACGTGGAGGATGGCCGTGTCAAACTCTCTTGTGAAATTTTCTCTGGCGGATTGGTTGGTGCTTCATTTTCAAGTAACGCTGAAATGAAGTGATCCATGGTGCTGATGGCCACTGCAACTCTGACTACAAGGTCTGCTCCCTTTGACTTGGGTGGCACATCGCCGTTTTCAATGGCTCTGCGGTTCACTTCATTGACGTGGCCTTTTTTTAGTTGTCCGTAACTTTGCGCGGCCGGTGGACCCAATGAGTAGGTTCTGGTCAGATTTTTGTGTGAGACAGCGACTGCACTGAAGAAGGGTTTAAAATCAGTGAAAGGCAGAGTGCTCAAATAATTGGCGGCTTCTTCTTCACTTTGAGGGCAAAGGGTACTGAAATGAGAAATCTATCGAGGAGGCCATGTCCTTTGTCCATTCTATAGATCAGCGACGCGGCGTGTTAAATGTGAGTGGCGCTCAAAATGCTGAATGGAGTGTTGCCATCTATCTCATTGGCAAAATGATATGAGGCTGCTTCTCCACTCCACAGCTTGCAAAGTAATTGTACGTCGCTACTCCCGTTCACTTCATCATTTTTTAGCAGTTTGTTCACCATGTCAAACAGTTCTGGGGATGCGATGAATGATTTTCCCTACTTTGACAGGTTTTTCACTAGCCCAGATGATGTTGTAGCGCTGACAACGGTTTCTTTTGGAATACACTCCATGTCTTTGAGGGCGCTGAGGATGGATTCTATTGCTGGTGATTTGCCGGTTCCCGGGTGTCCTACCATCATGGTGTACAGGTTAAGTGGCTGCAAATGTGTGCCAATTTGGAAAGTGGCATCATTAGTGGCTAAGATGTACGCTGTTGATGTTAACAGCGAGGGCACTACATAGCCAATGGAACTTCCAAGTTCTTGGGACTTTTTGTTAAGGAACTCGAAGACCGGTTCAGAAAACATTCTCGAGTAAGCGAATGTCATTTCTGCAATCCGGTGATGAAAGGACGCCCAGGTAGCTTCATTTTGGCGGGATAGACGTAGAAGTGGATTCGACATGTTGCTCGTTCACGAGTAAGACGATGGAATGAACGAGTAAAGTGGATAGCAGTGTTGATAATGAAAGGAAAAACGATTGGTGGTCCATTGAGATGTTTTAATTGCATGTAGTCGGCATAAGCCACAAAGGGGTTTTCTACATAAAACAAAAGCATACTTTTTGTCGATCAATAAAAGGCGCGCGGGTATAATTCTGCTGTGCGTTTCTGTGCAGGTGTAAACAACATACATGATTTACGTTTACTTATAATGACCCAATCCAAAGGTGAGACATTGATTTGTCTATGAAGCGTTTTCAAAGTAGTGATTAATAATTAGCGAAACGTTTTGTAATGTTAATGCGTTGTCAAAGTAATGTTTTGCAATGACACATCGAGTTACTCAGAGTAAATCAACTGAATTTACCCTCAAATTTGAAATTACAGGAGCGTTGAGACGAAAATGTTGAGCTGTGGATGCAATGGGAAAGTGTATCGAACTATTGGCGTTCAGGCAGGTTATAGTATGAAAACAAAAGAGTGTGGAACTCAGTGTTCAAGGGGAGTCGGAAGCTACCAGCGAAAAAAGGGTGCAAAGACACTTCATTGGACTTACGATGAACTGAAAGACAAAGTACTCTGTAACAGAGAAATTTTAAACCGATGGTTAATGGATGAAGGTTTGATAGCCTCTAAGCGAACATGTCCGATTTGCAATGAAGAAATGGAGCTGGTAGGCTGTACGGACAGGTCGGTCGGATACAGATGGGAATGCAGGAAACGCGCGAATGACACGCCATAAAAGTAATGTCAGTATCCGAAAGGGAAGCTGGTTTGAACATAGTAATCTGACCGTGGAAGAAGTTCTAAAGTTTACGTACTGGTGGACTGAAAGACTAACGCAAGAGCAGATAAAGAAACAACTCCACATTAATCCCAACACAGCCGTTGACTGGGGTATGTATTGTTGAGAAACATGCAAAGTAACAATTCAGCAAAGAAGCGAAAAGATAGGCGGTGAAGGCAAAGCGGTTCAAATTGATGAGAGCAAAGTAGGAAAGTGGAAATATCACAGAGGACACAGAGTAGAAGGACAGTGGGTGTTCGGAGGAATAGAAGAGGATTCAAGGAGAAGCTTTTTGGTCGCAGTGGAAGATAGGAGTGAGGCAACACTATTGCCTATCATAAAGCAGTGGATTGAACCGGGAACAGTAATCGTTTCGGACTGCTGGAAATCATATCGCAACTTGGAGAAAAATGGATACTTCCATCAAACTGTGAACCAATCAAAGGAGTTTGTTAATGAAGACGGATTCAATACAACAATATTGAAGGACACTGGCGGCACATGAAAGTGAGTTTGCCTGTATTCGGTACGAGAAAGGATAAATACTCTACTTACCTTGCCGAATTCATGTGGCAGCATGTTAATAAGGACAAGGACTTATTTGCCACATTTTTTAATAATGTTAAAAGTTTGTATAATCCCAACTAAGGTTGTCACAAATTAATAGCGGCTGCATGTTTCATGATAGTTGGACTGTATTTATTTCGTCATAAAAACCATTTTTTTAGTTCTGTTACTGTTATCTTGTGTAATGAGAAACTGTCTCCTTGTGACAGCGTGTAGTGAATCAATAAAATTTTGATCATTTACTAGTTGGTCGATGTGAAACCTTTTTTTGATCCAAAGGGTAACTGGTCCGTAAAGAAGCGCAATCCTGGACACGAATTCATAAAATGATCAGGGAGAGTCTGGCACTAGTAAAATAAACAAAATGGCGACACAAGAATTTGCAATTCGCAAGGAAATCGTTGGTGGGTAAACAAAACGAAAGGAACTTAATTTGGTCTTTGGAATCAGAATTTCATCATTTTAATAGAGCGAAGACAACTGGCGAGCCGCTTGATCTTTCGACATTCAAAACGACTGGCGAGCCGCCGGGCCACTCGATCTTTTGACATTCAAAACGACTGGCGAGCCGCGGAGCCAGCGCAACGTATACGTAAAGACCTTTGGCCTTTGAAAGCACGCCCCGCATGTTGTTGTCGAGTGTTGACTTCTTCCTTTGTTCAGCGCATCGTGGTACTCGATAAAGGACTTCATGGCGTCTTCACCAAAAATGTACGCCTTCGGTGATTCGTGTAAATCGATGACGCGTAGGAAGACATCCTTAAATGAGGGCAGGTTAGCGGGCAGTGCAGTTTCAAGATCGCGGTAGTTGACTTCAATTTCTGGTGGAACATCGAAAAGTTGTCGGTCGTTGAAAACGTCATGATCATCCCGGTGAAGGAGTTCTACAACATAATATGGCTGAATAAATTCAGAGATGTTGAAGCTTGTGTTGTGCATTTTGCCTTGAACGCTTCGGAAATTACGTGCCATTTTCCACCATTGTATAACTTCAATAGTGTTTTCCTGTCGTGCGAGCATCCGTTAGGCTTGAAGAGATCGAGGAGGCTGTAAAACGTACAGCGCAAGGATCTTGTTAGTATTCCTTGACATTACGTGAAACAGTTCTTCAAAAGAAAAGTGATCAATGAGGAGCTGTGGTTGTGTTTCTTCTTCATTGTTGTCATCATGACTTTCCGCCAACATTTCTTCAATTTCCCGTAAGGCACCTGACAACAAGTTAAGAGCGCCTGACTTGTTTGTGCCTTTTTTTGAGGCAATGACGAACCACAACAGTGTGGGGTCTTTCCATTTCTTGTTGATTTCTATGCAAGTAGAAGTCCCCATAAGTGAAGCTACGGCTGTCAACAGAGGGAAGAATAAGCACTCTTTGGCAACTCCAATAGATTTTGCATGGCTTTCCAGAAATGTCAGCATCTCACTTGAACACACTGTTGCCCAGTCAAATCGTGCATTTTGAACTTGAGTTATCCTATTTTCTATGGCTATTAAGGATGGTAACTGAGTGCGGTTTAACTTAGTGAACGACATTGTGACACATGAGCTTTTGAGAGAAATGACTTGAAAATGCAAATAAATCATGAATTTTGTAGCATATTGCATGCTTTGTTGTTATACCGCACGGACATCCCTTCAAAAGATATCATGCGGTAATACAAATCGGGAGCGAATAAAACATCAAAAGAATCCCTCTGTGCCGAATAAACTTCTATTAGTGGGGGTAAACAAGCAAATGAAAGTACTGCTTCATAACTTTTGTCACACATCAGTGTTATACGTTGTTTTATTGTTTCGTACTGATTAAACTGTTAACAACTGCAGTGGCGGGCGTTCTTTACCATTTTGCCGAAAAGGCAATTTAATTAATGTTTAAATCGGGTTTATTGAAATTGATGCGTGAGAACTTTTTTCCCATGTCAATGTTCTTTTAACATTTTGCACCGATTCAAGCGGTAATAACTGCGGTGGCGGGCGTTCTTTACCATTTCGGCAAAAGGCAATTAATTAGTGTTAAAATCGGAGTTATTGATAAATTAATTGTATCGCTCCAGAGAAATCAGGCCTCCGGTCTCACTTGAAATCACCGAAAAAGTTTAAAAGTTTAATTGATGTGCAACGCTTGTGTCATATGCAGTTGGTTCTCATGTGAACATCAGTTGAGATGAAGGAAAAAGTATTGAGTTTTTCTCAGTTGAAAGCACTCATTTTTGGTTTAGATCATTTCCCAGAGAAAACTCCTTTAAGATGGTCATTGATTGCAAAGTATGTTAGTGAACGCACGGTTGAGGACAACACAAAAATTCGAATTGGCGGATCCCTGACCAAGTCGAAAAGTGAAGAGGCTGAAGACTTAAATTCTACCGCGGAGGATTGTAAAACTGTATCACTTTGGTTAACGAAGAATTATCCAGAGCTTCTAGAGAGCTAAGATGAGATGGAGCCCTTCTATAAATCGCCAGAAAAAGATGCGTTTAAGCCGATTGTTTTGTTACCGAGCAAATTAACGTGTTGCGGCTCCAACATTACCATACGCAACCGGCCTTCTTTTCCAATAGTGTACACCAGTTAAGGAACGTGGCCGCATCATTTAATGGCAACTGCAAAACATGTACGAAGGTTTACAACTACAACTACTATGGAAATTGTCCTTTGCCTGAAAGCGACAGTAATAAGGACTTGAAATATTTCCAAGTTTCAAATAAAACTATGTTTGAAACATACAGTACCGGACAGAAGTAACCTAACAGAAAAATCGGCACTGAACGCGTTCTTGGAGCGTTCCAATTAGCGTTCCTTTAGCGTTCCCTTGGCGTTCTGGAACGCAAAATAGAACGCGTTCTAAGGAAAATTTCAGAACGCTTGGAACGCAAGAACGCGTTCTGAATTTTCTTCAGAAATTTCAGTAGAACGCGTTCTCGCATATTCTGCCCTGAGGACGAGCTTTTCGAAAAAATGGGGAAGTTATCATTTTATGCGAGAAAACGAATAGTTAACTTGCATTTGTTGGGGATTAACATTAGCCAAATAGCCTGGAAATTGACTGAAGAGGACGGTATAATCACGTCCAGACCAGCCCTAAGTCTTTTTCTTTCGAGGTTTAAACGAACAGGAGATCTTCATGACCGCGCACGCAAAGGACGAAATCCGAAACTTCTCATTCGACACTTTGATGTGATTGACGAAGAAATGAAGAAAAACGATGAACTTTCTCCGGAAGAACTTCAAGCATTTTATTAGCACGCTGTAACATCACAGTCTCTGCACGAAGAATAAGGCGAGTGAGAAGAACATTAGGACTTCAACACGGTCAAAGTGTGTAATTCATTTTGTATGCATAGATTAGTCTACATATGCGCAGTTTAGCACGATTGATGCCGAGGGAGACTTGGACCCGCATAGTATCATAGCAACCAAATGCGAGGGAGACTTGGAACTACGTAGTATCATAGCAACCAAATGCGCGTCTTTCACTGAAAAAAACCGGTTTTAAGTTGATCGGTCAAACGAGTTGAAGCGCGAACACCGACAACACGAGCAAAAGATGGCTTTGAAGAATTTTCAAGTAGGCTGTAAAGCAGAGGCAGTAGATGATGATGGTGTGTGGTGTCGTTGCACCATGATTTTAAATGAGATGATGAAGTAACAGTGAGTTTTGACGGCTGGAAGTCAGAATGGGATCGTAAGATTTGCGATGCCTCGCAGATCAGAGTACGCACAGCTGTGAGTGGAAGTGGCAAAAGAAAACGCGTGGCTTTGTCAAGCGAGGTAAGATTGAGCTTCGTGTTTATTTTTTTAAGTAACTAAAATGAATCGTAATTTGTAGTTTCATTTACTTCCATCGATCGCGATCGCGTTCTTTCTTGACTACAGTTGGCTCTCGTGATCGCGTCCTCTTGACGGATTCTTCTTGACTACAGTTGGCTCTCGAGTCTAAATGAAAATCAAACCTTGAGTTTACTTTAAAAGGAAAACGTGCGCTACACGTTATAAAGTGTTATAAAAACATCCATTCACCGTTATTTTAACTTTGATTTAACGCTGATCCCGTCGCGTGACAACTGTTGGCTCTTGAGTCTAAATGAAAATCAAACAGGAACTTTATAATAACACACCTTGTGTTTACTTGAAAGGTTAAGGAAAACGAGTACTAGACATTGTAACATGCTATAAAAACAACTATTCAGCGTTATTTCAACTTTGATTGACACAAATTTCACGAAATATAATGAAAGTTTCCCGTGATTACGATTAATCGAGCCGTGTAGCAACACTACAGTAGATTCCAGTCTTCACTCATAAATTTGGTTAGAATTTTTTCATCAAAACAGTAAGCCTTATTTTTAAAAGGAATATTTTATCTACTCTTCAGAATCCACAAATCTTAAAGACTGTCAAGGGTGACATGCTATGGATGGGGGAGACAGAAGCCCTGGTGACAGAGGTGGACCCTATAAGGGGTATGATAAGGGTCTCCATGGGAACAGATCTGGAGGTTGAGGTGGGACCAGAAGAGCTGACGACGAGGAAGCCACAGGAAGAAGAACAGGAAAAGAAAAAGAAAAGGAAAGAGAGGAAAGATAGAGAAGGTAAAGAAATACCAGAAAAGGAGATCATCCCTACAGCACCACCAGCTATTCCCACAGCACAACCAGCCATCCCTGCATCTGGAGACTTTGAATTTTCTGTTTATATTTCACCTGATGGAACTGTTTTTAAAATAGGGGCACTTTGTTTTGTTGAATCTTTAACTATTCCTATCCTTATCACTCGTCTGTTCAAGTCTACATTCAATGGCAAGCTGTTTGTTTCAGGGGTTCGTTGTTCATGTGAGGGGGGGGGAAATACTTTCAGTTTTGCAAAATTTTCAGGTAACTGTTGAATGTTTGTTTGTTTGTCCTTGTAGCAGTTCCCAGTTTAGTATGTCGTCTCATGTGTCTAGTGAGGTCAATCACTGTGTTTTTCGTGGCCAGTCGCGTGTTTGTGGGTGTCAGGAAAGGAATTTTGGAAATGTTCATTATCTGAGAGACCTACGTCGCCATGCTTTGGGGGCTCAAATGCGTCAAGCTGTGTCGAGTGGTATTTCCCTTAATGCTACTCGACCTGTACAGCCTATCAGTCTTGGCGCCTTTGATCCCTTCTCTGACATGGCAATTTTCGGTCTCTCGGAGATGAATAATTTCAGAATTCCTTTCTCTCTGGTGGGGGGCTATAGTGTGTTAGACAGTATTATGGGGAAGGGTTGGGATGTAAAGCCACTGCGTAGTGATGTAGACAACTGCCATTTTAAGTATGTTTCATTATTTACTGTTTATTTAGACAAAAAGAACTTTATTTTTTTTTTTTTTTATTTTACAATTTTAGTTACAGGACGAACACTTACACTACTTACAATACAAATAACTATACTTACATTTAAACTTATACTACAACTGCTAGTTACCTCACTTATACTTAAAAAATCTATATACATGCACTACTTACAATACATATATTACAATACTTTTTTACAGTACACTATGATACTTAAAGTGCCCCTAACCCCAAAAATTTTTCTTAGCCGCCAAAAAGGTCCTTTTTGTTCTGATCACATTGGTGAAAAAATTATAGTCGTACGATTTTTCCTCGATTTTCTGTGAATTTTTAAAATACGAAAAATACGCGCCACTGTGGTTCACGGCCGAGTTACATGGAGAATGGGGCGAGTCGGTCTGTGACGTCAGCCGAGGAAGCCATTTAGCTTGGAGAGATGATGTGAGAGTGAAGATACTGCAGATCAGAGGTCACAGAGGGATTGTTCAGAGGAAAAAATTACTACAGTGCCTTATAGGTGTGTTGCTACGAATTGCCGTAATGTGGTGGATCCGTCTAAATGTATATTTGTACACAACATACCTTCCTTTGGCGATTTAACAACCGTTTCATGAAAATACAACAGGCCAAGTGGGAACCTATTCAACCAACTGTTTCTCAAGAATATGCCTTGATGAAACTGTTAACTAATGATCGTAGCGTTATTTTTTTATCGATCTTGTGATTACATCTCATATCTCCCTTGAACTAGCGAATACAGTCTGGCCGAAACTGAAAACTTGTGTTATATCGCAGTGTTTTGGTTGTCAGCCGCTCTGATTTCATTCAGTCGTTGTCTTCTTGTTTGTTGACACGAGATAAATAATCGAAGTGAAGCGCTGCGATCACGATCAGCTTCAAAATATTCAGATCCCATACCTTGAAGTAGATAAATATCATTGTACTCAGAACCCTGTGACGAAAAAAACTATAGCTGCGGTTTATTAGGTGAAATCTATTTATCCGAAAGACCGTGAAGCAAGTAACGTTGCCGCTTTGCTATTTAACCGGCGGGTATTTAGAAAACTGTGTTTATTTTCAGATCGTTTTTTTCGCTCTTAGTGGTTGATTGTCAACTTGTAATTATTGAATTTTTGGTAATCCATATTGGTGTTATTTGAAAGGCAGGAATGCTTGATCTGATCGGAAAATCTAAATTTTTCCTTGCCAGACTCGCTTCTCAAGCGAGGCGAGCGAGTTCTTTGTTTGTCTTGTAGCTTTGTGTGAAATTCTTTATTCAATTTATTTTCGAGCAAACTTCTGAATACGACGCTAAGTAGGGTTTACCATATTCCGGGACCATATATATTAACACATACAACAAAGTCAGCAGAAAACCGGCAAATTAAGATCGAAAGGATATAAACAAAAGCGTGACCTTAGCGCGTCCCGTTTTTTGTACTTTTCAGTATTTGATTTCAAGCTGTAACAAATGTTATTTGATTTTTTTTATATATCGATGCCACTGGATATTGGCTGCATCTTGGAGATTTTTATAGCTCTTCCTTTTGCTTGGAGATATTTCTAATTCACGATGAGCGAAGCCATGAATGAAAATAATCACCGTGTTTATTTCATCTTATTTCAGTTCGAGGCGTCCATTTACCATCATTCGCTTCAACTTTTGGTTTTCCTTGTTTGGTTTTCCTTTCATCTTGTTTTAATAACTCTTCATCAGCCATTGGTTCATTGGTATATAAAGCAAGTTAATCCAGACACATTCTGACAGACTTTCGATTCCTTGCTTTTACTTTGCGTCACTTCGATGTCTTCGATGCTATTCTCCGGGAGAGAACAGATAGTCAGAGACCTCTGACTCAATCGAATAATCCTAATTTGTATTGTCTGATGCCATTTCTTGGAGGTTTCAATGAGTTCGGTGGCTGGGATCAAACTTCACAGGAGTTGAAGGCGAGAAATTTCAGATGAAACCCAGCTGAACACACGATCGCCTCAAAAGCTAAGAAACCAGCTTCCCCTGCTGACGTCACAAGTGCATTAGCCCCAGATCTCCTGTCGCGCGGCCGTGAACCAGAACATCACAACTTTAAATTTCGCAATTAAGAGCACGTAGTTCAAAGAGTATCTATGTTCTGTTTTGTCAAAAACACCGTATAAAATCATACTATTTGTTAATGTTAATTGCTCTTTCGTTTTAATTGTCCACCAATTTTGGAAGGTCTTCCAAAAAACTATAACGGAAGAACAGCGTAGGAACATATGATTTAGGGAGTGCGCCTCAGCTAAGCATTGAGGACATACATTGTTATCAGAGATCTTGGCTCTAAAAAGGGACATTTTAGTTGCAAGAATGTTATGTATAATTTTATATTGGAACATTGTTATTTTAAAGTCATGCTTGATCTGGAAAGGTAATTCATACACTTTTTGGACGGTTTCAGGAGTGAAACCATGTCTTAAAATTTTAGCTTCAGCAGTAGGTGGTACAAAGAATTTCTTCAACAGCAAGTTATACACATGTTTTGTAGAAATAGTCTCTTCTTTTTCCTCACTTGCTAGGCATGGCGAAGGAGGATTTTCAGATACTAACCCCCAAGAAGTTGATATAGAATTAATAAGACCGAAGTAGAGGGTAAATGGTGTTTTAAGCTTGAATTGATAACAAAAGTTTTTAAAGGACAGAAAATTACCGTCCTCTTGAAGGAAATCTTGGACTCGTATCACATTTTGATCAAACCAGCTTTTGTAGAATACCGAGTTTCCATCTATTAAATTCGATTATTCCAAATTACCTCTTCACGAGCGAGGGTGGTCTCACTTCTTTTAAAATCTTTAGTCATTTGCCATTGTTTTAGTACTTCAACATAAAAAGGTGGTAAATTACCGACCTGAAGTGTGTCGATATCATAGTTACAAATTGTCAAGAAGTGTAATCCGCCATATCTCTCTAGATTTGCGTTAGGGATGATTTTCCAGGATGCTACGCTTTCGGATTTTATGCGTGGTATCCACGCGACTTTTAAGGCTTTATTCAAGATATTAAAGTCAGTCATCTTAAGTCCACCGTGTTTTCTCTCACCTATGATAGTTGATTTCTTGATTTTAGGGGGTTTCTCATCCCAAATAAAATTAAAAATTATTGAGTTAATTTCTTTAATAAGTTGCTCAGGGATAACGAGTACAGACGTATTGTAGATTAATTTTGACAGACCTAACGTTTTAACAATGTTTATCTTACCAAGAAGCGTAAGGTTTCTTCTCTTCCAACTATTTAAAGTCTTTTCTAGGTTCCTGATTTTCTCTGTGAAATTTAACTCGGTTGTTTTGCTCGAATCATATGAGAAAAAAATACCGAGAGCTTTTATTGGGTCTCGTGGCCAGCGGAAACCGAACAGAGTTTCAAGGTTGTTTTTCCAACTGCCAAGCCACATTCCTTCTGTTTTTGTGGCGTTAATTTCTAAACCGGAGAGATTTCTAAATTGATATAAAAGTGCCAGTAATTCAGGGATAGAATCCAGGTCTCGCACGAAAACCGTTGTGTCGTCAGCGTATAAAGACGTTTTGATTTCTTTCTCACCTACTTTAATTCCTTTTATCGTATTTTTATTTCTAATTGCATTGGCAAGAACTTCGATACCTATCACAAACAGCAGTCCAGACAGAGGACAACCTTGTCTGACACCTCTCTCCAAAGTAAAGAATTCTGATGCATGACCATTGTTTAGAACACAGCTTGTAACGTTGTTGTAAAAGATTTTCACCCAGTTTCTAACATCAGGTCCAAAATTAAACTTGCCGAGGGTGTCAATAAGGAAATCCCATTCGATAGTGTCGAAAGCTTTTCTAAAATCAAAAAAGAGCGCAACTCCTGGCACTTTTGTCTTGTCTGTATATGACATTATGTCTAAAATTAAACGAACATTTTCACCAATATAGCGACCTTTAACGTAACCGGCTCGGTCAGGGTTGATAATTTTTGGAAGAACCTTTTCTAACCTCCTCGCAATTGTTTTTGTCAGAATTTTGTAGTCAACGTTAAGAAGAGAGATTGGTCTGAGATTCTCCAGCGATGTGGTGTCTTTATTTGGTTTCGGGATGAGTGTAATAATCCCTCTTCTTTGAGAAATTGATAAATTGCCTGTGTCAAAAGCAAAATTAAAACTTTTTATCATGTCAAGATGTAATTCTTTCCAAAAAAATTTATAAAATTCTGCCGGTAAACCATCCGTTCCAGGCGATTTTTCGTTTTGGAAATCATTTAAGGCTTTTAGACATTCATCAGCAGAGACGTTTCCTTCACACATTTGCTGGTCCGTAATCTCAAGAGGGGTAATGTATTCAAAGAAAGCGGGAACGGCGTTGTTTGAGTTTTCAGAGTGCGTGGCCGAAGTATAAAGGGCTTCATAATATTCCATTTGCTCTCGCAGAATCTCAAATTGATCATTTGTGACGGTGCCATTTGAGCGTTTCAATTTTGCAATTGTCTTTTTACTTAATTGTTCATTTTCATATTCTGAGGCTCCCTTTTCTTTGAGTCCAGATTACAGGGATAAGTGCAGGGGACTTTCTCAGTGATTCCTTAATCCTTTTTAACACAAATTTGTTTGAGCATTGGACAGTGGAGACGTCACTAAATTCATTTCCTGTGTGTTACAAAATTTAACTTTATATTTGGCTGAAGCTTCTTTTTTTATGAAAAAAAAACTTCTTATTTTTGCTGAACCAATCTGAGCCTTAGCTCAAAAGGATTAAGGCAATGGCTGTAATATATGTAAACAAATCCAGTTTTTTCATCTTAGTAGACTAATAGTAATTTCATTATTGCTAGATGGTATTGAATTACTTTAAAAACTCAATGACTTTGAACCAATATTCAGTAAAGTTTTACGAATTGTCTTCTACTCAATTTTAGTACATATTCTTGTGGACTGTATTTTCTAAACTTAAATAAAAAGAGAATGATTTTGTTATCATGTACTTACTTTTAGCTTGAATTGTAACTAAATATTTTAAATTGGCAGAAGTGAACAAGTGTGACAATTCTGTTAATGTAGCTAATAAATTGTTGATATAGGCCACTCATAGGGATTTAAGTTACCACATTAGGGCACTATTTTATACTTAAATGTTCATTTTCATATTCTGAGGCTCCCTTTTCTTTGAGTTTAGATTACAGGGAGAAGTACAGGGGACTTTCTCAGTGATTCCTTAATCCTTTTTAATACAAATTTGTTTGAAACATTGGACAGTGGAGGTGTCACTAAAATCATTTCCTGTGTGTTACAAAATGAAACTTTATATTTGGCTGAAGCTTTTTTTTTTTTATGAAAAGAAACTTCTTATTTTTGCTGAACCAATCTGAGCCTTAGCTCAAAAGGATTAAGGCAATGACTGTAATATATGTAAACAAAGTTTTTTCATCTTAGTAGACTAATAGTATTTTCATTATTGCTGGATGGTATTAGATTACTTTAAAAACTCAATGACTTTGAACCAATATTCCCTAAAGTTTTATGAATTGTCTTCTATTCAATTTTTATACATATTATTGTGAGTTGTATTTTCTAAACTTAAAAAGAGAGTGATTTTGTTATCATCTTCTTACTTTTAGCTTGAATTGTAAATAAATATTTTAAATTGGCAGAAGTGAACATTGTGTGAAAATTCTATTTATGTAGCTAATAAATTATTGATATAGGCCACTCAGGGATTTAAATTATCACATCAGTTGTGGCCCTGTAACAGGTTGCTGGGATGCAGGACAAAAAAGGAAGGTTTACATGATACTTTGATAAAAAAGTCTCTTGGACAAGAATGCTCCCCTTCCCTCAAGAAAGTATCCTGTAATTAATTGGCCAAAATATAGTTTTGTAGTCAGAAAAGTGAAAATTATCAATGCCATGATAAGCATCACAAAGTATCCTCATTGGTAAAAACTCACCAAAACACGGTTTCTGTGGCATGAAGCAGCTAGAAGTATTTCTACTTCGCCTGGATGGGATTGCTAGTCCATCGCAGGTCACTCCCCCACAATTTGTTAGGTTTCCCCCAACAATTCGCCAGTACCCATTTACACACCTGGGTGGAGAGAGGCACTGTGAGAGTAAAGTGTCTTGCCCAAGAACACAACACAATGTCCCCGACAGGGCTCAAACCCAGATCAGACCGCCTGCCCCGGAAATGAGCGCACTAGCCATGAGGCCACCACGCCTCCCATTATATGAAGTAACATGAAAATGTCTAAAAAGGGGCCGGTCACACTAGGCAACAACAATTTTGTAAACTGGATACATAGATAAGCTCGGCCGAATTTCAGGAAAAATTTTGGTTTAACAAATTTTGTTGCGAATGTTTTGTTAACGCAGTTGCACTGGGAAGTGACAATCTTATCTTTTATGCCTAAAACATCAATAAAATTGTTTACCCTATTCAATGTTACATACTGTTTCTTCTTCTGTGCAGCAGCTGCAGAGGCATCAGCAATAGAAGAAGTATGTTTGGGAGAAATGGACCTTGAACTGGGTTCTTTGTTTCTGATCTGGCTTGGAAAAATTTGGGAGCTGCTGAAACGGCTGCAGAAGTAAACATTGGGTGATGTTTCTGTTTATACAGCTAATAAATTATTGATATATCCAATTGATATATCCATATTACATGCTACTGGGATGCAGGACAAGAAAGGAAGGTTTATGGTATACTTTGATAGAATATTGCTTGCTCCCTGAAAGAGCTTTGCCCTTTCATGATAATCTTTCATAATTCTCCAAAAATTACTTATTCATAGGGATTCAGGCCCTGCTACAGGTTACTGGGATGCAGGACAAAAAGATTCTCTTTCATTATGCAACTAATTTGAACCAGCCAAGGGAGGTGATAACATTAAAACTGAAGAGTGAGTTTTACCCATAGTCTTGTTTATTTACACCTGCCCTTAGACGTGTTAAAAAAATAACATTTTGTCTCAAGCTAGATTGCACAAAAAGCTAATGTTGTCAGTAATAACCATCAGCATTACATGCAAATTGCTGTACTGAATTAAAGAAGAAAATGCTCTTAAGAATTTTGTTTTCCAAACTTACAAGACAAAAATATGATCTGTTCCTTCTTATATTTACTGTAACCTAAGTTTCTGAGTTCTTTTGGAGTTAGAAACAATGTCCTTAACTTAGATTACTCTGTCCTTTACGCAAGATCTGTACGACTGACTGCTAACAGAATTGCACTGCTGAATACGATGTTCAAAGTCCTCCACAGCTTTCTGTTGAAATGATTTCCGGTCATCACTGGCCAGCTGCTTCCACATTTCAGACACAAGCGAGTTCACTTCACGCATGGTAAAATTGGGATGTTCCTTAATTATTGTCCTCCATGTAAGTTTTGAGAACATCGCATATCCTGTACATGGTTTCTTTGGTACTCGTAAGGCTTTTCCTCGAATTTCACACTCTGAGCCTTTTCTTTTTGTGGAACTGCGCAGTTGCTTCTTCAGTTCTCTGTGGCCTCCAACAACTTGGTGATTATTGATCATTGTAGACTTTGTGAAGACCTTTGCATGAACCGCATCAGTCACTGGTGCGTTCCTGATACTGGTTAAATCAAGTTCATAGTTGCCCACTGGGGGAAAGGTATTTCTGTTCCTTGCTTCAAGAATCATTTTCTTGGAGATAATTTTCCATCCTAAGCGGTAGGCCATAACCAAAGTCTTGTTCAATTTTGTTGTTGGCTTATTAAGCTCCTTTTGTGATGTAACAACAATGAAAGAGGCTTCAGTTGCTTTGTCAATATCACCAGTAAATACAGTGCCACCCAATAAATAGTGTGCACACTAGAGATGTGCAATAGCCATGGGCGCGAACATTCTTAAGTTATTAACCACTAAGTAACTGGTTAATAAACACTTAATCAAATGTTATTATCTATTAATCAAATGCAGTTTTGCCATTCAGAGAAAGGAATAATTTTATACGGTTAAGTTAAAAACATATCATGGTATTGTATTTACAGATGTTTCAACACAAATTATATCATCTATCCTTATCAAAATCTCAGCCTCGGCTTTATTCTGAAAATTTCGCAAATTTCAGCCTCGACATTCTTATAAAATATATTCTCATAAAAAAGGAGTGTATTAGCAAAATATTTATGTAACCAGCGTCATTTTCTCTACTGCGTGACATCCTGCACATAAAAGAGAGTGAGTGAGGTTTCTGCAGGAAAGTTAAGATCCACGATCCGAACTTCCTAACAACCAAAATCCAAGCCGAAAAACTAGATAAAATTGCGATCCGCTATGATCATAGGATTTGCAAGTCCTTTAAAATTTTACTCTGAATCCAGAATCTGGGCTAAAATATTTACCAAATCTGCCGATCCGTAGACTTATTCACCCCCCTCTAATATATTAATTAGTGTATGTTTATGTAGCCTTAAATCCTTTTACTCACCATTTTCAACAAGGAACTTGTCAATAAATTTGAAGCCATGCTTCTTGATCTGATTTTCAAGGCCCAAGTAGTTGACCACAGCTTGAGTGTTAAATAAAAAATTTCCACCAAATTTGTACACTTTTAAGGAAACTGGCCAGCCAAATCCAATGCTGGTGTCATATTGTTCCTCTTCCATGGTTCTAGAAGGAAAGGTGAATAAGTTGAACAAGGTGAAATCTACATCAAATTATAGAAAAAAGTTATAAAATAAGTTGGTGAGCTTGGGGTCCTCTGTGATTAGTCTGTTTTTGTTGATAACACACATGCTGAGAAACAGCAAAAACTCTTGATGAGGGGAATGACTTTCTAGTCAAAATCGAAGCATACACCATGTCTCAAAAACAGAGCAAAGCAAGGTAAGTGTTATTATAACAAACAACATGCTTTCCTTACCGGCGTCGGCATCATTACTGAATTAATATTTGAATAAAGAAGACAAGCTTAAAGAAAACAGGATATGGTGGCACTTCTGATGGTGTAGAAATTTCACAGAAACATAACTATCCAAGTCAGCAATGAAATTCTTGATAACCTGCGATAAATTTTGCCTTCAGTTAAACGTAAATACTCTAAGCGAGTTTAATTTGTGGATTGGTTGAATGAAATTTGTATTTGGCAATCAACGTACGATTTGCGAAGCATTAGTTAACTTATGCAAGAATTACTCAATGAATGTTGCCTTCTGTTAAATGTTAATCAACCTGTCATTTACAAAAATCCAAACAGTTGTGACACTTCTCTGATTAAACAAACTAAATACCGAATAAAACAGACAACATGCATTGCGTTACTCTCAGCGAGTTTGCTTGCAGGACCGCATGTCGCTTCCCCTCAAGCATGTCGCGTCGATCGGTTGATCAAAGTTTGTATTCGACAATCAACCAACGAATTGCGGAGATCAAAAACAATGAAAGTTCTCCAATTCAGTAGACTAAATACACTGAATAAAATAGTCAATTTATGATAAAAACAGGACATGCACTTACTTGTAAATACTGCTTAAGTTCAACAATTGTCGCGTGCATCGCCAACGATCGTACTGATCGTGGCAAGATTTCCGTACAACCCCATACATTTATTATGCATACAATTCTTTGTTTGGCTTAACAATAGCAGAGACAATGGAATCCCTTTGAGACATATCCGCTTTGAATAATTATAGAACTCGGATTCTTTTAGACTTAGAAATTATAGGCGAATTTTAGGGTTAAAACACGGAAAAAAGAAGCGATTTCTTGGAGACATAGAAAAAATTCTCGAAATTAAAAAAGCAAATACGCAAAACGGAAGTGTAATATCATAATTTGGGACGCATTTACCGTATTTTTAAACTGTGTGCTGGCGTAAAACTGCTGAAAATAATAGCGTTCTCGACCTATGTGCTTGTTGAAAAAGGCTTAAAAAATAGTGTGCTAGGCCTATGCACTGCAGGCTGCTTGCGGTTAGCTTTAAAGCGTTGATCGGGTCTGCGACTATTTTCCTCAGTAATGTTGTAAATGTAAACGAAGTGAAATAAAATTATTGCTCACCTTCATCGTGTCTTTCCGTGTTTTTTGCTCTCGATTTCCTTTCTCCAATTCAGACCCATGTGTTGACTGCTGTGTAGTTTGTTTCTTTCCTCCATGAAGTGGCAATCAGATCACGAACAGTGCATACAGTGGTGCAATTGAGGAACAATGTTTACGCATTGAGATCTTTGCGTACCTCATACAAGTCGGCGATATGCTTCATAATGTTTCCAAAAGGATCGTCTCCATAGTGCTGACGCCACAACCATTCCTGTAGGTAGCTTTCGAAGAGATCTTTGGATGTTCCTGTACGAGGCATACTTCGTTTGATTCCCCACCATGTATTTTCAATGCGCTGGGTGTGCGCACCTGTGTCTGGGTCTACGAAGTTTGTGGTTGACTGTGAGATGAGTGTAGCCCCCGTCTTTTAGGCAGTCGTAAGCCTTCCACTTGTCGCTCATCACGCGTGTCCCCGGCAATATGTGGGCGCGTATGATGGGTAAAAGTGTGTCTTTATCCCTTTGCCCTACCGGAGCAAGGAAGCAGGCTTTGGTTTCGCGGCAGATGCCGCCAAAAACCCACTGTCCTCCGATGTAGCGACCGCGGTTGTACTTTGTTTTGCCAAACTTGGACTCATCAATCTCAACAGTCGTACCTGGTCCGCCTATTTGCCCCGCATGATGATTCATGATTCTGTCGGCACAAACCTCTCGGCAATAGTTATACCAATCTATCACCGTTTCTGTTGACGTGGATTCGTCAGCGACTGAGGTTTCGTGCACTGCTTGAGTGGTAGGGAACTTGTGCGCCCAAGCATACATTAGGGCAAGTACTTTCTCAATGGACAGCCTGCTACCAGAAAACCATGAGTTCTGGCGCATTGATGCCATTCCATTGCATTTTCTTCTCGAGCATCGCCATTCGTACCCATCTCGCGATGAAGTTCGTCGTGTCCACGTCAATGTATTGCTACAATTTTCCCGTGGACACTTTATTGACGATGCGAGCAGGTTGTGTTCCTTGCACCACTGTATGCACTGGTCGTGATCTGCCAAAATCCTACCAAGTTTAATCAAATTAAGAGAAGATGGAGATGGAGATGATGTAGACATGACACAATACGTTCGGACAATACAAAGTAGACTAGAAGAAAGAAAGAATTCATCGATCCCCTTTTATTCACCAGGGATGAAATGAAATGCATATTCTCGTGCAGCAAGAATAACAAGGAGGTGTCAAAATACATTACCATGAATTTTGGCTCTGATAATGAATAACTAAGAATAAAGTGAATATATCGACGGGGAATTTTCATCTGAACCTCGTAGTGTAGTGCTATAGATGATGGACTCGTAAGCCAGACGTATAAGGAAATGGTAAAGGTTCGAATCCTGCACTGGAACGTTTCAAAGAGGAAAAAAAGACAGAGAGGAAACTGGGTATAGCAACAGGAAGGAGAAAGACTGGAAAAAAACAGCGAAAGGAGCAGTAGAAAGGAGAGAAAGAGAGGACATTAAAAACTACAACGCGCAATGAAATCCTGTTTTATTCATACAGTAAGTAGTAATTATCAATGTATATATTCAATACCTTAGGGAGTTGCTATTGTCTTCTGAAACAATAGAGCGCATACATAATTAATCATTCTGCATGCATAATAAATGTATGGGGTTATACGGAAATTTTTCCCTGATCGTTGCGAAGAAGGATTTTCGATGATCTTTTTTCAGTCAGCTATGGATACTTCTCGGCTCCAAGGTTTGAATACAGGGTTTTACAAGGTTTGAATACAGTTAGGTTTTTTTACAGCGTTAATACCCCCCGCTGAGTCTCATACCCAGTGCAAACTCGAACCTTTTCGACGACAGTGACGTTGTAGTTAAATTGTCTAACATCATAGCTCAGTGTAAAAACTGCGGTTAAAATAAGGACAAATTCGATTCTTCACTGTAACATAATTAGCTTAAGCTTTTTGTTTTTTTCGGAAAACGTATTTAGGTTCATGTCTGGGCTGGGATTTCCACACGAGGAGCAACCAACATCTGTATATTCGAAGGCAACATGGACAGCATCGCCTATCAGAACATCCTATCCCGCAATTTGTTGCCTTTTGTTTTGGAAAAGTATCCTACAGGGCACCGTTTCATGCAGGATAACGACCCCAAACATACCAGTCGGACGACTTTGACATGGCTTGAAACAAATGAAATCAACTGCTTATGCCAAATTTTCCTTTTCTGTACAAAGAAATGAAAAGCAATTTGTTAGGAGAGTTTTCCAGTTTATCAGACATCACTTAGGGTTTTTGTCCATGCACCCCTTTTATTGTTAATGATAATAGTGATAGATGTGTGCAGGCAGACCTTGTAATTTTTTTTATTCACTGATATAGAAAGTATGAAACTTGAGTGAACAATTTCTCTCAGATCAACCATACTTGTAGCCCACATTGAAAGCATAATACGGTAATGTTACTGTGTGAAATTTCCATAAGCAAATTGCCAATAAACATACAGCCATGTAGCTCATCTTTAAAGTTTAAAAATTGGATCGCCTTTTGCTGTTGTAATGTTTGTTTTTTGGGGTTTGTTTTTTTTAATCACAAATAGAATACAAATATATAATTTACAAAGATGTTGCCCAAATTTACTAGGGCCTGTTACTGTTGTTTTGTTTTGTTTTTCTTTTTTTTTAAAATCTTCTTCACCAACCACCTCTCCTTCCTCAAAGAAGCATCAATAGCCTTTACACATTCTTCCCTCCACACTTTTTCTTGGGAGTTTGGAGGGATCCCATACAATTGGAACACACTTTTTCTCACAGCTTGCAATTTGGCAGGATTAAGAGGCTCCATATCTGCACCAGAGGATGACTTTCCAGTGTAGTTACGGCCTTTGCGCTCCCCCTCAGAAAAAATAGCGAAAACAAGGTTTTTCGCAAAGTTTCCTTTCCCAGTGCTCAAGTTTACGACCTTTTGTTTGACTTCAGGTGGTATTGTGTATTCGCAATCGCAATTCGCAAAAATGTTTTAACTGTAAGATTTTCAGAGACTAACATCATCAGCGATATTTCATCCTAGACTTGCCACCAGTTGACCTTAGTCTAATTTCATCCTTACTGTACCCAAATTCGCAAATAGGGATTAGGCAATCAGAAGCCAAAATCTCATGTGCTGATATCCTACAATGTCAAGTCACCGACCTGATTTTAAACACTTTGGGCTGAATTTTGATTGAGTAACTGCATTGTGTCTCCACTTTATATAACAAATGTAAAAAAAAGAAAAATGGTGTATGCTTCAGTAACGATTAATGCTATCTTCAGATATTCGTTGCTGTTTACATGTATATTGGAGACACATTGTTGTTACTCTGAGTAGCCTTCAGCCTGTATTACTGACACTATTATTGTGTGAGGGGTTTAGGAGCAATCAATCAATTCTTCGTTCTGAAAGGTTTTCAACACAAATGCAGAGTTTTGATCACTTTGTTGGCCAACATCTTTAGTGCTGCATAGTCGTGTGTGGCCAGTTAGTTAGGTTTTAATTAATGATGGATACTTAAATGTCATGTACTAACTTATGATGCGTTCTAAATCTGTGGTTCCAGAGAATTCGCACACCTTTTCCCCTCTGGAAATAAGCTAGGCTACATCACACAATGGTGTTGTTGTAAATTATGCATACTTGTACCTTGTCAGCTACCGGTACTTGTGGTGAAGTTTTGTCCTTCTTTCTTTTTCTTCTTTTTTTCTTCCGTTTTTTCCAAGGCACCTTCAAAATTGTGTCTTTCCCGTTCACCCAGACATTTTAGGGCTTTTGACCGATCTCCTGTGTCAAGAATAGTATTTTGAAGATGGTCATGCTGTTGGACTAATTACTGGAAGTCAGTTTGTCTTGTTTGTTCAGCAGATTGAAAAATGATGCGGTGGAAGCCACCCCCATCAATGTCTACTTCATTATTATGACCACATTGTCTTACCCCAATTATTGAAAGTCCAGCTATTTCCTCATTGTTCAAGCTTGTTAATCTAATCACCCAATTACTACAAGTGAATTCCAATTTTCTAATGTTGGTGGTCATACAGTATGAATGTGTTCAACTGTAGTTCAAAATAGTGTCTTTAATCTCCCAATTTTCTAATGTTGGTGGTCATACAGTATGAATGTGTTCAACTGTAGTTCAAAATAGTGTCTTTAATCTCCCATAAGTCCTCCTTCTATACCTGGCACGAAATTGGATAGGAAATTTCGGTGGAGTTTTTTTTATGCTCGACTATCTCGACTGCCTTCCACATATATCAACTTTGGTTCTTTTCTAGTAGGTATGTAATTACTTCGGGGGAAAATGATTTTGCATGTTTGAGAAGTTTATACAGTTTATTGTTTAACAATTAGCATCCAATAGAGCTTACTTTAATCTTCTCACTTATACGGCACTATATTGAGACTCCACTCTACTACAACTGTAGTATACGCAAACACTTTCGCTTCATTCACTTCTAGTACATTTAAGTAACCTCTGCGCAAATCTACCCAAATGCTAAATTACCTTTCATCTCCACGCCACCCTACTACAACTTTAGGCAAGTTAACTTTACCAAGCTCTACAATCCCATCAAGGCCTGTTAAGCTCAACGCAACTCAACACCATTACAGCTTTTTTGGACTGCTCTCACCTACACTAAACTTTTCCGTACTCTACTATAACAGCTCAACCCACCTGCAATATAACTATACTCAATAATCACAACTGAACTAATCTGTACCCCACGAAGACAACTACATTCTACGATTACAACTCGACTCGTATCGACTGTACTCTACCCCACCAACACAACTACACTCTACGATTACAACTCAACTCAAGTGATATCGACTGTACTCTACTCCACCAAGAGAGCAGCACTCTATTATTTAAAACTCAACTCACCTTATTCCACTCAATGAAAACAACTATACCCTAGTTAACCTCGATCACTACTAGACTCTACCATTACAACTTACTTCACAGCTACTCCACTGCACCCCAGCAAGACAACTACACCCTACCATTAGGACCCAACTCACCTCGACTCCACTCGACCCCAGCAACACAACTAGACTCTACAACTACAACGCAACTCACCTCAGGTCTACTCGACTCCACCATCACAACTATACTCTACCATTACAACTCAACGCACCTCGACTTGACTCTACTCTACCTCAGCCATACAACAAGACTGTACAATTACAACGCAACTCACCTCAAGTCTACTCTACTCCACCATCACAACTATACTCTACCATTACAACTCAACGCACCTCGACTCGACTCTACTCGACCTCAGCAACACAACTACACTGTACCATTACAACGCAACTCACCTCGACTCGACTCGACTCCATCATGATAACTATACTCTACCATTACAACTCGTCTCACTTCGACTCGACTCGACTCGACTTCAGCAACACAACTAGACTGTACCATTACAACGCAACTCACCTCGACTCGACTCAACTCCATCATGATAACTATACTTTACCATTACAACTCAACTCAACTCAACTCACCTCGACTCGACTCCACTCGACTTAAGCAACACAACTAGACTGTACCATTACAACGCAACTCACATCGACTCGACTCGACTCCATCATGATAACTATACTTTACCATTACAACTCACCTCGACTCGACTCCACTCGACTTAAGCAACACAACTAGACTGTACCATTACAACGCAACTCACCTCGACTCGACTCGACTCCATCATGATAACTATACTCTACCATTACAACTCAACTCACCTCGACTCGACTCAACTCAACTTCAGCAACACAACTAGACTGTACCATTACAACGCAACTCACCTCGACTCGACTCGACTCGACTCCACCCGACTCCACCAACAACGTAACTACATGCTCTACCTTCACGACTTAACCCACTTTAGCCCAATAAACCATAAACCCCAAATGTATTCCTTTCATTCTGAATTTTGTTGTAACAATTTTCAACAGGCGCTGTATTTTCGTTGAAGAGCAATTGTGATTATCATCTTGGTACCCTAAACTGAAAATTGGTCAGGAGCCTTAGATTACGCAGTCAGCAGTCAGGACCTTACTGTATCTTCAGCTTGTCAATCAATATCTACTATTCTGCATGCACTCTTGTAACTTACCGTACTTTGTTAAGTAAACGCCTCCTAAGTTTAATTAAAAAATTTGTCAGTATTTACCCCTTTTTTTTCGAGGCAGTCTTTTAAGTGCGAAAATACTGTTTATATATATTTATTACAAACTGGATCATCGTACAATGCAATTCCAGCGTTTTGATTGGCTTAGCGGCCATGGTATATGATACATGGTATATTATACCATACCCGAGAAATAGCGTCCATTAAATTGCCTTCTAGTTGTTGCAATAAAGCGAAATCTGAAAGATCTAGCAATATTTGTTTATGATTTTAGTAAAACAATTATTCCACTCGCGCTTGTTGGATATGAGTTGATTATAGCCAAGTCGGCGTTAAGCGCCTCGCAGGCTATCTATCACCTCATATCCAATGCGCGCTCATGGAATAATTGTTAAATATCACACTTTTTGTTATTTTAATTTCGTACATTTGAATAAAGTATGTTTTTTGTTGAAACTCTTTTAGTTCTGTCGCTGTCATAGCCGGGTTTCTATCCCTGAAAAGCCGTGTTTCTATTCCTTTATCCCTTGCAATTTTAATTTGCAACATATTTGTACCCAGGTCATTTTACAAGATGCTGCTCTTCTTAAATACATTGTATCTCTTTCAATTTTGGGATAGTTGTAATTACTAACTCCCTTTTTTTTTTTTCTTTTGGGGGGGGGGGGTTCTTAGAACTGTTAACTCCCCCGCTTGGAGTATGTAGCCTTCGAGTTGCATATTGCACTACCGATCCCTATCAGACTGTGTTGTAATTGTATTTTTGATATCTTGATTTCAATAGTTTGAAACTTAACTTAGAATTCGATTGATTCAATTCAATTCGCTTTTCTTTCTTGTAAGAACAGACCCTTTACAGACCCAATTGAAATTCCATGTCGGCAATTGCTTATTATTTCATTGCGCACGTTTTTCGCTTCATTAGCGCGCGCACATGGGCGCGTTAACGTACAAAAAGTAAGAGGTTTCCGTAAAATTCCTTTTTTGCTAAGAACAGTCTTAAGAAAGTATTTTTTCGAGAATAAAAAAGGTTGTCGAACGTTATTTTTTGGTTAAAATAGTTTCCAACTGGGTGTATTTTTGGTCAAGGCCAGGAATTGTCCGAAAAAGTGAAATATTCCTGCAACCTAACACTTTGTTGGGTATATTTTTGTTCAAATTTCACTCCTATTCAGGTGTAATCAAGCACAATCTACCTATATTTTTCTTAAATTTTCATATCATTAGTGTTAATGACACCAAGTTTCAAAAAGACGACAATTACTTGCAAGACGCTGGCCAAATTCACGAGAGACATTTTACCTTTTTTTTTCTGGAAGAGTCCCAAAAAGTATTTTCAAAGTTCAAGATAGAGAAGCCGCAATACAGCACAAACACACTCTTTATTTGTTCTTCCAATGCCTTGCATAAAGAGGCATTAAAAGGCAATCGCCAAATTAAACTTTAGAACTTTTTAATAGCAAATCGATGGTAGCAAATTACAGAGACCATTTGTTTGAAATAAGTTTATTTCTTTCAAATATATCCTCGTTGTATCCCAAAAACGTGGATCAATGCACTACTAGTACCAGTACTTATTTAGTATATTTCACGCTCAATTTCAAATTTAAAGCAAGTACGCTTAGGAGAGTCCTAATTAGGGCAAAACACTATATAGCACACGCGAGATACAGCAATTGTTCATCATCACCCTCTGTGGTAAAGAAAAATTATACCATCAAGTATATGCCTAATTAATCGCATTTAACCCCAGCGTAATGTTCGTCACAGAATAATCCCTGAGGACAGACACCACTTTGGCATCACTGTCTTAGAAGTTTTCAACTACAACAATAGGCAAAGTTTTATATTTTATTAGAAGGAAAATATGCTATGTAATTTGGTGTTCAGTCACTTGCAAAAAGAGCCTTATGTGGACTGCGCATGACGTTACATTAGCGTACTTCACAATTTCTCAGTTATTATATGTGTCAACTGGTTTAACCTTCCAAGGAACGTGGCAAGTGAACTAATAGAATATCTCGTCAATATTGTACCAAAGACACCAGTTTTATAAATAAAAGTGAAGATTAACTAAACAAGTGAGTTTTGCAGTCATCTGCTAATTCCCCGAAAATAGCCTTCACGAATACTCTTTAAAATCGAGAAAAAACGTGACAACTTAAGGAGGCTCGAGAGGGTTTTTAGCTGCACGCGCGCGCGCAATCTACACACGCCATAACTAAGGTTCTTTGCGTCAGCTGAATCAGTATTAAAATCAGCACACCGGAAGTTAATGCTGTGTAAAATCGCGCGAACCGGAAATAAAATCTGCGGAAAACATTTGTTTTTAGCTCGAAAGTTTGCTCGGTGACCTATCTTGATCTTTTGCATGCACGCACCATTCATGATGGCATTACAGATATAAAAGTTTCGGGGATAATTATCTAGTGGAATTTTCTGTAAGGCATAAATCGCATTTTGTTTAAATATCTTTAATTCTACTAGATAGATTTTTTCCATACTGTCTGAAAAGTTGAAGAATTTAGGGAACTTTCCAACAAAGAAATAAAAATGGTAGGTCACCGAATTAGTTTTTCAGATAATTTACAAAAACTGAAATTTAGTGGACGTTTTTGTGGACCTTGTGCATTGCCATGGTAACTGTTATGACGTAACAAGTACCCTTAACGTATAGCCCAGCAATAGAGTTGCAAGGAAACATATAGTTTGCCCACACCATTAAAAATCCTTCTTTGCAATCTTCCATCCTTTCACAAACACTGCAGCAAGGAAAAACCCTTTCGAGCCTCCTTCAACAAGTAAGATGAAAGCCTATATAGTATTGCAATCAAAAGTGGACGGTTGAAGTAAACTAATAATGACAAGATATAAAAAAAAAGAAATCATTAAAAAGTAGCCCGTTCCATTACAATAATGAATGACAAGATAATCCAAACATGTGCAATTTATTCCTTTTGTTTTTTCCTTTTTTTAAACTTCTTTAGTCCACGCTCCTCCTGTAAAGAAATTTTTGCGTTAGTTCTATTTTGTGTACATTATAGTACCTTTAAACCCTTTTTTGCCTCAAGCATTAGTCTAAGAAAATAATACAGTAGTTTTCAATAACAATACAGTTTGTTGCATTTGCATCAATGTCTACTTACATTTCGACATCGATGTTCTCTTCCATTCTGTAAAGAAATGCGGTTTGCGTCAGTTGTATTTTGCGTTCATTATAGCATAGTGTTCACTAACAATACAGTTTGTTACATTTGCATCAATTTCTACTTACAAATCTAACTCCATCTCTTCTTCCATTCTGTAAAGAAATGCGGTTTGGCGTCAGTTCTATTTTGCGTTCATTACAGCACAGTGTTCACTAGCAATACAGTTTGTTACATTTGCATCAATTTCTACTTACATATCTATTTCCATTTCTTCTGGCATTCTGTAAAGAAATGCAGTTTGCGTCAGTTGTATTTTGCGTTCATTATAGCATAGTGTTCACTAGCAATACAGTTTGTTACATTTGCATCAATTTCTACTTACAAATCTAACTCCATCTCTTCTTCCATTCTGCAAAGAAATGCGGTTTGGCGTCAGTTCTATTTTGCCTTCATTAGAGCACAGTGTTCACTAGCAATACAGTTTGTTACATTTGTATCAATGTCTACTACTTGTTAGGCGGGGTAATGTTTGGACCATGATTGAAGAGATGTTGTTTGTGTTTCCCATTGAACTTGGAAGAGTGAGTAAAAATCCTTGCACCGCATTTTAAACAACCGGACGGTTTTTCCTTCGGCAAGCTGGTGTAAATTAGATTCAAATCTGATTGTTTCTGGAGGTATTTTTAAAGTCAAACTAATTGAAGCGTACCCCCCAATATTTGAACTTGAACCCGCTAGCCGTTTCTTGAATGCAATAATGATTTGATTATTATAAAAAACATTGAACTCGCTCGTTCGATCCAAGAATAAGGCTAATGGGTTCCGTTTTAGAAAAATTCATTCATTCATTATCGCATTCTAGAAAAGACTAGTAGGTTTGAAACCTACTAGTCACAACAGTGTGATTGATTTCTCGAAAACGGAACCTGTTAGCCGTATTCTTGGATCCAGCGAGCAACATTGGCTTTGATACAGTACGGTTCTTTTTATTTTATCCTGTTTTTTTTCGCCAAAGATAGCTGAAGAGCTTTTCCTGCGCTCGTTTAATGACTTCCTCTGGAACACATAGCATTTAGGCCTAGTGTACTATTTTAGAAATCTCTAATGCTTTAACCAATAACGTTCCTCCCATCAGGCTGAGGTCCCGAGACAGCCAAACATTAAGTTTTGTTTCCATTTTTTGAATTGTTATGAAAAAGTTATGGTCGTTATTGTTGTTACGATTGTACGAAATATAGATCCCCATTGTTTTAGTTGGTTCATTGGTTATGTCTATTGCTAAGGGTCTAGTTTTATTCTTCTTCTGCGATCTAATCCAGATAGCTTTGGTCTTCTTTTTCTTCAATTTGAGAGCTGATTTTCTAGCAAAGTTGTTAATAATCATGTTATTTTCCTTTAGTGATTCAATATCCTTACAGATAAGGGTCGTATCATCAGCAAATTGGCTTAACTTTACTTCTACATTATTTGTGAGCTTTATCCCCTTATATTGGTTAATTCTACCAGAGACTCTTAAGTGCGTTTAACAGTTCTTCTTATGAGAGATCATTTCCTAGTTCTTGCTGCTCATTTTCAGTTAAGTTTGGTTTTTTTTGTTTTTTTTTTATTGAAATGGTTTTTTTCGTCAAAGACAACCGATTCCCACGCTAGTGATAACAGAAATGGTTCAAAAGGAACTGAACGATTCATTAAGGTTTTCGTGATCCTCTGGTGGAATTTTGGAGGTTAGCAATGATTTGTAGTAATACTCGATTTTAATAGTATGGATATCGCCGAATGTTTCGAAGAATGGGATCCAGAAAATGAAGATAATGAAACTATAAACCTCGATAGTTTGCTGCTGGGAGGAGAAGAGGAAGAAGTTGACGAGTCTGACTGCTCCGGTTCCGAAGAAGACGAAGATGAAGATGATGAAAGTGTAAACAAATTTAAGTTTAAGTGTTGTAAGTGCCAAAAAGTGTACCACACTTCAGGCTGGCTAAAGAGGCATGAAGAGAGCTGCAGTGGTGCTATAGGAAAGCCGAGGAAAAGGAAAAGGAAACCTGAGAAACTGTCGGAGCATCAAATGAAAACCTGGGCGATTCTCGCGGACCTTGGATTTGACGAGTACTTTGTTCGTGACTGTTTACCTGTCATTTTGCATCTCTTAAAAGAAATTACTTCTACAAAATCTGACATTGTGAAATTGAGAGGGAAGAGGTTTGCTGACTCTCAGCGTCAAGCAGATTTCCTTGTTGCTGAACTGCAAAAGGGCACAGAAAACGAAGTCAAGACCTTGTTGAGATATATTGCAAAAAAATTGTGGACAATAACATTTGCCAGAGATAACCTGTTTAAAAGTACTTCAAGTAGGCAACAGTACGTTGCGCAGCATTTGAATCAGTTTCGAAGTTCTGCCGAACTCGGATCAAAATGGATTGAACTGAACCACCTTGGCTCAGTGTCTACTGATAAGTTGCTGCTACAGAAGGTAGTAACTGTGCTTTATGAAAGTATCAATCGTCATCGATCTGAATCTGTTATTAGTGCGCTACAAATTTGCGAAGAATATAGGGGAGAGACACTGCGCAAACGCCCATTTCTCACCCCTGCTGAGAACAATATCGTCGCCTATATTGCGGGGTATGTCTGTCGAAAGACAAGAGACCGTTTAAAAAGAAATTACGACACTAGGTCGTCGAGCCAAACTGCCAAATGGAAATGCGAAAGGCTAGACCGCATATTCAAGCTTTTAAACCAAATGGTACCGGGTGTTGCCAAGCAGACACCGGCCATGACTTATCCAAATTTGATGACATTGTCATTGACCAGAGGCGGCCTTTCTCAAGTGGACTGTTCAACATTTACTTTCTTTTGTTACCTGGAAGTTTCCATCCGTCCTTTTCTTAGCCTGGCACGTTTTCGTAGCAGCTCTCGACGTCTGACAGTGAACTACTTGACCAATTGATAGACAACTCTTCTCTGTTGAGACCTACCTGGCCTTACTCTTCATCTCTTCCTGCTGAAGACAGTAATTTACTCCTGAAGCTTTTTGTTCAGTTGTACTTTCGTGTGCGAAAGTGGGCGTATCTAAAAGTATACAAAGAAGAAAAAAAGGTAAAACAACAATTGGCCCATTTGAACACCTCAGCTCCTTCTGTTGACTTGCATGGCAAGGACAGCATCCGAAAAGCTCTAATGCCCTAGAATTGTTTCAGAACAAAGCTAGATGCCAGCAACTGTCATAGATTATCCTGGTTCAGGGAAGTGAAGGGGAGAGGGGATACTCCAGATTTATAGTGACAGGGAAGTATAATTTTTCAGGTAGTTTAGATATACCTGCAAGGTGTTAAAAAATAAGATATGTTGTACCAAAAAATGTTGTATTGAGTAATTAGGTACAGGTAAAAATGTAAATCGAAATCCACTTGATGTTTTTGGAATAATTTTTCAATACTTTGTTTTTTTAGCATTCTCTGGCAAACTGAAATATGATTGGTAATACAGTAACTGTTTCTTAAACTGTAGTAGAAGGTCTTTTAGAAAAAAAGATCATTTGTGGAGAAGACTAATGGATTTGTGGTTCAACACAGACAGTATGATGAAAAAAAAAATAAAAACTGCTCCTTCTTGGCACCTTCTAAATTGTCATTCTGTGTGTGAAAAATGAAAAGCGGCCAACCCAAGATTCAGACAGTTTGCAAAGAAGAAAAACTTGTTAATGACTTATGCACCAGCCATTTGGTGTTAAAAGGACTCATCAATCATTATTCTGTCTGGTTCTCCTGAGCAGATAGAGGCAGTGTGGTTAAAATATCTTCCCCAAGAGTAAACCAAACCGGCATCCAAATCTAGTAGACATCTCTTGTATATATTCAGTCCATACAGTAATTATGGTGCTTATCATTGTGATTCCAGAATATATTTTAACCTTCCCACCCCCCTAGAATTTCCAGTTTAGTTCACACCCACCCTTATAAATGTTTGCTGTTGAGAGCTCTCTCCCCCTTAGAATTTTCAATGACCTTCCTTGGGGTTGGTATGGATGTTTCCTTGAATCACAGATAGGTCACAAATGAGCAGTGCACTACTGCAGTAATTCCCTTTTGGTGCAACTACTTATCCAAGGTACATTTTATTTATATTCTAGTCTAAAACATACTGATACCTGCCTGAAGACTGTCCAATTTATTAATTCTTTATTGTCATTGCCACTTAACCAGTTCAGCAACAAAAAATGTTGCATAATAAGCAAAAATTATGAAGCATGACTCCCTTCAATTTCACGTCAGATTTATTAGAAGTATTTTTTTTAGGAAATTCAAAATGGAAGGTACATATGTAAACAGTCATGAACAATGTACTCTTCAAATCCAAGGTCCAAGAAATTCGCCCGGGGTTTCCTTTGATGCTCCGACGGTTTCTCTGGTTTTCTTTTCCTCGCAGCCTATAGTGAGTCGATGCTTTTTGATAGTGCATGTAATGAGCACCACTGCAGCCCCTTAAATTCTACTTGTCAAGTTATCTGCCCAAATCGTGGCTGAGAGGATGATACTACAATGAAAAGTGGTGTGGTTTTGAATTAATGTTAAACAACATAACACTTCAGTCTACTAGTTTTGCAAAATATTGTTATCAGGTTTTATCATCTGCCACAGTATATATTAAATACTGCAGTAAGATTTTATATGTAAATTATTACCACAACTTAAGAGGCAGAGTAAACACCAGTGAACAGCAAACCAAGACATTGTCCTTAACCTGTATATATTTGAGAGCTTGATTGGTGTTTCAGACAAAACTAAGTATTTGATGTGGTATTATCAGGGACAGTAATTTGCATCTTAACATTGTGTGAATTAAATATGCTGAAAATGTGTTTATAGTTCACATGCTTTTTCTTTTGTCATACACTTAGAATGAAAGTGACTACTCAGCAGGTTATAACCTGCAACTGCTGTCACCATTAAAAAGGCCCCTGGTATGATTTCTGAAAAATGCTGAAAAGATTTGTGGCTCTAACCTTATTTTGATGCCTAAAAGGCAAGGGAATGTTCTCTGGCTATCCCCTTTTCCCCCACCCCAAAAAAAGCCTCTTGGTTCACCTCTTCAGGGATTAGATTATTGTATTCCAGGTGTTTCTTTATAATGCAAAGAAAAATTATAGACTTGTTGGAGTCTTCAGGACTAAAGTGGAGAAGAAATAATTTTCAAGAGCTCCGTTTACATCAATAGAGTTTTACACCACTAATTAAAACAATAAATTTTTTTTATTACAGGCCATATTTTTCAAATTGCCACCCTCCATCCCACAAAGTTACATTTCGATGTCCAAAAATTCCAAGGGTTCCACCAAGATCCCTAAAAAAAGTTAATGGCAATTTGCTGTAGTCCCAGTATCGTTTCCATGACTAAATGCCCTTTTGCAACGGAAAGAAAACAAACGAGTGAATGCTCTTTATCTTTTTATTTGTTAAAACTGAGTAATATTTTAATGCAATGCACTCAATACAATATTATTTACATCTCACCTTACAAATAATTAACACATAACTGGGGGCTGTGGCTTCATACAGGCCCATGGCATCATTATTTTACAGTTTATTCTGAGTGATAAATTACAACAAAGAAGTCACGAAGCCTAAACTAGCCTAAAACAATTGAGAAAATCATGTACACAGTAATTCAACTTTTAATATTTTAATCGCCATGAATAACACTTTTTTTCATGTAAATCCTGATCTGCGCATACAGTGTTTAAAGGGGGTAAACCCTACTTTGATGACAATGGACAATTAAGATGAGAATCTAGGGATCACATACTTATGTGACATGAGGATATGGCAAATATATAGTATACATATAGTAAAGTTATAGGGGTTCCTGTCTTACTTGTATGCATTTTCCTTGCTTTTGCTTTTGTTTCCTTTATCAAGTTTTAATGCCAAAAAATTGTTATAAGTTTTTCAAAACAACCTTGCAGTTAAGATTTCCCCCCTTAATGTTCCATCCTGTAGCTATTTTCTTTGTTTAGGCAACTGCAAATCAGCATCTAGACTTTCCAGTGCACCTCCACTCCTTTTAATACGGCGAACAGTTTTAATTGCATGTGACTGACTAAAAGCAGCACAACTATAATTCTGGGTAAACTCTTTACAAGTGAATGCCCCATATGCACCCCTTTTCTGTCGCAACTTACCAAAAAATTTCTCAAGAGGGTCCTGATTCAGTTTTGTGGCCACAACATAAGATACTCCTGGAATAGTAAGAGAAAACTTGACAACCTCTACAAAAGACTTAACACAAATTTGCAATCCCTCCCATGTCTGTTTACATTCTGCAAGTGGAACATCTTCTTGACTCAGAGCCCAGTTTCTCCAATCCTGAAAATAATTTAAGAAATCATTTTCCAACCAGTGGAGCCTTCTGTCTAAAGGTGTGCGGTACACACTCTTAAATTCAAATTGTGTGCAGATTTTATTTGCATTCATACAGTCAAAAAAATCATTCATGTTTTGCACAAACTTTTTTGTTTCCTCGGTACCTGGCTTACCTTGTACTTGCAGAGCAAGGGCAACTCTGTTACTGAAGACTTGAGCAGCTAAATAGACTCTCATCCTTAGGTAAGGGTTGAGAAAGAGGTGGTCGGCAGTTAACTTATGAAGTAACCTCAAGCCAGATGCATTTGATGCATTAACATCATTTTCAAATGCATCAATCAGCTGCAACCATGTGATCCACATACCATTGTTTTTTAACTTTTTGGTTTTATTCCTCCAACAGCTATTTTCCCAGTTGTTTCGTGCTGTTTTTAAAAGATGAACTGGGTCACAAACAAAGTACAATGGACGAACTTCATCAGCAAAAGGATTGTTTGTCTTGTAAATCAGTGTTCCTTTAGGGGCACCAGGTGGACAATGGAATTTGTAAAATTTACGATGAGGAGAAGCTCCATCACAAGTACTAGTTAGAACCTTCAATCCCCTTTCCTCTAAATTTTCCACACACTTCCAGAACAAATTAAAGAGGGCAAATGACTTGATGGTAGTTGTGGGGAAAAAAGCAATGGGCATTTTCCAGTCGGAAAATAAACTAACAGCCATAAAAACAAACATGTGTGTTGCTTGCTCTGGAGTAATTGAGGTATTATCAGTAGAGGACAAAAACTGCTCCAGATCATCAATAGAATTCTGTACAGTGCCCAAATTAACAAACCCGATTAATTTCCCACTGTCATCGAAAACAAGGTCTTTTCGTAACGACACTTCATCGTGAATCACCCCCACCCACACATCATAGTCCTTTGGATTAGATCTTTCATTAAAATCCCTTTTGATAGAATCTAAAAATTCCAAATCAAACCCCAAATCAACATTAAAACAATTGCTGTAGTCCCTTAAAGTTCTCTTATCTGGTAAAATTAACACTCCACTCTCTTTGAGTAGTTGGTAAGCCTTAGGAGAAGTGGAATGAAGTTGAAAGCACCATCTAATAATGAGGGGATGCCATCTTCTAGCTCTACTGTCTGAACACATCAGAGCCTTCTTCTGTTGCTGGACGAAAAGGGACTTGAAGTCGTCTTGTTCTTCGTGATTGTACCTTGACTCCATATCTTTGAAAAGCTCTTCAACAACAGCATTGTCTGCTTCACTTAGGGTGATTAGATCCTGCAAATGATAAAAATATATTTTTTTAAATCTACAACCTTGGTCACAAGGGTTGGAAATTTCATTTTTTTACGCATTTTGCCCCTCCCCACCCCTGTGCAATGTTGACAAAACACTTTGATCTAACGCAAGTTTGCATTTGACTATTTTCCAACATTGAAAGGGGGAATGGGGGTGCTGGCACTTATTCACTAGGTATTACGGTTATGAGTTCATGTTTTTGCCATTTTCCAACACAATTTGTCCACGGTTGTAGCTATTCTCATTATCATTATGATATAACTTGGCAAAGTTGTTTTGCAAATCACGCCCTTCGTGTTAAAATGAGCTTACAGTTTTTATGCCAGCCAATAGAAAAAAGGTTCTTTTCACTCTGAAACATCAAGGAAGAAAATGCTGAATAGTTTTATAATCCTGATTTATGTATTAATAAGAATGCTCATACATGTACGACTTTCTTCTAGGCTAAAGTAACTTTTCATGTCAGAGATAGAGTTGTATATTTCAAATCCTTTAAAGATCAATACATAAATTATAAAATAATTCTTTTATTCCACTGCCCTCTTGGGGCCGATCTGAGCGTGCCTCATTTTCCTGAGCACTGGCTGGCAATCAAGCCTAATTATCAATTAGAACTGGTTTAGCCACGTGTCAGATTTCTAGCACAGTAATTTTTGATGTAAGCAAATTGATCTGTACCAGATGTTCCCTCCCAATGACTAAAATTTGGGTACAAGTTATCTAAATGGGTCAAATTGACACATGTCTAACATCATACCAACCTCTTTAAATTTTCCTTCCAGGCGGCTGATCTTCCTTGTTGTACTTTGCCTTCTCTGTCTACAGTTCTTAATCCTTTCTTCCTTTTCCTTTTCACATAAATTTTTCCATGCACAGTGACTAGTGGGACTTGTTTTACATGCAATCTCTGTTTTGAAATACTTGTGCGACTTTTCATTTGAATACATGGTCAACAGGACTTTCTTATATGACTTACAGGGTTCACAGATATTGGAAAGTGTCAAGCCACTACAGTTGACAGTTCTTATTGTTTCACTTAAAAGTCTGGCCTTAGTATTGCCATACAGGTCCTTGAACTCTCCATTCCGTCCGCCAGTCATTGAAAGCTTAACCAAATTATCATTTTGGATTCCTGGGCAAACATTACATTTATCAACCAAATCTAACAGAAGAAGAAAACTGTCAAGAGTGGCTAAATGTTTTGGAGTGTTTAACACAGAGTCATTTGCACTTGCATTACAATACAATACAATACAATACAATACTTTATTTAACCACGCTACATTTAGGAGCGAAAAGCGCTCGTTAAAACATGTGCGTGCTAAAAACAATGTATACAATTAATACAGTACAATATATACAATTTATAAAAAATATATACAATTAATAATCTGTGTAAAAATAAAAAAAATAAAAAAAAAAAAAAAAAAAAAGCAATCACTCTCCAAGTTAAATCAGTATTGACAACGACAGTCCTCTCTGGAACAGGTGTAATGCCACGTGTAGAAAAAGTACAGAGCATAAGAAAAAGTTCTGAATGTTTGATCAAGTTCCACTGGTTTCTGAACACACCTTCACTTGACAGAATTGTAAAAACGCGAGAATAGTTGCAAATAGAGGGCTGATGTAAGACTGCTGGAGCAACATTACGAAGAGAAAACAGAAATTGATATGGGAGGTGACCAAGTAGATCTGCATTTGGTGTAGCTGTAGCAGTAGCAGTATCATGAGTAGCAGATTCAAAAGGTCGCTGATATACTCGGTTGGCATACTTCCTAACTCTGCCCAGCTTGCTCTTACCCATATCTAGGGGAGAAACATTTAAAATAACATTACATTAACATAAAACTGACTGATGGCAATGTTTTGATTACTTCCACACAACAACTGTCAAAACATATCGTGTAAACAAGCTCGATATTACTTTTCTACTAAAATATGAAGCCTTGCTTATTGAGACCTGCTTGACCTGTGCACGCATACCGCACATCTACGCCACGACGACAATTAATCACGAAAGAGTTTATCGTGTTGCCTTTTAATTTGCAACAAAAGGTCCTTTAATTAAACTTAAGCCACAGTTTCATGCAAATTCTATCAAGTAATGCAGAATATCATCAGCAATTACCTGAAAAACATGCAGATAAATGCGTCACAAAATACCCAACATTTCCTCCATTTTTGAACCTAAAAGACCTTATTCTGTGACGCGATTTTCTCAGAAACAAGGCAAAATAAAAGTAAACAGCAACCTCAAGTGCTTACCTTGAAGATTCACGCGTGGCTTGGCCGGGTTAAAATCGCCATGAAACAAAAGATAAAGAAAACATTATAACTTGAAAATAAAAAAAGCGGTAAAACGAACCGAATGAACACAAATTGGACACGAATCCTTATAATTTTGCTATACTTACGCTATGCTTTCACCATCTCTTCACGTCACAAATTTCCACTCTGTTGCGGCCATCTTGAACCAAAGTATCAGCCAATGAGCGAATCGGAAACACCCCACGTGATCACTAGTTTCCAATCCAGTCATTTTATAATCCATGAACCAACGAACCAAATATGTTACACTTGAAAGTTTGGTACGGGCGCCACGTTTCGCGGAGAAACTCCAAAAAAGCTATGTGTGGCTAAAAAGCCGACACACGAAAGTCCGAACGATTACTGTAGATGTTGCAGGTTGTCTTTAAAACTTCAAAATGTCAAGGAATTGTCTTTCCACGTTCCAGAACTGTCTCAGCCGAACCGAAGACGCTATTACCTGAAATTTGGCAGCACACAACTCGTCTTCCGATATATTCACTGAGGAAGCTGCGGGAATACCCATACTTTTGACCTCAGCAATTTAGTCTTCTATGATGCTTTTCAAAGGGCAAACAACCAACACAGTCTGTGGCTCTTTCCTTTCAATCGAAGCAGCAACAGCAAAGAGTTGAAAAATAAGGCTTTCGCCATATCCTGTAGGAAGAACGGCGAGCACATCATCGTGGTTTAGTAAATACTCCACTGCATTACGCTGTTCGGGCTTCAATTGCAACCTAAACTTCAAGTAACTTGATAAATATTAAATATGCGGAAGCTTGTTGATCGAAGAACTTCTTCCCTCCTTTCGCCATTTTGATTTTTGTCTATACCGGAAGTGAAAACTAAGACTATGTCATGAATAATTAAAATCCACCAATCACCGCTTTGCGTCCAAATTTTGGACGCAGACATTGGCGATTTGGAAGAATGCGTGCAGGCTCCTATTGCCCCCGAATGTTTGCTCAGCGCTTGCTCCTCCAGGAGCCTCTTCGCAGGCTAGAAATGGATTATTCCAGATTCCAGAGCTCCGTGTCTTGGCGCTGACCAAAGGACACGTGGGCTCTGGGAACGAGATTGCCCCCAAACGGTCCCAATATTCGACGCAAGCAGAAAACATGGCGGTAACTGCGAAGTGGGTTATGGGACTAAGATGAGACGTAGAGGGTCAGGCTAGTGGCTGTGATTGGTGGATTCGATCCGATATGTAAATTTCACGTAAGAATGAAGGAAATTTTGGAAACGTTTCCGCGGGTGTTTTGTTCTTTACCACCGTTTTCGTTGATACGCGACTTTGGAAAACAAAACACTCGCCGAAGCGTTTCCAAAATTTCCGTCAGTCTTACGTGTTATCGACATGTCAGATCGAAATCCACCAATCCCAGCCCGCTAGCATGACGTAGAGAACGTTAGAAGGTCACGCTAGTGGCTGTGATTGGTGGATTTCGATCCGATCTGTCAATAACACTTAAGACTGACGGAAATTTTGGAAACGTTTCCGCGAGTGTTTTGTTCTCCAAAGTCGCGTATCAACGAAAACGGTGGTAAACGTTGGTTAGAGGTAAATCCTGTTGAATGATTGACTTTTATATCTTTGGTGGCTCCTAAAGGAGCCGTTTTTTTGCAGAATAAGCTATTATGCATATCGGCCCCTACGAACTCTCAAAAAATAATGGAACGGTGCCGAATAAGGATATGCCGTTATTATCTCGTATCTTGGGTCAGAACTCGGCCTCAGCGAATAGAAAATGCATATTTCCCGTGAGGGGAAGCCCCACGGGTCAAAGCCGATAACTTTTGACATTTTGAAAACATACATTAAGTAATGACCGTGGCCTTCCTTGAAGCCTTCTTCAACGATTTGGTAGTCTTCCCGGCTGTACCACTTTTTCTTTGTTAGGAGCGCCAAATAGCTTTGAAGATTAAAGTTTTCTTTAAACTTTGATGCTCCAGGATGCAGGTCCATGCGGACATGACGTTCATATATATGCTGGAATCTTTCTTCGGAAATAACGACATCGTTATTTTGAAACGCCATTTTGTCATAGTGTCAGTTCTAAAACTATGCGCGCACTTTTATAGTTACAGTGCGACCACTTGAATCGGGCCACTCGGAACAAAGTTAACCAATCAGAGCGTTAATTGAGAACAAAGGGTGGCTACTTTCTTCGTAAACGGGCCAATGAAACTCAAGAATGCAACAATGATTTAACAACATAAGTTTGAAACCCAACAAAGTTGCGTAGGGTTGCGGACCTCTCGGGAAACTTGGCCAGTTTTTGATTGGTTCGTCTCGATCCTATTTTTTTTTTAACATTTTTTGACTTTTCAACGTTTCAAACGGTTTGGCCAAATTGTTAAATAAGATCTCATGATTTTCCCACAATGGCCTTTGCCCATTTCAACGGCATGTGCTAAAACCAGGAACACCGGAGCACCGGAGCACCGGAACACCACGAAACACCCCAAAGCACTCCACAAAAACCGTGGAACTCCGGAACAGCCGATAAATCCCGGAACACCGAATTAAATTAGACGGTGCTGTTTTGTTTCCCTTTTACAGACCATGTGAGAGATGAAATGTCAGTGTAATTAGTTTAACCATGTAACACGAAAGAGCTTAGGGCTCGTTATAGGGTAACGAATATGAGATCGAATTGATTAGAATTTGGACGTGTTGGTTTTTGTGGGGGAGGAAAGCCTTCATATGGCGGCGGGTCCAGGGAGCAAACCAGGGTCACACTGGTGAGGGGGTGGGGGGCGTACCATTCCAGCTCCCTCTATGGGATTATAATCTTGAGACATTTTCAAACAGTCGCATGATTTTTTCTCCAGAAATTATTGCGCGGTCTGATATGGGTAAACAAAGACCAAGCGAAAAAGGTTGATAACTTGAAACCGGCCGGTACGTAATTTTAACTACAGCTGTAGCCACCTCCACTTCGGTGAATAGTTGTTAAATATCAACTGTAACTATGCATTGCGGATCTACTTTTGTACTGAGCAACAGCTGCGAGGTGACCACGAATCCCGTCATCTGCAAAATTGCGTGGCGAACATCGCCAATATGGCCAAATCGTGTTCTTTCGGTAAGTACAATGAATGATCAGCATCCATCGCCTTTCATATGAACAGAAATGTTTGAAGCATTTTGGAGAAACATTCTAAACAAGTTTTCTATATATATAGGGGAAGATACTTTTATTTCTTTTTAGCGCCTGCTTCTAAGCTCTTTCGTGTTATGTCGTTAAACTGATTACACCGCTTTGCGTCCAAATTTTGGACGCAGACATTGGCGATTTGAGAGAATGCTTCTCCAGGAGCCTGTGCGCAGGCTATTTCCGCGGGTGTTTTGTTCTCGTAGCAACGAAAACGGTGGTATTGAAACTGCAATGAAAGTAGTCGAGGCCGATCGCTGTCTTATCTGTTCAACAGTTGTAGCAAAGAAAGAGAAGCTGTATAATTTTGGAAAATCATCGATTGACTCTTGCGAGATTATAAAATCAGCACTATTAAAACGTGAATGTGAGAAACTTCTCAGCTAGTGAACAATTATTCATCTCCAGAGCGCAAAGCTACCAGGGATTGACGAAGTCATCAAAAAAGCAAAAAGTGAATTGGAGGAGGTTTATAAAGCGACTGCTCACCGTACGAAGAGACTGTAAAGATGATGCAGAGTGAGACGTCGCGAAAGGAGTCGACAAACTAGACTTGCCACAAGTCGACCTCATGAATTTCAGGGTCGAATTTGTTTTCAGGGTGGAATTTTTTAGGCTGCGAGGCGGCTGAGCGAGCGACGTATAGTCCAGGCATTTTATCATCAAAAGTCGGTCAGCCTGCCACTAATTGCAAAAGAATGTTTCTCAACTGATTTTGACTCAGGAACATGTCCTCTATAACATATCAAAAGTCCCCGAAAATCCGAGCGGGGGATGTTGACAAAACACAAGTTTTGTTAGAGCCCCATGTTGCGCAGCATGAAAACGAGGTTGCATGAACTACCTGTTGTGTTACGTGCAGCATGGACTGGTAAAGATTAAGAGAATTTATTGTGTTTTCTTCCCAGGTAAGTCCATCTATGTACCGATTCAGTCCAATAATCGTTCTGTATAAGAAAATACACGTAAAACCTGTAGAAAATGTCCACGACTGTCAGCGATCTAAGTGAAGTATGCAGCGAGGAATTATGTCTTCCACAAGCTAATTTAGATCTCAGAAAAGAGAATTTTACACTGAAAGGTCCTGAAAGTAAAAGTATTGTCATGTTTTAAGATTGTTAGCTAGTTTAGAAGAAAATCTTACAAACTACCTAGTTGTGGCTAAGTGCATTGACCACTATAAATACTCAATAACAACATTTCACCTCGTTGTAAATCCTGGTAAGTCGAGCTTACTTGACAGTCACAAAACTTGGGCCATCAGTAAATTAATCCATGTTTTCTATAGAACTTAAAGCAAAATGTCTAGGAGTTGTACCCAATTTTATATAACTGGTAAAAGCTCACTCGGAGACTGTAGTTCTTAAACTCGAAGAAGCACGAGCACCGTTGGATAAGCTGATGGAGCAAGCACCGCAGAAGTTCTGGAAAACATTAAAGAATGCCTACACAGAAAGCAAGACCTCCTAGTCCAGAGAAAAAACACAGCAGCTTTGAGGATTCAGTACCTAGAAATGGTAAAAAAATTTAAAGTTGGTTCACCAAAATTCGAGACAGTTTCAACATTGCATCGTCTCGCGGTGTTTCTTTGCTTTTTGCCGGGGCCATGCGGGGTGTTGTTTTTGGCTGTCTCTTTCGTAGTATTTGCTGAATTTTGTCAGACCCCTTTTCCACCACCGCTTCACTAAGATTTTTTTCCTGCTATCTCAACCGCCCCTTTTGCAGCCTTTTTTGCCACATTTGTCGCGCCCTTTTTGAATGCTTTTCCGATTGCCATCAGGGTGTCTCGGACCACGCCCGAACCTTTGTGTTTGTAGCGATAGCATCCAGCGCATTCATCAAAGAACTTTGCCCACTCGCTTGGGTGATTCATCGTATATACATCAAGCAGAAATTTATTGTTCCTCGATCATAAGGCTCAGTGCCACGTCAATTCCGTCGAGGTCTAAAAGGTTGTTTCGCCCGTCTGTAACCCAAACCCTTATGGAGTCGATCTGAGATTTGTTCACAGGGTGCCACTCGAGATGATAGGGCTCTTCATTGAAAGGATAGCTCACCTGACGGCCTATGATAGACAGACTGTACAACACGTCGCTTTCCACATCGTTCGCCGCTCATGTGATTAAATCGCAGTGAAGAAAAACACAATCAACGCTCCTTGTTATATCGGGAAGCAACGCTCCTGTGAAGTTTTTTGCATCTTTCAAAACCTTTCCTCGTATCCAATCAAACTGGCAAACTCTCCGCCAGTGAGATCAAGCTCATAATTTTCGACCATATTGATCACAACCTGGTAGATATTGAAGTGGAAATACAAACTGAAAATGTGCTCTTTTTTGCAGCATTCGGGTCCACAACTTTGCCACAAATGTTGACCCCCTCGTTGGATATCAGACCATCAAAGCGCTTGGTGATGAAATCCTTCCAAAAGATTGCCGCCTTTGATGACCTGGTTTGTGAAAGCAACCAGAACAGCATCATCGACTATTTCATCAACGGCCGGCACAGAAAATGCAGCGTCATCTATCTCACTCAGACCTACTACAAGGTGCCCAAAAACATCCGAGACAACTGCAGCCACTTTTGCGTTTTCAATTTCCTTCCGAGAGAAAACAAGAGAATCGCCGACAAGCTGGGCGTTTATCACAACCTGCTAAACCGTGCCAGAGACAAAAAATACTCCTTCTATTACGACAAACCACATAAATTGATGAAAAAAAAATTTGATGAAGATATATAATGGGTTACATCAACAGCGCGCCTGACGGCGAACCCTCTGGGGCATCCACAGGTCCGCAAGGCCCGCAAGGTCCTCAAGGCCCCCAAGGGCCGCAAGGTCTTCAAGGTCCGCAAGAGCTTCAAGGCCCACAAGGTCTGCAAGGTCTCCGAGGAGAAAAGGGAATCAGTTTCAAATTGGCCCCTGTTAACAATTTCGATCTTAACAATGAGAAGATATTGAATCTAGACGTGATGGATGATTACAAAACTGATGATCCATATGAATACAGAGTCAAAGATCTCAAAAGCACTGTCAACAAAGAGTATCTCAATGAGAATTTTTTTGAAAAAAGATGTCAAGGGCAACTATTTCGATTTACAAGGAAATGTGATAAAAACAGTGAACCTTACTATGATGGTCTATATGATGACAGAGACCTTGTAAGTAAAGAATATGTCGATCTTCAAAATGCGAAACAAAACACTACCATCCGCGATAAAGCAAATAAAGACTATGTTTTCACCGGGATGGAAGCAAACCAATGACTGGAAATCTTGACATGAACGGCAAGAAAAATTATCTATCTTGTGGATACAATCTTTAAAGGTGGTGATGCTATCAATTGCCAAGTTTTTCAATGAGAGAGGGAAGTGGTGAGAGGCTTGGTAAGTACCGTTTTTGCCACTTGACGGAACAAGGCCTATGACTGATGATCTCAATATGGACAACAACAAAATAACCAACTTGTCTACAGATTCCGCAGACGTTTTGTCGGCTGCCAACGTCAGACACGTAAACCAAGTCAAAGCGGCTTTGAGTTTGTCGCTGACTGCTAGTTTCAACAAAAAGATAAATGAGACACATATCAGCAGCTCAACTGACAAAAAAGAGGTTGAAAGTGAAGAATGAGCCTCGCAGTGAATTTCCAATTTAAGCAACTGGAAAGAAGAAGGCGAACCCATGACCTCCGCAATACCGGTGCGATGCTCTACCAACTGAGCTATGAAGCCACACATTGGGAGCGAGGTCAATTTGTTGGGTTCATTTCTTCCTGTGAGGAGTGAAATGATGTAAGTATATATGAAATAATTCATATATTTGAACTGCGGTTATAGATGAAAGTGAAGAATGATCCTCGCAGTGAATTTCCAATTTAAGCAACTGGAAAGAAGAAGCCTGAAAAAATCAGGGCTTCAACAGGATTCGATTCAATGTGTGGCTTCATAGCTCAGTTGGTAGAGCATCGCACCGGTATGGCAGAGGTCACGGGTTTGAATCCCGTTGAAGCCCTGATTTTTTTCAGGCTTCTTCTTTCCAGTTGCTTAAATTGGAAATTCACTGCGAGGATCATTCTTCACTTTCATCTATAACCACAGTTCAAATATATGAATTATACTACCTCAAGAAACATTGTGGCGGGCAAGGCTATCATAACCTCAGCGGTTGCCGGGGGCATCACTTTGAACCCTATCGTGTTCGCTTCTTTGACTGGTTTAGGCCTCGTCGTAAAAGTGGTGGCAAGCTTCAAGAAATATGACAAAAAAAGCGAGAAAGCCAACTTCGCCAGGGTTGAGTACAAAAAAATCCTTCACGCGATTCGGTTTTACCTCAGAGGCGAGCCTTTCAACGAAAAGGCCTTTCTTGACAAACTGAAGATGGTGGATGACTTTATCAGCGACCATTGCATGGAAATACCTGCAAAATTAGAAACAAAATACAACAAATGCTTCACCACTGTGTGATTTCCGTCCACCACTTTTCAAACCTTTCTTTCCCGCAACGGTGGGATTTTGAAGTTTTTGGAAGGTGGGGGGAAAGACGCTCAAGGATTTTTCTTTTTGAGGCCAGTCTTCAGAAGAAACAGCTTGAAAGAAATCGTACAGAAAACAGACATAGTTGATCAACTTGCCGTCGACGCGCCTGCATTGATTGATACAGTTCGCGAGCAAATGACACCGCGCTGGGGCACGTACTTCTCTCCCGTCCAATATGACTGTATTGACGTCTTCCAAATGAGCGTCAGATCCGCTAGTAGGTGTGGGCTTCCCGTTGTAACCTTCTTGGCTAAAGAGCTGGGCTTCGTCAAATGCTGTACCAAACAGCTTCTTTGTCTTTCCACATGATTGACAGACAAGTTCAGACGTTTCAGCATATACGGCCATCTCCTCATTGCAATCCAAGCAGATGTTCGATGTGGACGCACTGAAATTCACAGACACCAAGCTATTGTAGAGCGTTTTAACCGCACGCTCGCCGAGCGCTTGTTTGGCCATCAGTATGCCGTGGAAATGCTCCTGCCTTCTGGCCAGCGGTCGACTGCATGGGTCGAAAGGGTTCCTGATGTTGTTAGGGCGCTGAACAATGAAGTCACTTGCCTGATTGGCAAAACCCCTGCTGATGCGTTCAAAAAGAAAGGCGTTGTGGCAAAACCTTCTACTCCTTACTCAAGGCCCGTTGGATTGAACGAAAGAAAGCTCCCCTCCAACGTCACTGTTCATTATCTTTACCAGCCCGGTGAGCTTGAGGGTGGGACTAAAAGGGCAACAGACCCTATCTGGACTTTGAAAGGCTACACGCTTGGAAAGGCTGTCGCCAAACCAGATGAGCCTGTTCTTTACTATCTGCATGGTGGGCCTAAGTGCGAGTTTGTCCGCGAGGAGCTGTTAGTTGTGCCCTCAAATAGACAGCTGCCGCCTGTTCAGGTCATTTGAAACTCGATCGGCTCGGTGTGAATGCCATCTGGCAGCACCCAGCGTTTGTCATAATAAGCACTCAGCCCCAGCTTGTGCTGCTCATATGTGACCATCTGCTTGCCAAACGTGCGAAATCCTCGGTTTTCTGCTCTATCAATACTGCCATTGAGCGCCGCTTTGAAACGCTGCCAGGTGATTTCGTTCTGTTTCTTCGACATGCCCTTAATGCTGAACTTCTTTTTATCACCATTGACAAAGTAACATTTCAAGCACAGCACGATCATCCCGCTGCCTTCATATTCGAGTTTAAACAGTCCTGGCGTGCGCCCGCTCCACTTGTCCCACGCCAGCCACTGCTTCTTTGTCGCCTCGAATTCTGTACGCAGCTCAGGACGGACGATGTCTTCAAGCTTGTCAGCCGAGATGGCCATGTAGTTGCTGTCTGTGTCCATCTGAATCAGCTTGAAGTCACGGCAATCAACGTATCGGTCTAAGAAGTCATAGTAAAACTCAAGCATCCTGAGCTTCGCCAGCTGTTACACCGCGATGCTAATCTGGAATGGGAGCCTGATCTGAATGCGTGGCTTTCAGCTTTCTAGCTCATAGGCCTGCCCGAGCTCGTCCAGATCTTCGAAGTACGCGCTTCTCAGCGCCCTGTCGACCACCTTCTCATCTTTCGTGTACACTACGGAGGTCTGCCTCTCAAGGGCCTCGATGAGCTTCCCATAACTGCTATTTCCCAGCACCTTAAAGATGTCTGCCAGCAGCGCTTTGCTCTTGTTTACGTCTCCTGTACGCCTCGCCTCTGTCACCTCATCTACGAACCACTTCAGTGCCTTTGTCGCCTGGTAGTCGATGGTACGATACACCGCCATAATTTTCGCGCCATGCTTCACGTACCACTTTAGTAGCGGAGCATACAACAACAAGTTTTGCGCCGATAGCGCTCCGACCAGCTTCTTTCCCTCTCCTCTCTTTCGTCCTGTTCGCTCCATGTAATCTTTCATGTGCTAGGGCACTGCCTCATCATAGATGTGTTTTGTGAAAAAGAACGGGGGCATTTCTTCAAACTTCAGCCACAGCCTTTGCGGAATTTCGATGTCTACCTCTGCAAAACCAAACCACGTACCTGCTTTCAGGCAGCATACAAGAGCAGCTGCTGCATCTTTGGGGTTTCCGTAGTGCACAACTTTTTCTTTTCCACATGGCATTTCTCTCATCATCGTTGATGGGTAAAGTGCGTTGGCGTCGTAGCCAATAATTCGTTGGCATGTTTTCGTTTTTGTAAATCTGTGGGGTCTGATGGGTGTCACACCGGCCTTGTGGTGGCGCTTGAACACATGCTCGGGCCGCCCACCATCGCGTTTTTCAACATATCATATGCTTCTTTGCAAGGGCTATACATCTCAGCACCTCTCTCGATCGTTCCGCGCAAGAGGTAATGCAGACTCACTCGTGGGAGGCTGACTGCGTCTTTCAATATGTCGATGCCTTTTTCAGTGTAGAAAGCTCGCATCTTTTCCAGAGCCTCCAGGCCTGGTGCTACGTCCAGGTCGTTGTAGTAGCGCAGCCAGTCTGCGAAGGTTTTCATCCTTTCTTTTTGAATATCTTCTTGCATTCTTTGAACTCAGAGAGTTTCAAGAGAAAACTCCCCTTCAGCTTTGAAGACCATGACGGGTAATCTGGCAGGCCAGCGTAGTTCAGCTTTTCCGGAGTGTCCAACCACTCATATGGCAGCCATGACTTTTTACCTGAACAGCCATAAGCCTTCACCCACGCCTCGTAGCTGGTCCCTGGACTTAGATAGTTGATGATGTCTAAGAAGCAAAAGCCGTCTGTCTTCATGAACATCGTGGTGTTTGCCTTTTTTGCGATCTGGAGCTTTTTCGTTGTGTCGGCGAGCAGCTCCGCGAAATGCTCTTTTATCAAGTTCAGGTCGTAACGCCCACAGTTAAACCCTTGCACGGGCACCTGATCGCACCATTCCACCACTTCTCTACGTTTCTTTCGCAGTAAATGGCGGATGTCCTCTGGCATGAACTCTTGCCTCACTAACGCTCAGATTTTTTTTCCTCGCCTCTCCAGCTCTTCCATCAATTTCTGGATCAGCGTTTTGGTGTCAGGATTGCAAATATGAGTGGGCTCGCGCTCGAGAGTGTCGCCTACGCTCACAGAGATCGGCACGTGCAAGTTTTTGTATGTAAGACAATCTGTTACCTCTTGTGTCTTCGTTTTGTCATGATACGACTCGAAATCATAGAAAATAGCGTGCGGGTATGTTCTCGTCTGCTTTTAGTCATTGCATTCCCATTTTTCTACCACTCTGTTCCCCGTCTCTCTTAGGGCTTTTGTTCGTTCCTCTGTGGCTTTGCACAGCTCTTCTCGTTTTACCGTGAGCTATTTTTGGTTTCTGTCTGCATAACATCGTCTGCAGCCGTGCCACAAGTACCCATGGTATTGAAAGACAGTTCCAGATTTCGGGGCGTACCTGTCTACCGGAGCGCCAAGTATATTCCTTTCACCTCTATGGCCGCATATGGCGTGATGAATACGAATGCCCAGCCGCTTGCTCGTTTTCTCAAGCCAGCTTATCGCTGATTTTGAAGCTTGGCGGCTCTCGTCGTAGAACGCTCTCTCATACACTGTCGGCGAGGCTTTAACCTTCTCGTTCGGACAATCTGTGATTGTTCTTCCTTGCGCGCATGTTTTCATATGTCTTTGAAGGTTACAAGCTTTTGTAAAGCGAGACTGGCAATTATTGCATACATAGGTTTTTGCAAGTTTGTTTATGTCTGTGATCAAAAATGTGTGCCCTTCATAAATTCCAATCGTCATGATGTTTTTCAACTTGTCTAAGGGGTTGTTTCTGAGATGCCATAAAATTTCACCGTTTTCTTGGCGTTCGGGTTCGTACACCCTTATTCCAATCCATTCATGAAGTCGTTTCCCGTGATTCAGATACCTCTCTACCTTGTCCAGTTGATCAAGAGAGGTTCTTAAAACAACCTCTGACTTTAAGAAACCTCTCGCTAGCTGCCTTGCTGTTTGAGTGCAACGATCAGGACGTGCTCCTTGATAAACAGCAATGCAGCGCCAAAGGCACAGGTTATCCGCGAAAGTATCTAGTGAAAACATTTTACGTCCGTGTGCAAGATTTCGCAACCAGTCTGGCAATGGGCCTGTGCCTAACAGAGGTTGGTTGTCAAGCACTGCTTTTACTTCAATGTTTGAGAATTTTAGAAACGTCCATCTCGTATTTGGACGCTCGATGCTGTGAAGGTTCAATCTCCTAATTTCTTGTTCATTCACCCTTCTTTCAGCTTCAGAGAAATTGTTTATCCAAGGCGACCCTTTTTGCTGTTTGTAAAAGACCATTCTAAGCCCAGTTTCATTGTTGACAAGAACATATGCATAGTTATAGCGAATGAAGAAAGCTCTGTTTATATTTTGTCTTAATTTTGTTGTAATTGATGTGGTTTGATTTGCTCCCAACCTTTTGTCAAAATTCCATCTAATAAAACGGCACCCTCTCCGGGTTTCCATTCCCTCCTCCACACCCTCACGTCTGACATACATCTCGACTATCTCATTCTGAAAGTCAATCACTGGAGGCCTCCTTCCTGGCTCCGTTTTCGCGCTCTTGATGAATTTCATTTTTGTGGCATGAGACATACATTGCTCTCATACATAACAACACATTTCTTCAATTGAGATTTCGTTTCACAATACCCAAGTAGTAAGAGATGAGTCTGGCAAATACTGCTATACTACTCGAGCAAGAACGCGATCTACCCACCCCTGAACCACCCATCTAAGTTGCCCTCTAATAGACCTCTGGGTCGGGAGACGCCTCATGTCTAGACCAAGTCAAATTCTGGCTCCTTTGCAGCCAAACATGACAGGACGAGAAAAATACGTTTTCTTATACTTTATTGTAACTTAAAGTCTAACTGACGCCGTTGAGAAATCTTATGCTAGCTTTTCCTAGAACATGAATATTTCTGAAAACTGGCAAAAGCGTGACATATGCGCTGGAAGCGGGGTTTTGAGGGCGTGACTGGCCCTCCTGTCGAGCGGCCAGTCACGCCATGTTTCTTTTTTGCCGAGGGAAGCCAAAGGCGGTATTAAAATTCCTAGCGGGCGTGACTGGCCCTCCTGTGGAGTGGCCAGTCACGCCATGTTTTTTTTGGTCGAGGGAAGCCCAAGACGGTATTAAAATTCCGAGCGACAATGTTGAGAAATCTTATCCTAGCTTTTCCTAGAACATGCATATTTCTGAAAACCGGCCAAAGCGTAACATGTGCTGGAAGCAGGGTTTTGGGGGTGCGAGTGGCCCTCCTGTCGAGCGGCCAGGCACGCCATGTTTTTTTTTGCCGAGGGAAGCCAAAAACGGTATTAAAATTCCGAGCGGATCTTAATGGCGCTTTCTGCACATGTCAATGCATCACCGGTGGCAGATTAGGGCAAAAACTCTGTCTGAGAAAAGAATGTCCGCAAAGAAAGCTTTGCGTTGAGTTGCCGCAGCTTTGTAAGGATCCGTAGTGTTCAGTGTTAATGGCACTGTTAGTGTCCAGCTTAATTGTCAAATAACCGCAACTTTGTCAAGTGATGTAAAAGTCTCGTTTAAGCTCACCGTAACTTTGCCTTGCTTGTTTGAATGCCTTAGGTGGTCTGGGCAGAGTTACTTTTTCTTAGCGGCTGCAGCTAGTTGTCCCCAGACATCATCCTCGGGGGTGTTGCTGGCAGCGGGTTTGTCTTTCTTTTTGGCCGGCTCCTTGGCCTTGCTGTCCGCCTTAGCTTTTGCTTTTTGATTAGCCGAGGTTGGGGACTTGCCAGTCTGCTGGCAGGGTTTCTTGCCTTGACCTGCTGACTCCTTTTGCGTTTTTGAAGCTGCCGCTTTGCACTGCTTGCCCTCTTGGTCCGATGAGTCCGAAGACGACGACGAACAGGAGGACGAGGAGGAGACAGCCTTCTTCTTTGTCTTCTTGGAGCTGGCCTTGGTACCAGACTCTGCAGTAAGGGATTGGCCTGGCTGGGCCCGGGAAACAGAGGCCTTGGCAGCCTTGGCAGAAGACAGGGGGCGGCCTTCTTCCTCATCAGATTCTCTCGAAGAGGAGGAGGAGGAGGACGAAGAGGGAGGTGCAGCTACTCGCCTTTTTTTAGTGGACGTCTTTACCGGCGTGGAGGTCAGTGGTCCTCGCGCCGGTCTCTTGCCCCGTCTGGAAGGTGGCGCCAAGGTCCAGTAGACTGTGCGGCTCCTGGCAGCAGGCTGGGAGCTGTCTGGCCGAGCGCTGTCTGGCTCCTCCTCCCAGGCACTGGGAAGACTTCTTGCAGTGTTTCTGGCGCGGCGGGAGCTGGTAGCCAGCTGGGACTCTTCTTCCTCCTCGTCGACAGCCTCCCAAATGCAGACGCCAGGCACCGGCCTGTGTTTCTTGGTCATGCTGTCTTGGTCATGCGTCTAGGCGTTGGGTCGTCTTTGAACTTCTGGTTCGCTGGTGTGCGGCGCGCCTTGTCGGCGAACTCCTGTGGGTTTCTCATTAGAGTGAGACGGACGAGCAGGTGCACGCAGGTCATGAATAGGGCACCAGCAGCATTGAGGCCCTCCCTCAGGCGCTCCTCCAGGTCTGGCTCTCCAGTTATGGTCTTCATCAGGGCCACAACGTCCTCTCGGGTGGCAGGCTCACTTGTGCTCTTGTCCCTTGTTATCAAGGCGAGAGAGCTGCGTGCTGAGTGGCCGGAAGTGCATCAAAATGCTGTCTACAAAATCCGCATCCAGGACGCCGGGGGTCTGCGCTGCCAGGATAGGAAAGTTTTCCCTTAGGGTCTGGGCCATCTCTGACAGTGCTATGTTTGGCCGCTGCAGCCATTCGCAGTTGAAGTCGTGGAGCCTAGAAAGGATGGCTTCCTCGCTGATGTCCTGAATGGCCCCACCATAATTGAGCAGGGATACTCTTATCTTCTAAAATTAATTGTTGTTCGGCCGCCAATCGTCCGGCTTTGTTGAGTAACGCACTTTCCGTGATTTTACCCTGATAATAATTCGACAGTCGATTCAATTCTTCTGATGGGACCATGATCACTTCATTCATGTTGTAAATGTGTTTCGTAACAGTCTTGCCAGTAACTGATTTCCTTTTCTTTTGCTTCCAAAATTTCCTAAAGTCTCTTGCCTGTATATCCCTTATAACTACAGTGGTCACAAAGCGTGTAGGTTTCCCCTGGGTCTGTTTCCTTTTTAACTTGTTTACAGTCTGAACAGAGATCTTTGAATTGAAGTGCTATATAGTCTTGGTTTAGCCTGTGATACGCTCGATGCCAATAATTAGCTCGTTCGCGTTCTTTTTCCTCTCTTCGATTTGCTTCTAGCAATAATGTCATCAATGTTGACAGTTTAGGACGTTCTGGAACAACGTCAATACCTTTGGTGGGATATCCGTTTTTATCTCTTCCTAAGCGCAACATGCTGTGTAGCATTCGTTTAAACCTTGCCAGAATCCTCGCCCTGTTTGTTTCTTGAGTTGTTCTCGCTTTCGTTTTAGCGACGTTTGACGTAGCCTTAGTGCTTGCAACACATTCTTAACGTTTTAATTTTTGAATGGTTTTCGGTTGAATGGGCAGGTTTTGTTTCATGACATTCAGCACCATTTCGCTGAGCGCATTTAATTGGTTTTTGTTGGCGAGCTCGAGCATTAAATTTCGCCGTTTTGCATTGGCTTCCCGTAAGAGGCTTTGCAAAAATCCTTGGTGATGTTGAAACAAACTCATGATGACAATGACAACAACAAAGGATGGTAACTGCCTTTTATTTTAAAACTTGTCATAATACAAGCGTGTAACACGTTCAAAGACCGGCGGTGCAAAATCAGTTGTAATGTCGTCGAGTGTTTGCATTTTAACCAAGAAGGTGTTGATATCAAATTCATGGGTCCTTGCATAATTGTTGAGTTCGATTAAAGTCTTTTCGTAGGTTGTGTAAGCAAATCGAGACATAGCCATCTTGTGTGAATATTTCTTAAAATCGCTCCATCCTTTGACTAAGGCTGCTGCCGCTGTCAAGCCCACCATGGCAAAACTTTCTTTTCACACGCTGCCCACGACAATACTTAGTGCCAACATCACAAGCGTGACCACGTTACACAAGGTGTGACGACGTTTAAAGTAAAGGAACATTTGTAAGTGACACCACCACTGTTTATGATAGCAGGCGTGCAATCCTTCCAGCTGCTCCATCTTTTTTGACATTCTATCGGCGACGTGAGCGTTTATAGTATTTCACATTATCCATGATTCCTTAAGTGCTTGTCCAGCTAATTTGGCCCCTAAAGTCATAAAAGTAGGTGCAGGTCCCGAGAGAACCATACTGGCCCCTTTGGCGATTTTATCTATGAGTCTTGGTTTTCTACGAAATAATGCACCGTCTCGCTGTCTCTTTCTTCTCCTACGTTTTACTACTCTGTTCTCTTTTGATGCACCATGATGAATTAACGTTTACGTTTTTTCGCTTTCTTAAATAGGGCTTGCATGGCTTTTTGACCGCCGTAGCTTGCAGCCCCTCCTGCCACAGTTAAGCCTATTGCTTTTCCGACCGCAATGAGCGCTGGGACCGCCGCTGCTAAAGGTACAACGCCACCTTTCTGTTTTCTCCGTTTTCTCTGTTTTATCACGAGAGGAGGTCCGTAGCCCGAACCGCTTACATCTGAACAGACATACAAGGGGCGCGTACTGTGTCCAAATACGTTTTCAAAGGCATAGTCCAAATTTATAAATCGCCAACTGACATCCATACTCAAACGAATATAATCCTGCAAACTTCGTCGGCCCATCGGGGAATAATCCAATATTTGTCTGAATGCGTGACGTTCTGTGCTGATTTAATGTCACTGGTTCTAGGAATCTCATAACCGTTTGTTTTGATGCAGAGATTAGGACCTAGCTTGACAGCAAATTGGGGGTCTGATTCGTCCAGATCGTCCTCAAACCACCCTAATTCATAAGCTAACTTTTTATTAATCCGTATGGCAGGATAATACATGCCGTCATTTCCAATGTCCGCCAATGCTATCTTGGAGGTATCCAGTGTAATTTGTTCATCTTCCACAATAAACTTGGGGTATAACACTTTATTATTGGAACCAATTAACCATCCAGGATACAATCGGCTTTCAATGATAATTTTTTCCATGTGTAGGATCAAACCTCTAAGACAATTGTGTAACTTCATTGACGTCAAGTCCACATGGCGACCAATATGCGGTAATTTCACATCGGTTTGAAAACCGCTTTTATTTGATGTATTATTCTTTTCAGAATAATAACACGTGACAGTAAACAATACCACATCGTCTGTTAACCAGGACGGTAACACGTTCTTGGGATCTGGTAACGAAATACTTGACAAGGCCACTTTCCAAACTCCTTTGGTCAGCCGAATGAGTTTAGGTAACCAGACTTTGAAATTGCTGCTGACATTGTGTGGAAATTCAGCCAAACTGCTATGACTTGGTAACGTAAGGTAAAAATCATCTTTCATCTTGACCTTTCTCTCTCCAACTGTTATCAATCGGTGTTTACACGACTTTTTATGACTTAAAAGTTGGATTTTATTAAGAGTTATCAAAGTCGAATTTTAGTTAAAGTTATAAAAGTCAGATTTTAGTCAAAAACTTAAAAGATGGATTTTATTAAAAACTTAAAAAGGCGGATTTTAAAGAAATCAAACTAAAAAAAGATGGAATTTAAAGGGGAACTCCGGGGTAAAATTGATGTTAGTTTGTATTTTTGGCCTGTAATTTCTATTTCAATTTTTGATAACCCGTTTCAACTAACTGTTTGTTTTATCCATCATATGTTACCTGAAAGACGAGCAAAAAACGCAATTAGAATTCCGCCATCTTGGAAGAATACGAGCCGCAGTATGTTGTGACATAATATCGTCAAAAGGTTTTTCGCGGGATCTTCAAGATACAGTCACTTTTCAAATCTTTTAACTTTTAGAAGGCTTTCTCTCTTAGTATTTCGAAGAAAATGGTGAACTGCTGTGTCCCTGGCTGTAACAATTATTCAGCAAAGACAGAAGACGTAACCTACCACAGAATCCCATCGGACAAACAGCGAAGGAAATCGTGGCTACATAGAATACGACGCTCAAATATGCCTCAAGTGCAATACAGCTATGTTTGCAGTGAACACTTCTTGCCAAGCTGTTTTGAGATGAATCTTCGATCGCAGATCACTACTCAGAAGTGCAAACGCAGACTAAAGGAAGACGCTGTACCATCCGAATTTAAGTATTCTCCAGAGGCCAAAAAGCCTCGACCTTCAAGCGAAAATCGCCAGGATTGACGAAGGCATCAGGAAGTTAGTGGTTTATTTTTTTTTTTGTATTGCCATAAGCTTTTTTTCTCTAAGGTGCCTTCTCACAAGGCAATTACCCTGGGTTATTTTTCTGACTAAGTTTGGGTCCACGCTATGCACTGCAATGTTTTATTCATCGGGAGGATTTTCATTTTTCAGAATTTACATTTACTGTTTTTTTTTTAATCTTGCTAAATAACACTGACAGATCAAAGCATGTGTTAACAGTGACTTGTAATTTTAAGCTATACTCTTTTGTTTTTCTAAATAAAGGCAACTGATTTTCCTGCTTTTTTAGTGTAGTGGAGTTCATTTACTAATAAAGTTGACAGAGACTATATATCCCTTGTGTTTGAAAGAAATGTTACTTGTTTTCTTCGTAGAACATGTAGTTCCATAATGAAGTGCTAAGGGCGAAAAATAGGGTTGTCTTAATACTATCTGTTGAGATAAGTTTGGTTTTCATTTAAAACTGTAAATTTGATTAATTCTATTAGGCTGTTGCAGAACTATTACAGGCTGCCAAAAGCAATGAGAATACTTCACCTGATAAAGTAATAAGTAATGAGGAATCCATCATTATTGAAACATTTTGGAACCCTGTTCTGAAAGGCCATGGAAGTTTGATATTGGAATCCAGTGCTGCTTTGGACCCATTACCCTTAAAAATAAGTCAACCCAAACGGATTGTGTTAATGATGCACCACCTACTGCCAATGTCACAGAGGTGTCAAACGATGATGGCTCCCTCCCAATGCAAGCAGAAGAATGGAAAATTAAAAATGACCACACTTATGCTATGCAGGCTCCCCCTCATGTCATTTTCCCTACATACGAGGATGACCACTTTAATGCTACATCCCCACCTCCACTGCATGAGGTAGAAGTTACAACCATTAATGACAATGTTGACGGTGCTAGTGATTACGAGAGTGGCAGTACTTATGGTGATGATGATGGTAATGATGATGATGACGACCTGGACCCCAGTTGGCAATTACCTGATATTAAATTATTAACTGAGGATTACAATTTACCATCCGACGACGAATTTGAGGGGGACTCCAATGCTCAAGACTATGAAAAAAAAATTATTGTTTTTGATTCGTGTCTTTCTAAATTGCTGAAGAGGTGCCCTGAGTGTGGAGATGTCATTGCACAATGTGAAAGGAAAAGAAGTGGTAGCATGCTGTCAGTCCAGCTTACATGCCACAGTGGTCATGTGATTAATTGGGATTCACAGCCAGTGGTCAAAAGAAAACCCTTAGGAAACCTCTTGCTGGCAGCATCAATCCTCTTCACGGGTAATACCTTTACTGCCATCAATCGGCTTGCTTCTTGTCTGAACCTCCAGTTTTTCAGTGAAGTGTTTTTTTATGACACACAAAAAAGTACTTGTTCCCTGTCATAAATGATGCTTGGGAAGCTGAAAAACAGAGACAACTAGATATACTAAATGCTAAGGAAGTTGTAAACCTCGATGGGGATGCACGTTGCGACAGTCCAGGTCATTCTGCAAAATATGGAACTTACACCCTAATGGATGATGACACTGGTGATGTTGTGGCATCCAATGTAGTCCAAGTCTCTGAATGTACATCATCTAATGCAATGGAGAAAGAGGGCTTTTCTAGATGCATAGAACTGCTTACAAGCAATGATGTTACCATCAGCAGGATTGCAACAGACCGACATGTCACCATCAGCAGTTGTATGGCCAAGGATCACCCACATATCAAACACCAGTATGATGTCTGGCATCTTTCAAAGTGGGTAGTGAAAAAGCTCACAAACAAAGCAAAACAAAGGGGTTGTGAGGAACTGTCTCCCTGGATACAGTCCATCTCCAATCACCTGTGATGGTAATGTGGATCTTTTACGTGAAAAATGGAAGTCAGTCTTAGATCACATTACTAACAAGCACAAGTGGTCAGGGAACACTCATTTCCACCAGTGTTGCCACAGGCACATTCCATCTTCTGAAGCTAAGAAGATCTGTTGGCTAAAGCCTGGCAGCCAAGCTCACTTAGCTTTAGAAGAAGTGGTGCTGAACACTAAACTTCTTAAGGATCTGGCTAAACTTACTGACTTTTGTCACACTGGCAGACTTGAAGTTTATCACTCCATGATGCTTAAGAGTCAATGTCAGTAATTTTCAACCGCGCCGTGCAATAGCGAAAAAACGAAAAGTCTGAAAAAAACTCTCAACATAGCCCTTGGTGAACTATTTCTAAAAATACATATTTTACCTCGATCTGATAAATATTTTGGACGCACGGAGATAAACTTGGTTTCGCAGCTCTCGACCAGATTTTAGGCGTCTGATACCGAACACCGCCGAGACCTCTTTTGAAAATCAAAACACCTTTTGCACGAAACAGCAAGTAACCAATCAAATAAAGCAGACGATAATACACATTTTGACTGTTTATGTTCTCAGCGTTAATAAAAACTGAATTTTTGACAAATTTTTCAGTATTTACAATAATTCAAAGATTTTTCGCTCCGCAAAATTCACAAAATTAAGGGCCTAAAATCATTGACTGGTACCTTGCCTGGTGTATCGAGACTTATTCCACGTGAAAGAGCACTATTTCTTCTTGCAAAATCCATTTTCAAAACCATGGGCTACTTAAAACAAAAATTTTTGAAGTTGAAAATACACGCAGTACTTTCGTGAAATTTGAGCTCTTCGAGAAAGGCATACCGATGTCGTAAGGTCACACAAACATATTCTTAATATATTTTCGAAACTCAGCGCTTTCATAATATTTGCTGTCACTCACAAACACATGTTTCCAAGACTATTCTGCTTGACTGCTTTATCTTTTAAGGGGAAATTTGAAAGTTTTCCTGTGTTTTAGACCTCGAGTCGTAACGTGTTAACGGGTCACGATATGTTTATTCTTAATTAAATCAAATCGGAACATTTGTCATTCCGACATTGCTTTTTAAGGGTCTTCTAACACTTAAAATGAGAACAGCATCTTTCATACCTTGCATTAGGCTTGAAAAAACTGCCGCCGGATCAGCATTCTCGACGGTTTAAATCCAACAGAAATATGCGTTACAGGCTCTGTTACATGAGGCCGCTGACAGATACTTTGATTGTGGGCGCAATTTTTTTTTTTTCGCTTTCTACCTGGCCCTTAATATACGATTATTTATAACTTCTACGTAACGCAGTTGAAATAAATTTTTCAGGAACGCAATGAACGGTATAAGAGATGGAATAATTCCGATATTAACAACATCAGTATAAGATTGTATAAAACAAAATATAACAAATGGGACAAGTAATATTATCAGAGGATATTTTACATCCCGATAACATCGCTAGCAATACTCTTAGACCTTCGTGCAAGAACAGGAGCCTACAAGATCCGAGATAAAAGTAATGTAAGGTGCTTTTCGCCTTGATTGTTGTTCCTCTATGTCCATGTTGAAGTAGCTGCAGATAAGCCTCAGTTGCGCAACACTGAGCTTGGTCAGCTTGTTGCTGCTGTAGAGAGAACATATGTTCAGCGTGTCATAGACAATGGCATGTAACAGCTCTCATTTGTGAAGGACTGCTAAGCGGGCGGACGAAAAAGCTTTCTGTTCTTGGGCCGCTTGGCTATCGTTGTCGTCGATGGAGTCATGCCCTGACTGAGCAGTAACTGCGTGCTTTAATTTTGCAGCAGTACACGCAGGGAGGCGTGGTGGCCTCATGGTTAGTGCGCTCGACTCCGGAGCGAGCGCTCCGGGTTCGAGCCCTGGCCTGGGACATTCCGTTGTGTTCTTAGGCAAGACACTTTACTCTCACGGTGCCTCTCTCCACCCAGGTGTATAAATGGGTACCGGCGAATTTAATGCTGGGGGTAACCCTGCGATGGACTGGCATCCCATCCAGGGGGGAGTAGAAATATTCCTAGTCGCTTCATGCCACGGAAACCGGGATAAGCTCCGGCCTGGTGGGCCACTTGGCTCGTATGCAGACTTTACTTTTTTTTTTTTTTTTTTACACGCAAAGTAGCTCTGAATCTGCTGTGCAGTCAAGAACTCTTCCACGTCGAAGCACCTCTCACCGCTGTCCCTCCTAGCATAGCGCATGTCCCGTGACACCTTCTCAGGGTCGGCTTTATGGCCACTCTCCTGTCCAATCTGGAACTTGCTATCGAGGTACTGACGCTGATTCTCGTTAAAACGGGTGGCCTTTTTCGTACCTTTTAGAGCCCAGCCTTGCACCAAGGGACAAGAGACTTCAGTGGTGGTCGGGACAGCTAGTGTTGGCTGAATAGTGGAGCACTCTTGAACTCTCTCAACGTATGCCAATTTAGCGGTATCCAAAAGGTTATACTTCTTTGAAACAAGCTTGCACTTCCCGAAGAGCAAATGGCGCTCCAGGTTGTGGTACTTCTGATAGGTGCGTATGCATCCCTCAACAGGACATGACAACAGTGAGCTTGTATCCGCCCCTTCGCCATCCCTCTCTGCCTCCTCGTCCACGCTCTCATCCATGTCCTCTTCACCTTCAACGTGTTCAGGCTTCTCGGATGGTTCGCGCTTTCCTCTAGAATATGGCACAAACCCACCCTCGGACACCTCAGCCTTCCATCCTTCCGTCAAATGATTTGGAACTGAATCATAACAAAATGAAATTAAATAGTATCACAATAATATTTACATACAAGTGTTTCTAAATTGAGAGTTGAGCAAGAATTCACGAAGAGACAACGTACCAAAAATCAAACTTTCGATGAGAATTATGATTTTTATCATAGGATGAAAAACGACTGAGATCTGGGGGAGAGTGTAAGGAGAAGGAATTAATTAATTGTGCATTGCTGAACGCAATGTAGATAGGAAATCGTAAAAGGAAAAGCCGCCCATTTTTAACTTGGCCAAATTGACCCGTTTGTATTTTGGCTAGTGTTTTAAGTGTCGTAGATGTCCCCTATTAACAAGTGTATTCTGCTGCCGTAGATCTTTTTTGTTCAGTTGTAGTAGTTACCTTGTAACTGAGACCATGGTATGACCTTTCCCTCTCCAATGTTGTATGCTTTCCATACGGTGACACAGTCCTCCTGGTAGAGGAAGTTGTTCAAGCTACTGATTCCCTCCCAGCGGCCTGTCATCTCCTGTTGTGGCTTCTCGAGGACGTCAGTGACTAAGGTTACACGAACACCATTAATCCCCCCATGAGACAGCATGGCTTCTTTAAAGTCGTGCGCTGTCAGCACATCGTGGCCCTCGTTAATGTATTGTCGCACATGAGTCTTGATGGTAGCGGCTTTCCTGTCGCAAGGGCCTTTGCCTCCTTGAGGGTCACTAAAGTCGACCTTTTTGACATGGATTCCAGTTGCGGTCCCCATAAGACGGCATGCTGATAGCATTGCCACACTGTGGTAGCACCCAGCGTTGTCTTGTCTAAGTGCCGCAGATTTTATCTCGGGATGTTCCACTTTCAATGACCTCAGTGTATGTTGGAGAACTCGAACGACAGCATCGGCGTCCTGGCTGGACTCTTCTAAAATGTGGACAAAGGTCTGCTGCTCCAGTTGACCGGCCAACCTCCGAACTACTACGCTGACATGCCATGAGATACCCCTCTTGCCGAACCAGTCAGCTTGAGTTTCCCGGTATCTTTGTGGTAGCCACTTCATAGCCCAGTCCTGGGTTATTAGTACCGATGACTCATCCAGACTTTCTAGGGCAGTGATTCTTGCCTTGTCTTGTTGCAAAGACCGAAGTTGATGCGCTTTCCAAGACTCTATGGCCTGCACTGCATGGCGGAAAGTATACTGCATGTCATCCCGATCATCTTCCGTCAGTGGGGACTCAGCTACAGCATTTCCAATCTCCTTTAGAGCACCCTTAAGCACCTCACACGAAAGGCACCCGTCTGCATGACTGTCGGCACAATCTGATCGAAAAGCTTGGTCTTTGGGGTCGCTTAGGGCGTAACTGCTGCAGTGGTCGGGTGTGGTTGCATGAGTTGAAACATGCACCTGCAGTAAGAGGGTATGCCAGTGTATGTTATTAACAAATTACGTCATCGTCATGACATCATGTAAAGATCAACGGAAAGCATAAACTTATGATAATGATACATACAAGATAATCAAAGGCTCTCTGAGCAGCTCATGGATGAATAGCCCAATGCCAAGTTTACTTTTGCCACTGTGGCAAAACGAGTCTTTGAGCGAAACTATTGGTATGAAAATATATGTCACCTGCACGGTCATTCGCATGAAAATCAAGTGATTTTCATGGGAAACGTTTGGCACAAGCACTCGTTCTGCAAATAGAAACTCAGACGGTGGAAGTCAAAGTCTACATTTGTGCCAAGCGGCCCATCAGGCCAGCACTGATAAAAAATAATCTAACAAAAAACAATTTACCATCTTCTCGTGGCTGTTTACAATGTCCGATTAAAAGCTTTAGATATCAAGAGGGTCGTACAGGGAAGTCTCTGGCACGGTTCACGAACCTAAAATACAGAGGATCACGGTTCACGGATAAAAAAATTTCGATTTCCCGAATTACGAAAATAAGAAAGTAAGGACCTGTTCTTACATTAAAAACAGTGTTTGTAGGAAGCAAAATCGCGAATGGCTAAATCAAGGCTCCGTATTGCATATTGCATGGCTAAGGCACTCTCGATAGACCACTGTAACTATTCGGAGAACTTGTGTCTCAAAATCCCGTAGAGTTGTGTGGTAAAATCACGAATATCGGTTAATATTTCAGGTTCTTCACGGATCACGCGAAACCTTCAGGTCACGAACGCGGTTACTTACATTTTCTGCGAAACGTGACTCTCTTGCCCTTCAGCAAATATACGAAAAAAAAAGAATATGATTACATTCTTTGCATAGCGTGAGTTTAGCGTGACTTGTAATCGGAGAATTTTGTTTACGTCTAATGAAAAAACACCTTGACCTTATGAATTTACACATGGGTTTTTGACGAGCGCTATGCTTCTTGTCTTTCCATGTCCATTTGTTACAGCTACTGCTGCTTAGCTTGACAAATTTCAATTTTACAACTCCACGAGTTGAACCAAAAACCATCTTCGTGCCGCGTTAGCCGCCATATGTACGAACTCCATGTTGTCGGACAAAAAATTCGTCTTTCTAGTACCCCGCTAAAACCTGCTGAACCTATACCACGAAGTACCTAGGAAAAGAACCATACTAAGCAGGGGAGGGTTGGGAGAAACGATTTAATCCGGTTTAATGAATAAATTAATCAGAATCGAGTGAGTGAGTGAGTGAGTGAGTGAGTGAGTGAGTGAGTGATCGAGTGCCATCCGACTGCCTCCTAAGCTCATGGATGTTACGTAACATCCATGAGCAAAAAAGATAACCTCCTTACTGACTGACTGACTTCCAGACTGACTGACTGACTGACTGACTAACTGACTCACTCACTCATGCACTGACTGACTCACTGACTGACTGCTTGACTGCTTGGCTGACTGGCTGACTGGCCGAGGAACTAACTTTCAATAAACCCTACATTTCTTAGATTTTGAATATTTTGGCAGTTGCTTTCCATTATATACCCCTCTCCCTCTGCACTACTAGCAGAATCCCTTCCCGTGGTGTTCAAGGCAGGGTTAAACTCATGTACAGGTCTATTGTGGTAATGACTGTGTATATTTTTCTATGCCTAACTATACCATCGCTAAAATTCTTCCTCAAAATACATACAAATAACTACACACTTTCGAAATATGTTTACTAAACATTTGGACAGGGATTATAAGGCTATAATATCACTGTCCTCCATACTTTATAATCGCCCTTGATGTACTGCTTTGCCTCCTTCAGCACCTTCTGCAAGCGGCTTACCCATACTCTGTCATCATTATTTAGCTTTAGTACCATTTCAATCAATTGGTCGAAAGCCTTCCCGCCGTCTGCCGCTATGTAATCGAGCCCCTGAAGTGATTTTCGTACCGTTGCAGGACAAGAGGACAAGACACGCAGCATGGTTGATCTGCTGAACGGCGTAAAGTTGACTTCCTTACAGTACTGAGTATACTGTGCCACAATTCGTTCTGGTATCATTGTTCTTATGAGATTTGGCGTTTCGAGAAGACTTCCATCTGCCAGGGAAAGTAGTCTTTGGCCAAAAGGCAGGTCTATTACTACGTGTGGACTGGTGATAAATTCTAGGAAATGGTCTAACTGAGCATAGTTCACACGCATACGAGGGCTCTTGGACAGGAGCACAGCTGAGCCACGCCCATATTTTTTTCGTGTTCTCGTGCGGTCCTCACTCGATATTCCGTGATACCAGGCAGGTATCGCTGGACAAGACTGTATGGCACAAGGTCGGCCATGACGGAGAGAACTTGTCGTCGCGTGTCCCAGCTGGATGCAATTTGGTATGCCTCTGCTAGGGACTTCAAATATTTATCATCAGCAGGGTGGGGTTCAGAAAATACACCCAAAGCACTCTCAACTTCACCGGACTCTTTCAATGCTTCCCACAGGCCGCCAGCATCATCTGGAATAATCACTTCCAGGGCTGCCACGACTGCATCTCTTGCTTTATTGACGAATACATGCCTTGACCTACCTAACAGGTTAGCCCAGGGTTTCCGCTGTTGTGTTAGGGTAGACTTTCCACTGCTAGCCAAGAATTCGTTAAGCTTCGTTCGGCGAAGACTGAGCTTTGAGCTGCTTCTGCTATCACTTGAAAATTCACTGCTGCTTGTTTCTGTTTGATACGGAACGTACAGACTTGAGTTGTTTGATGCGATCATGATACTTTCCATTGCCTGACACTATACTATCAGCGATTTAAATGTTGTATCTTAATATTTAATAGCATTTCCTCATTTTTTCAAAGCTAAACGCAAAAGCCATCTCGGAAAACAGAACTTTTGTATACAATGCACATAAGTTATAGGGTCTAAAAATGATATTTTAACCATCTACATTTCCAGCAACTGCACATAAAGTAAAAATATGTTTATATATGCGCACGAATCTAGGTTTTTTGCTTCGACTTACAGTTTCACTTTCGGTGGACTCGTTTGGCGGCGATGGCTCTTCAGCTAGTGGCTCATCGGCTATAGCCTCCGTTTTTGGAAATCGTGGCAAGAGATCTGGACTACTCAGCAAAACACGGCAAAGCTTGCATATTGCTGCAAACAATAAAAACAGTATGATATTCATACATTACAGCACTGAAAATTAATGGGCTTTCATGTATAATCTGGAGCAAACGAAAATTTGGACTGCCTCTTATCGATCAACAAAGCTCAAGTTGTAAGAAGAAACAATCCTCTCACTACAAGATTACTTTGACTAAAATACGTACTGGTGTACTTATGAGATCCGATAGGGACTAGAGTTGACGTCATCTTGTAGATAAGTTTTGATTGCACAAATGTAATGCTCCGATCTCCTTTCATTTGCGTTGCCTGATGAGGTGCCCAACTTGGCGGAGCAGAACAGAATCGCTTTCAGCAACGCCATTGTATGCCAAATGCGTCGCGATGTTTTGGACAAATAGAGATGTTAAGATGGCTTTCGGCGATGTCGAATATACCTAAAAAACAGAAGTGGCGGTAGGATCTAAACAAAGTTACTTCGATTATCATTAGTTAGCATTAAAATATACTTTTTTTTATAAGAATACATTTTAGAGGAATATCGAGGCTGAAATGTGCGAAATTTTAAGAACACTTTAAGAATAAACCCAGCGCTGACATTTAGAAAAGAATATAATTTTGCGATTGAAAATTCTCATAATTCTTCCTTTCTCTGAACGGCAAAATTAGCGCCAAAAAGCAGCAACAAAAACAGCACTAGCAGCTAACTGAAAACTTAAAATTACGATAGTAATGAAAGTTTTAATAATATTCAAGGTAAACATTTGTTGAGCGTTTTGCAAGATGGTGACGTGGAAACAACAAGTTGCTGACATGGGTACGACAAAATCTTGTGAATACTAACGCTCTATTTGCAATATGGAATCCTTTGGTAGTATAAACGCGCCACGGAAGTCAGTAACACATATCAAGTGAGAGAACAAACGCTTATAATGCATATTGCCCACTCAAAGAGTATATTTTCATTTAAATTCAGTCCAAGCATTAGAATCACAAGGCTCGTCCAGGGTCCACCAGGAGGCTTGGGCGTGGAATTTTCAGGTGGTTAAACTATTACGGCATTTTTACACCGAAATAAACTTGATCTAAAATAATATTAATATTAGGGACCTTTAGATTGGACTACGAGTACGAGATTGAGTACGAGTACGACTTTTCAATTCTAGTTTGCAGGCTCCACATTATCACATCACATACCCATCTCATCCCAGGAGCTCCCCTTTCTACCTAAAACCAGCATGAAGAGTGAGGGCTCTGTAAACGTCACTGGTTTAAAATTGAAAACTCGTACTCGTACTCGATCTCGTACTCGTAGTCCAATCTAAAGGTCCCTACAGTATGCTATACCACTGCAGTGTTTCAAATTAGGGTTATGATTACTTCTCTTAGGTATATATATATCGTTACACCATTTACTCCACCGCCCCTCCCCCCAATCCCTTAATATATACACTTGAACAGAAAGCCTGCCAAGTTCACATTTCCAAAGATCTGCGTTAATGCATACCTGCCCTGGCGAGAAGAAGTCCTGCCTCAGTCTTTACGGTTGAATCCGCAAAACCAGCACCAAAAGACCTCAGGTGATTTCTTACGTCCTTGTCACATTTTGCGATTGCGATACATTGAGAGCTGCCTGGATTTTCTGTGCTAGCTCCGCATTGTCCGCCAACTTGAGCAGCGTATTCACACAATGCCATTCAGCACAATTATTAAAAACACGACATCCCGATAAAACACGATATCTCAGTATTTCTCTTCTTGAAAGTCCAATAATTCAGAACAACAACAACAAACACAGCGTAACTGACGACTGTTGCACTCTGAATTCAAAGTGACGTGGGTATTTTTCGATATTATAATCCAAATAAGGTAAAGTAAAAGAGGTTCAAAATGAGAGTGCATTTAATCCAATAAATACCTAAATGAGATGATCTTTGTACAGTGAAGAATTATCTGTGTCACCATATAAGGAAATGTTTCGTTTCTCTCCGCTCCAAACCTACAGTTGTTTTCCTCGAAAAATTGATAATAATTTCAACAGTAACGTCGTCTTCATGCAACTTTTAGAGTGATAGCGGCTCGTGTCAAAATTTTATATTTATTCAAAATATTTCTTTAATTTCCTTGGCTTAATCGACCTTATAGTTCTTTGACCAGCGGTCTCCTTGTGAATTGTAACTCAATCAACTGTGTAACCGTCGGAGGTGTGGTTAACGGCTTGTTGGTCCATGATTTCTTCAATGTCGAGAAAGCCCGCCGAAATGTATGAAGAGGCATCCATTTCAAGTTATTCCTGTGTGTGTTAGAGAGCAATTTCTGCCTGGAAAATCTTTTAATTTGATTTGATAACGAGCGCCTCACCTTCAACCCTTCACAAATATTATGTGACCCGAGTACACTTAAGAACTAAAAACAAAATAAACGGCCAAGTTCTTTAATTTTTCCTCAAAAAGAGATTAAATCGCATAAAATAGTCTTGTGAACATTAGTTTGTGAGTGACGGCAAATATTATTAAAGCGCTGGGTTTCGAAAATATATTATCGTTACGTTTGTGTGACCTTTCGACATCGGTACGCCGTTCTCGAAGAACTCAAATTTCACGAAAGTACCGCGTGTATTTTTCAACCTCAAAAATTTTGTTTTAAGTAGCCCATGGTTTTGAAAATGGATTTTGCAAGAAGAAGTAGTGCTCTTTTCACATGGAATAAGTCTCGATACACCAGGCGAGGTACCAGTCAATGATTTTAGGCCCTTAATTTTGTGAATTTTGCGGAGCGAAAAATCTTTGAATTATTGTAAATACTGAAAAATTTGTCAAAAATTCAGTTTTTATTAATTAACGCTGAGAAAATAAACAGTCAAAATGTGTATTATTGTCTGCTTTATTTGATTAGTTACTTGCTGTTTCGTGGAAAAGGTGTTTTGATTTTCAAAAGAGGTCTCAGCGGTGTTCGGTATCAGACGCCTAAAATCTGGTCTGAGAGCTGTGAAACCAAGTTTATCTCCGTACGTCCAAAATATTTATCGGATCGAGGTAAAATATATATTTTTAGAAATAGTTCACCAAGGGCTATGTTGAGAGTTTTTTTCAGATTTTTCGTTTTTTCGCTATTGCACGGCCCGGTTGAAAATTACTGACATTGACTCTTAAGTATTGCTCTAAACGTGAGCATTTTTCTTACCCCGGAATGGTTGCTAGAACCCAGCTTGCTGCTCTCGACAATAACGCTAACACGGCTCGCAGTCAAGCTCAGATACAATCAGGAGAACAGGCAGGCGAGGCACGCTACAAGTTGTGCTTTCCGAAGGCAAACAAGCGTTGGGTTGTCAAGCCAATAACTGAGAAAAAATCCTACCACTACTTGTCTGTTCTGATGTCTGAAGTTATCAAGCGTTGTGAGGAAGGGAATGCAGCTGCCCAGCCTGTGCCTGTTCGTTTACCAAGGAACATTGCTTCAGAGCCTGCACCACCAAAGGCAGACTTAATACAACAACACTGATCAAGATAAAAGTACCGTAGTATTAACAGCAAAGGTAACAGATGTAACTAACTGTTCACTTTTGAGACAGGTTAGGTCACCGCTAAAAACTATTCTCGGTTCTGTCCTCGTGTACCGGTTCACAAGAACCGCTAGAAAGGACCAAACAATACACAACAGCTAACCAATGACTCCTAAACAAAGAAAGAAGAATGGTTATTCCCTTGTGAACCGGTACACCAGGTCAGAACCCTATTCTCCGGCCAGTTGAACTGGACTGAGAAAAGCTGCATTTGTCTAAGAGGTCTTGCCTCTGTTGGCAAGAAAAAGTATCAGTAAAATTGTTCAGAACCATTATACAAATCAAACCAAAAAATTGTAAAGCAAAACAAAATTTTCTTGAGCTACAAGACCCGAAGAACAACAACAATAACAACCAAAGATTGACAATCGAGTCGCAGGATTTAACATCCATACAAACAAAAAAATAATCACTATGGATTGATATAATATCATAATTATTTTAGGATGTTCATGTAAATAGTTCAAACACACTTGGTCATTCATCAGCATACCTAAACCCTTCGAAAGTAAATTCTTCTTCTGGACCAGGTGGAGGATGGAAGCTACGAATATACATAACAGCACATGATGGCAAGACTACCCTTATTTCTTTGCCCAAAATCCCCCAACACCATGGAGCGAGGTGCCTGTAAGCAACATGTCTAAATAATTTATGTCCAGGCCCATCATAGGGATCTTTGTATTGCTGCTTGTACTGATACCAAGCAGTTTGTAGAACCCATCTATTTATGCACACTGGATGAAACCCAGGGTGCTGGGTAATACATGTTGGCTGCTCTTGACATTCACCACTAGTAACTGCCTCAATAATTTTATTTTTTACTGCCTCGATTTCTTGGCAGCAAACACACGCTTCAGGTCGTTCCATGATCTGACAGTTCTCACACGCACACCTACATTATAGAAAACAGAAAATCAAATTGCTTAACATTGAAATGTTCTCAAAATGAATGCTACTTAGTCGATTTGCACAAAAAGCGGTCATAATTTTCACAAAAAAGGTCTATATTTACTAGTTACATTTGCATTGAAATGGTGAAAATCAGTGCAGCTTGTATTAAAAGCTTGTATACATGAAATAATAATTCATACAAACATCACTGCAGTCAGAAAAATAAACGATTTCAATTTTCCTACATTCATTCGACAAGAGAAGCATGTTTTACATATAGCCCGAGCTGCTGGCTCCAAAGATTTTCTTCAGTTTACAGCAACACTTGTGTAGAAGGACAACTTGCTGCTAGTGAATACGCGAAATGAAGCTACTCGGAGAAAACAACACAAACTCGCTTGCTTGGCCTATGCAGCATACGCGACACAATTTCATGCGAATCTTCTGAATTTCTTTGGGAAGAAAACCTCTGCAGCCATTTGTTAAATTATGTTAACTGAGTAACAGTTGACGTTAAATTGCATGTGGTAAGAACGCAACAGCGAAACAGCATAAAGAGGTGATGTTCAGTTTGTTCACAGTTCCTCGATACCAAAAAGAAACGAACGTGGCACAACTGGGTTAAATTTACTTTATTTGACATTACTGAGTCTGTGACCAGCTGAAGGAGTACAATAAATTGATCAATTGCAACCATCGCTACATACCAGTCTGAATTTTCCTGTCGAGGATCTGTGTTTTCTTCCTCACTCCCCTCCATATCTTCGTCGCCCGAGCGGCTTTCATTGTCTGTGTCAGCTGCATCCGAGTTTATACGTGGCTCAAACTGGTACGGCTGAATAGTAAACCCTTGGCCATCTTGTTCTTCGTCGAAAGTATTCGAATTAGCCTCGATTCCGGACATGATAAAGTAATATTTCTTACAGTAAACTACAACTTTCGCTCATGGAAGTTACTTTACACAACTGGAAGACGCGCAAAGATCAAATTACTTTGACGATTTGACGTCACTCGACAGTGCGCTGACCGGCTTCTGAGCAGGCAATCACCTTCCAAGATGGCGGATTTCTAATCATGTTTTACGCGCAATTCAATAACAAATCTTGTCGCCATTTCTTAAAATCTGACAACGGAGATGGCAAAATTTTAAACAGGGATGCCATGCCGTTCCTTTGATATGTGTCTTGTTTTGGACCAAAGTTCCCCTTTAAAACGAAAAAGATGGATTTTATAGACAACAAAATGAATAAAGATGGCTTTTATTGAAAAACAAAATTTAAAAAAAGACGGATTTTATAAAAATGAAAACAAAAAAGATGGATTTTATTTAAAGTCAGATTTTATTAAAAGCCAAATAAATATACTCAATTTTTGTTAACAACAACATGGGTTTCAATAAAGTTTGAAGTAGGCAGCCAGTTTGAGAATAGTAGGCAATGGTATTGACAAGGGGCCGCAAGACCCCTTTTGCTAGGGTGGTCTGGAGGCATGCCCCCCCAGAAAATTTTGAAATCTAGTAGCTCTGAAATGCTATTTCTAGCATTCTTGGCATCAAATTGTGTATAAATATAAGTACGATTTCTTAGCACCAACAACGTTTTTTAGTTTATTTTTACACATGGTTCGTACAATCTTGAAAAGGTCTTAAATTTTAACAGTCGTCTTGAAAAGTCCTTGAATTTGGTTAAAGTCCTTTAAAAGTACTTGATTTCTTTAGTAGGTCATGAAAAGTCCTTGAAATTTAGCAACTTGTGTGCGCCTTATAGCTTTTCTGATAAATCGTGCTATGGAAAATTTGTCCACTAGCGACTAACAAAAAGCGAATATGGTCGGTATAAAGCATGAGTGGTATATGAAGCAAAGTTGCATCTGTGCCTTAATTTCATGCCCTAGGCCTCCCATGTGGGTTGGTCCACCGTGTGCTTTTGTTTTAAGGGGCAGCATGAACATATAGTGGTTTGACTATGTTTTGGTCGAGAATTTTTTCATTTCCCTTCGTTCTCAATCTAAATGAGCCATGGGCAAATGTGTATTCAATGGTAAATGGTTAAGTGATGCAAAGTTAATCTGTACAAAAGAATTCAAAGGCGACAAGCACAAGGCAATGTTTTGTGTTCGTAACAAAGTGATCGACTTTGAACCCATGGGAGAAAGCACTTTGAAGCCTCATACGAAAGGCGAGAAACACAAAAGGAACACTTCTGCAACTTCGAGTTCAACCCAGTCTCTGCTGATGACTGGGCAGCTGACTCTTGTCACCAAGTCCAATGCATGCTCTCAGAAAGGCAGCCACAGAGAAGACTATTCAACTGCAAGAATTTGAAGACAAACTAAATGGAAAGTTAGAATCTCTAAAAGGCTGCTGAAATGTTTTGCTAAGCTTTTTATGAAGAATTTCAGTATTGTTGGATCTGTACTTATCTGTAGTTATCATTTTGTTTCTGTAGTTTAGACTTAGTAGAAGCTGTCAAATAGCCAGTGACTTTGGTCGTTTCACAGAATGTTCAGTAGTACAGAGACCAACGCCATGGTCTCGTCAACGAAGCCTGGACTATCTAACACTTGTAAATGACTCAGTTGAGTGTTTTGGTTATGAAAGGGGGTCAAAGAGTTTTAATTTATGAAAACCATTTTTTGTCCTTGAAAAGTCCTTGAAAAGTAATTGAATTTTGTTTGTCTGAAGTTGTACGAACCATGTTTACAATATGTTTGATAAGCTGAAAATAGCCTCTGGATACATTTCCTGGAATTTGAGGGCCACAGTCAATGAAAACAATTAAGTTAAACAAAATCGTCCTAAATAGCATCAAAATGACAAGATACTATTAATAATTGAAATGTACAAAATAAAATCACTTAGTACACATTCAGTTACAATTTCGTTTACACTGATCACGCATTTAACAGACTGAGAAACTCTGTCAACAATACACAGGAAAAATTTCCAAAAAACCGTGAATGGTTTTTGAAATGGTATTTCCCATCTAAAAAAACATTTAAAAAACATTCATGGTAAAACAGAACACTTCCCATTATTGGTTTCTGTCAATTAAACCATTAATGGATAAAAAATAGAAAACATTATGGGAATTAGTCAAAATACATGTTGGCTTTGAACAACTACCCATTATTGATTTCTGTCAATAAACCATGAATGGATAACAAACAAAAAACATTGTGGGAATTAGTCAAAATACATGTTGGCTTTGAACAACTTCCCATTATTGCTTTCTGTCAATAAACCATGAATGGATAACAAACAAAAAACATTGTGGGAATTAGTCAAAATACATGTTGGCTTTAAACAACTTCCCATTGTGGTGTTTTATGGGAATTAGTCAAAATACATGTTGGCTTTGAACAACTTCCCATTATTGATTTCTGTCAATAAACCATGAATGGATAACAAATAAAAAACATTATGGGAATTAGTCGAAATACAAGTTGGCTTTAAACAACTTCCCATTGTGGTGTTTTATGGGAATTAGTCAAAATACATGTTGGCTTTAAACAACTTCCCATTTTGGTGTTTTATAGGTTTAAACATTATGTAGAATGATAAAAAAAACATTCTTGGAAAAACGGAGCACTTCCCATGATTGGCTTCTGTCAATTAAACCATTAATGGATATAAAATAGAAACCATCATGTGCATTATTCAAAATACATGTTGGCTTTGAAAACTTCCCATTATTGGATTGTGTAAATAAACCATAAATGGATAGCAAATAGACAACATCATAGGAAATCAGTCGAAATACAAGTTGGCTTTGAGCAACTTCCCATCGTAGTTTTCATAGGCTTAAACATTATGAAAAATTATAGAAAATGATGTTAAATTAAAGTGCAAACATGTGCATGCTTTCCTCATAAGCCATCAATGGTTTATTAATAAATCATACTGGTTTAATTGATTAGGAAAAAACTGCATGGTTTTAGACGAAGACCTTGAATGGTTTTTAAAATTCCCATTATCAAGTTCCAACTGTGGTTATATTGACCACAAGTCATTCTGTAGAACAAGGAGAACACAAGACGATTAAAGCAATAAATGTTGGGTTTGTTTATTTGGCTTACATACACTGACAATACCATTCTATGTGCTTAACTTCAAATTTCTTTGCTATTTCATCATTGTATATTAACTGTGCGTAAACTAAACAACTAATGCGAAATGTGCACAACACTTATACATTCTTTTTAACTTGCCAGTCGACTTTAACACAAAAACGTTTCTGCCATATCTGCATTGGAATCTACAGTAATTAGCATTTGCTGATCTTATCACAAACTGCTCAAGAAAAAAAAAAACAGGAAACTTTAATTGTGCAGACTGGCACATTGTAGATTTGAAAGCTTTTCAATATCATTCTACATTGGATGATTATTGTTTTGATTAAGGACTGTGGCTAGCAACAGT
>OZ026596.1:40539842-40554842 GCA_964020085.1 Micromussa lordhowensis | reverse complement strand
TGCATTGCCACGTTCTATTTACATTCCGTTGTTACTAGTATCATTAACATTTTTCCTACTTATAAATTCAACTTCTAACGCTTTGTAATTCACTCAACTGAAGATGACAGAAGTTTCTGTCGAAACATGTTTTGTAAATTTAAGAGTGTTGTCGTTTTCTTAAATATTTATACCCAAATCCCTAGTGATTTGGGTACCCCCCTTCCACATTGTTTGTTTGTGATTGTTTCTTTAATTCAGCGTAGCCAAATCGGCCGCATATGAAAAAGCAAAGCTAACTTACGAAAACGAAAGTCATTGGAATTAGCAGAGGGCTAGAAATACTTTATAACATATAATATAATATATTATTAAAAACTGGATCATTGGATAATGCAACTCGAGAGTTTTCATTGGCTTAGCCATAATGGTATATGAGCCATTATACCATGATCTACAAAAATGGCGAGCGTATGCGTGATTTTTTTGGCCTTTTTGTTTTTATTGTAGTCTAGTTTTCTATTTTTGGGGGGTGCGTTTTTAATAAAACAATTATTCCATTCGCACTTGTTGGATATGAGATGATTATAGCCAACTCGGCGCTACGCGCCTCGTTGGCTATCTATCATTTCATATCCAACGCGAGCTCATGGAATAATTGTTAAATATATGAGGGATACCCAAATCCCTAGTGATATGGGTACCCCCTTCAAATATGTTTCTTGCTTATCGTTTCTTTAATTCAGGTAGCCAAATCAACTGCATATGAAAAAGCAAAGCTAACTTACGAAAACGAAAGTCATTCGAATCGACAGAGGGCTAGAAATACTTTATAAAATATAATATAATATAAAATTTGAGGGATACCCAAATCCCTAGTTATATGGGTACCCCCTTCAGATATGTTTGTTTCTTATCGTTTCTTTAATTCAGGTATCCAAATTGGACCGCCAGATTCAATCCCTACTTGTTTCTTTAATTCAGGGTACGTGGCCAAATCGTGCGAAAATTAAAAGGCAGCGGAAAGTTACAAAGACGTGACCTTTCAAGGTGGAAATGATTGGTAATGTTAAAATCTAAAGGAGAGCTGAATATTTGTACAAGTAAATCTCTAGTGATACTGGTATCCTCGTCCAATACTTTACTGTTTAGCGAGTACATTCGAAATGAGAGTTCAGCTTTACAAATCAGCGTTATTATGTACTGCATCAAATGTTAATTTCGTTTCTTTGAGGGGCGCCCTACGGGAATATAAAAAGCTTAAAGGGAAATAATACCTTCTTATGTAGACTATAAAAAACATACAAAACAAAGAAATGTAATCTATTAGTCAATCTTCAACCAGGCTCTATAATGTCAGCGAAACTACTAGAAATGACTTGTTTTTCGTTATGCAAAAATGAATTTAATGGTCGTAAGCTGTTGGCTATACGATGAAGCTCGTTTTTTCAACCGTTGTTAGTGTAGCGAGAGTTTTGCATTCACTTTTAGATTGGAGTCTCTGCATAACCCATAATCAAACTCCAGTTCACAAGAATGAGGGAAAAATCACTTTTTAAGCCTACGCAGTATTTCACCGGTTACGTATGTCATACGGTGAGCGATTAGTTTCACCGTTGGGCCAGCAACTGCCTTTCTGTCCCATCTCAAGTGCTTCGGGAAGCGACGAGTTAATTGTTCTTCCAAGGCATTCGACAAGGTTTCCGGGGCTTGCAATCGTGCGTTTAAACTTTGTCGAAAGCTTTCAACTTCTTCATTGTCCCCTTCTTTTTCTACGATGAGCTCACGGAAAGCTAAATAGCATCTTCACCCTGTTATGTCTCTTTTGTATAACTAATTTCAACGTTACCTGGTAATTGAGCCAACCGGGTATGAACTTCTTTTCCTTCCTTGAAGTAGCGTCAATAATTGAATTTTTTTCGGCACGTTCTAGAGGATGTTGGACTCGTTTTAAATCAAGCCAACTCAGCGCGATGTTAAATCGCTTCACAATTTCCTCTTGAATATCAGTGTCCCCACTAAGTTTCCATGTGTTTTCCACCTATATTAAGAGAAAAGTTGCAAACTTAGACGGATGATATCTTTAATATAAATATTCAAAAACGTTTATGAATTGTTTTTACCAGTTGCTTTTCTGATGAGGTTAGAGGCGACCACATCGGGTTTTCATGTGCACCGTCTGTTGCATCTGAAATCAAATGAAACCATTGTCAGAGACTACAATAATGTAATAAAATTCAATCCCCAATGTTTAGACATGTTTTGCAACGTATGTACTCATCAAGGTTCTTGAATGAGACCGGTGTTTACGCCTTACCTGCTGCTACTCTGTGCTTCGTGACTTTAGCAGCTTCTTTCATTGCTTGACCTTGATGTCCTCTTTGCTTTTGTGTCGTTTCTTGTTAAGTTGGAAAAAACCAGAATGAAGGGCTTTATATGTGAAATTACGCCTGGTTAGTGCTACAGAGATTGCTATATTAACTATCATTCACCTAGTGGACTAATGGAAAACCTAAATTTTACTTCAAGGGTTACGCTACCAGAAGACTATTAGTAATAGTCCTGGAGTAGCGAAATTGGCGCAATCGAGCTTGACGCTGTCGTTCATATTATTCCCAAATAGATGTTTCTTCAACTGGCATTTGCCAACTTGCCGTCTATGTCCGACTAGCTGGGTCAAATTAAAACATTTAGACTCTTCATCTCTTGGGTTTTAGACCTGCGTTACTATGACGATATTGACATGATGATGACAACATGGTCATTATAGTAGCATCATATTGTTGTTATGATATTATATGAATATAGTTAATTGGCTTTCTGCGCCTTAAGTAATAACTGCACCTAAAGTAGTCAAAACAAAGGACAGCCTTTGTAATACCTGACGTGTGCTCTGGTTGATCAACAATCCATTCCTTCGGTACAGCTAGATAGTAGTGATTGCCATTACAAACTCCAACCAGCATTTCTGTGTCAGCTTTGGAATACTTTGATTGCGGGTAAAACTCACAGTAACCGGGTATGTAAAGTGCGAGGGAACTTCCAATCAGCAAACTGAATGCCTCCATCTCAGGGGATTCTGCAAACACTTGGTTTTGCCCATTTCTTATAAGGGAAGAGTGAAGAGCTAAAGACTGCGCCGAATTGACCCATGCAGTATCCAGCATCCCAACAGGCCGAGCCTGAATTGCAGCTGTCACTTCGCCATTCCTTCCGCTATTTTCCAGGGGGCTACGCGACCAATCCAACATACTTTGGCCTATAAGAATTTTTAAGGTGGTATTGCCCTTTTGACTAATCTGGCGTTCTTGTTCCTCTGCTATGGCACTCCGCATCGCATTGATTTCTTCAGCTGGAACTTGTTCATCTATGATCTTTTTAGAAAGACCATAAACACGTTTCCTCGCAGTGTGAATCTGCTTCCACCTGCACATGAGCTCGTATCCGCAATCCCCATCGGGTCGCATGCTTTTGATAATATATTTATTACGCAAGAATCGCATGAGAGATTCCTCGTCTTGGGCTTGTTTTGCAGCAGCCCTCATGCTGCTGACGAAAGATAATGGAACTTCACTCTTACTTGAGCTTACTTTAAGATATAAACAAGAAAATGACACATTGGTTAGACAAAGACTGCATTAAAACAACTTACGTTATGCTAGAATTTTTTTGTACGTGTTATGAGTCGTCACCTTTGTTTTTTTGGATGTCGTACTTGGCGCAGGTGCTGTAGTTGAGGGTGTTGAGGGTGTTGGCTGCGTATCAGATGGCGTTTGTTGTTGCTGTTGGAAGGCTGAAGGATGGGACGAAGGAAGAGTCTCACCCACACTTTGCCCTCCTGATGTCACGGTATTGGCAAGATTCGATCGAGGCTTTGTCTCCGGTTTGGCCTTAGGGGGAGAGCGTACGGGAGTGTGATTTCTAGGTTTTGGTACTGGAGGAGTGCGAAAAGGAAACTTTGTTCTTGGTTTGGGCACAGGTGGAGTCTGTGCGTTTGGCATAGATGAAGACTGACTATGGGAACTCGCACATGCTGATCCATTACCACAAGGTAGTCTGTACGGTTTGATATGCTTGATAGACACCTGTTTTGCCAGCTTCTTTCCGGACCCATTTTCCAGTCGGCAGTTACCTTTATCGGCATTTATGTAGGCAATTTTGTATGGTCCAAGCCATTGGTCTTCGTATTTGTACCCTGCCTTTGTCATCTGAAGCATATTTCTTTGGAGGACAACATCGCCAACTTTAAAAGGAAAAACTGGCTGCCCCCTCCTCCTCTTGAACTGCTGTTTTTGTTTTTCTTGTGCCTGCTTGATGTTTTCGTAAACGCGCGGAAAAAGAGTGTCCCTTAACCTTGACATCTCTTCAAGGCGTTCTTTTATCGTCTCTTCACTGCTGAGATCTTGCATGACTTGCGATAAGGTTTCCGAGTCTGTGATGGGTTGCTCAAGTTTCTCAACCTCAAATGGAAGCCTAGGGTTTCTTCCAAACATCAAAAAGAAGGGACTATATTTCGTAGTGGTTGACTCATTGGTATTTATGGTGAACAAAGTCCCTTCTACGTAGTCATCCCACGTCTCCTCGTTCTCCTCCATGATTTTTGCAAGAGTTCTGAGATACACGGAAGAGTAGAGAGTGAGTGCTTGAAATGTTAGATGGCATTTTTAAGAATGTTTTTAGATTAATTGGATAACGTTTCTATAATGAACATGATAAAACTTACGCTTCTCCCTTAACACACGTCCGTAGTTTTTTAAATTTTCACCGCTTCTTTGATAGATATATTAAGTACTCTGGGTTTGTGAACTTTTTTTCATTAACTCCTTCCCCGCCCACGGCATACTAGTAATTGCAAACAGGACGCGTCCTTTTTTTCAATGCAAGTTTCTTTTGCAACGGCCAATGTTTGCCTTTTTTTGCACTCATTTAAGTACCTTTGAATCTAGTCTCCTTCCCAGCCGTTATTAGGGTAGTCACGCACAGATCCTCCCCACTAACGGCTGCTCACTCGAGCTCTGCATTCCTTTCCGCAAATTGACCAATAAGGAGCAGGCTTCCATTTTCTGGAAACCTGGTCTTTGGCGGCAAATCTAACGAGAAATATGATTAGCGGGCTGCTAACAAGTACATGCATGTTATTGGTTCTCAGTGACAAAGGAAAAGGAATGCAGAGCTCGAGTGAGCAGCCGTTAGTGGGGAGGATCGTTGCGTGAGGACCCTAATATCGGCTGCGAAGGAGACTACTTTGAATCATGATGTTCAATTTTTTCTTCATCCCACATGCTTAATAATAAGGATGACAAAGAAGATCACCTTTTAATAGACTGGTTAGACCTTTCATCTTGACCATTCGCTTCCGGATGGTAGGGCGAAGTGATGCGTTGCTCCACACCAAACGTTGAAAATAACCTATCTGACACCTAAAAGAATAAGAGAAAAATGGTCTTCCAAGTCGCATAAGTTATCTGCAAAAGGAAGTTTTATGTTCACAGGGACATTAAAATAATCAACGTAAAAAACAGTTACTAGAGCTAGTGCTCCCCTACCCCCACCCGTGGAAATTCAGTTTCATGCGTTTCACTAGTCTTAAACACAGTTAGGACACCACAGAAAATGTACACCTTACTCCTCTTACGCCACTGATTTACCTGATTCTCAAACTCACGTCCTTGATCGGAAATAACATGTACAGGAGCCCCATGTCTGCAGAAGGTGGAGAAGAGAGCTTTTGCTACGCTAGGTGCACTTTTATCGAGTAACGGGACGGCCTCCACGTACTTCGTAAAATAATCTGTTTGTGTCAACAGGTATTTGTTCCCTTTATTGGAAGTGGTTGGGGCTTCAATTAGATCAATTCCGATAAGATACCAGGGCTTAGGGACAACCTTCACGGGGTGAAGAACATCAAAGGTTGTCGTCTGGGGTGAATTACGCTGGCACCTGTCGCAACATTTTATCTAAGAACAAATGCCAATAAAAAAAGTTTCAGACATTTCATAAATTTTGTATGCTTGTATTCTGTATTTATTTCATTAATTTACTTACACTCTTCAAACATTTTTGTGGGGAGGGTGGTGATATAGGAAGGGGATAGCTTTGACGCATGAAGTGTTAGGCTGCTTGGCACATTTAACAAGTACTTTGTATTTGTGATTTATCACAGTTTTTTTATCGATTTACCTATTGACATGTTTGCGTCTTTTAAAGGCACCAATATCTGTATAGAAATAATTGCTAAACTCTCCCCCTCCTCGTTCCTTAATGGTCCGTCCATTAGCCCACCTGAGAGGAAATGGCGTGAGAGGCAGATTGTTACATGGGCAGGTTATGGGTCAACCGCTTGTCTTGAATTACCGAGAAACCCTAAAGCAAAAGCTTTACCCGAAAACGTCTTTATTTGCAGACAGATTTATTACGGGGCTGTCTTTTTAAGCTTGCAAGTGTAATGGCTTGAATTAAATATATGCCGACAACTAAATGCAGATGTAAACAAGAAACATGCATGGCGTTGAACATCAAACCTTCTTACCATTTCAACTGTATCCTTGTAATAATCTGGCCAGTAGTAGCGCTGCTTTATCTTTCGGATGGTATTGTCTCTGCCTGCATGGCCAGAAAAATCAGCTGAGTGGCATTCCTCAAAAACCCTCAATTTCTCGCTTTCTGTTATCACCAGTCGCTTCAATGTCGAGCCGTCTCTTCTTTTATCAATATAGAACAAGCAATCTGTTTGATCATCGCGAATTTTCGCAAAATAAGCTTTTCTTTCTTCGAAAGCCCTGTCCGATATTTCTGGCTTTTGACGTATTCCAAAATATTTGTATATTTTGTAGAATCCATCTTCACAACATTTTCCGTATTTCCCGCGAAAATCCACTCAAATCACGCTTCGCATCAATGATTTAGACACGTGGAGAAAGGCCTCATAGTGGGGGTGGGGAGGAGGGAGGTTGGAGTGGAGGCAACGTGATTCATGTCCCGTTTGGGTATCCCTTACATTTGATCATTTGTAGTCCTACTTCTAGTCCTTACATTTTATCATTTCTAGTCCTTTCCTGAATGGAATGACCTTCGTCTTCGTAAGTTTAATTTGCCTTTCAGTGGTCGGTTCGATATGAAAGAAACATATTGGAAAGGATACCCATATAAATAGGGATTTGAGAATCCCTTATATCATGTTTAGCAGTTCGATCTAGACCTTTCCTCAATGGATTGCCTTTCGTCTTTGTAATTTTAATTCCCTTTTTTCTCGATTTGGCTACCCTGATTTAAGAAACAATCGCAAACAAACACTCTGGAAGGGGGTACTCAAATCACTAGGGATTTTGGTATCCCTCATATTTTATGTTATATTATATTTTATGAAGTATTTCTAGCCCTTTGTCGATTCGAATGACTTTCGTTTTTGTAAGTTAGCTTTGCTTTTTCATATGCAGTTGATTTGGCTACGCTGAATTAAATAAACAATCACAAACAAACACTGTGGAAGGGGGGTACCCAAATCACTAGTCATTTGGGTATCCCTTAATTTTTCGTATTTCTTGTAGTAATTTCCCCCTTCAAGCACTTTCGTGGTGGAAAGTTTGCTTTGTCTTTTCATCTGCCATCGAATTTGGCTACCTGAATTAAAGAAACCATAAGCAAGAAACATATTTGAAGGTGGTACCCATATCACTAGGGATTTGGGTATCCCTCATATTTTATATTATATTATATTTTATAAAGTGTTTCTAGCCCTCTGCTAATTCGAATGACTTTCGTTTTTGTAAGTTAGCTTTGTTTTTTCATATGCGGCCGATTTGGCTACGCTGAATTAAAGAAACAATCACAAACAAACACTGTGGAAGGGGGGTACCCAAATCACTAGGGATTTGGGTATCCCTTAATTTTTCGTATTTCTTGTAGTAATTTCCCCCTTCAAGGCCTTTCGTGGTGAAAAGTTTGCTTTGTCTTTTCATCTGCCGTCGAATTTGGCTACTTGAATTGAAGCAACGATAACAATCAAACACATCTGAAGGGGGTACTCAAATCACTAGGGATTTGGGTATCCCGTAAATTTTATCATTTCGATATAGTCCTTCCCTTGCCTTTTTATCGTTCGAGTTAGGTACCCTGAATTAAAAAAACAAGAACAAGCAAGTGCATGGCAAAGGGAATTAACAGGAAGGATAGTAAAGGAAAGAGCGGTAAATAAACAAGTCTTAGACAAGGATACAAAGAGGTCAGTCACAGCTTGAGACCAGTGTGCATATTGCGTGACGGCCGTATGTCAGTGTGCTCCCTCGCATATTGATTCAATTCAATCGCCGAAATATCCGAGGTTTAGAGCGCTCCTCTGTTGTTTTAAAGAACGTGCATTTCAAGGGTTATCGATAGGCACCAAGCGCTTGTTCCTTCAAGGAACTTTGGCGCGTGAATCCGGTTTGGTTTGTAGTTATAACTGCACACTCGGATAACAGACAGTCTGTTATAAATTGCGACCATTTTCACCGACGTAATGTGTTTATATGAAGATTAAGAGAGCTTTCATCTGTTGAGACAAAGCTTCGCAAGAATATAAATGGTTTTTGAGCCGAATTCGGGGTGTTTCCAATTGCCCCAGTCTGCTGTATTTCACGCTTCCAGTGTTTTGGGTATCCCTACTGGGGATACCTAAAACACTAGGGATTTGGGTTCGGGGGTACCCAAAACACGGGGATACCCAAATCACTGTGACATCGCCTTTATGTCCAAATTTGGAACCAGACATGTGCATGTGACTTGCTTCAGGTGTTCCCAGGGCCAAGAGAGGACCCTGGAAACGAGGTTGTCCTCTCACTTGTTCTTTTGATGTTCGTCTTGAAGTCCACAATGAAAACGAATGAATTTGCCAGTCTGTTTTTTTTTTCTGTGAATGTAGCGTCTTCTTTTTTATTCTTGTTGGTTTGAAAAGGAGTTGGGAACGTACGGAGATCATCCGCTGTCGATGCAATGAACTTTCTTACCTTCACGTTCACTGCCCTTGCAGTTCCTGTAAGGGTAAACCCGTCTCGTCTTCCGTTGAGTACAGACACTGGCAACAACAAGCAGCCATAGATACAGAGTTGGACGACTCAACTTTAAGCTTAAATCAGTAAGTTTGCTATGAACACCTCTGTAATCCTTGTGGATTTTGCTAGAATTGATTGCTAGATGTTAGAGAGGTAAACTGTTCAAAGACATCATAGATCTTTAGATGTCATACATGTAGGTGACTAATCAGGCATCTCGCCTACTTTTTAGCTTGATTCCTCAAGCTTGATGGTTATATATTATAAAACTGCTGACAACACACAAGTTTAGGTCTATGGAGATTTAAAGGATTATGAGAAATCATCATTGTTTACATGCCTTTCAGCAAATAAATGTAATTTCCTGCCCTGCTTTATCATGTAGTCCTGTTCTAAAAGGTTTGCATGCATGTGTCTATGCGACATGTTGAACATTGAAGCTAATCTGATATGATGAATCAAACTTTCTTTTTCTATGTACTCTCCCAGTTTTTTTCTATTTTGGGACTGCTGATAATCTAGCTTGCAGAGGAAAGTTGTTTACCCTACTGAGCAAGATCTAAAATTTGGAAAAACGGAAAAATATCCATCTCTGAAATCACATAAATAAACTGCACAAAGCAATCTGCCAAATGATCAATTCAATTATTTAATTAAATTTGAATTAAACCTACAGAATAGAGGCCAATTCTTTCAATGAGGGTAATGTGGACCATGAAACCGAGGACAATTTTGATGACGATCCTGCCACTACGACTCATAGTAGCAGCAGTTTGTTTGGCTCAAACACTGACGAGAATTGTTTAACAGCAGCAGCCCAGCAGCCAGAAGAAGAAAGTTCAGATGATTTCGAATTAAAGAAAGAAATTGTAATTGCCATATGCAGAGCGCTCATGATTGTCAATCAGATGCAAGGTTCAATAAATGATATTGAGGATGTGTTACGTTTTTCTAAGGACATGTTTTGTCGTAATGATCAAAGCCTTAAATCGCTCTGGCCAAAGAATTGGAGAGATACTGAAAAGCTGCTCAAGGAGTTTGGTTACAAGGGACCAAGAGAATTGGCAATATGTCTTGATGAAAGTCACCCAGGTCAATATGATGTTATGGGCCCTAATGCTAAATGCAGACATTGTGGAAAAAGTGGAACAATCAAGTATTATTACCTTGGACTTTCAGACAAGATCAAGACATGGTTTTCAGATGTTCGCATGTGTGAGAAAATGCTAGCTCACTGGAGAAATAAAGAGGCATGGATCAGTGGAACAGGTGCAAATTTGGAATTAAAGGAAGTGTGGGATCGGAGCCGCTTTAACGAGCTGTCATGGTTCTGGAACCCAAATTCCCAATGGATGCTGCCTTACAAATGTAAATATTGTGGCAATGTTATTAGTGTGGAGGAAGTTAAAGCTTTTGCTGAACAAGATGGAGTGTACTCGGTAGCGTGTGAAGAATGTGGAGACCAAACCAATCATCTATCAGGATTTGCTAGAGGGGAGCCTCGAAATATTGCCCTCATTGGTCATTGGGATGGCTGGCAGCCATTTGGTTCCCCTGGTCAACACAGCTGTGGTGAGTGAAGTGAAATAAAAGTCTAAAGTTGATTACACTTTCATTTGTTTTTTTATTTAACAATCTGGGGGCAAATTTTCATTATTGTTTTCAACCTTGAAATGTCTTTCTCCATGCTCTCTTTAAGTTCAAACTTTGCTACATATGTAGATTTAATTGCAGTGGCTGGTATTTAAGTCAAATAGTTGTCATTAGTCTTCTGAAATAAGTTTACATTTGCAATAAACTTGTGGAGACTGTTCAATTACTGCCTTGAACTGTCTTGACAGGAGCCATCGAGATTTCCATAGGAAACATGTGCAAAGAAGACCGTAGTGCAGCTGAGGAGGTTTATGTCGTTGGCTTTGTACCAAGTTACCCTGTTGCCAAAAAAGACGCCAGTTGCCCTGGATCCATTCCTAGAACCTTTAATCTCAGAGATTGAGGACATTTTTATTGAAGGTATTGTAACCTGAATTGTTTTTATTACGATTTGAATTAACTGAAATACTTGTGTGAACAACCTACATACAAAACATGGATTTTGTAATAATCATAATAATATTGTAAATAAAAAGGTTTTTGGTTCAAACCTCCCTGTCATGTGAAATTAATTCTTCGTAACGCCCCTTGGATCAAAAACTCGAAAACTTGGCGCTTTTGGTTCATATTTTCCGACATACTGTTCATAAACTTGACTAGAAAGAAATGTATTTCAGTCTCAGAATTTACATCTGTGAAACACAGAATGTGTAAAATCTGTAGCACTTGAAGGTAGACTGATTTTTCGTTGCTCTCTCGCTTGAGATGAAGTACTTCAGCCGGTTGTTGTTGTTTTGAGCTAAAGGTCATCGGGTTTCATCTCGCGTTGGTTTTCACAGCCTCTCTTTCCAAAGTAGAGAATGAATTTGCAAAACTTTGTGGAGCATTCAGGCCAAGCTGATGGCATAGAAGACTTCAAGGTCTTCGCCAGAAATTGGACGCTGGTCTTTTGTGAAAGAAATCAATTCCTGTCGCGCAAGATCTTTCAGTGATGGATTCGTTTGCCGGTTTGAATACTTATCCCAAATAATGGCAAACGGCTTTCTTTAAAGGGAACCGGAAAAAAAAATCTGTCCAGCCCGGAACGAATTGGCTTTCACAGTGTTGCGACTGTATGGTTTTCCTTCCACTGAATTTTCTGGCTTCTGCGTAAAAAAGGTTTAAACATGGTTGACAATTTTGCCGGCTCCATGATTTCAAGTGCGACTGGAATTTTTCTCTCCTTCCTCCACGCTAAAGTCGGATGTGAACAGTTGGTTTATTTTATAGTTAGTTATTACATTGTATAAATTCTTTATTTTGTAATATAAAATGAATCGGTTTAAATTTACGTAGGACTAAATATTAAAAGTCTACTCGTGACTCTATCCACCTTCAAAGACTTTGACAGTGTATTTTGGTGACTTTTATGTACTTTCCTGAACAGCACTTGCCATCAGCTTTTTAATGTCACCATCACTAGACTCGGTAACACTAGTTTGGTTTCCTTCCATATTAAATAAAAGAAAAGAAAAGTTGAAATTCTTGTGCTGACTATGTTTCTCTTCGACGGAAAAAATCGAAGGACAAATATCGACTCGGGCGGGGGTTATTGCGTGATAACTGTCCAGAGATTTATACCATGTGACGTAAAATAGCCAATAAAATCAATCGAAAATTAATGGGTGGGTTATAATGTATGATATACTGTATGCTTATGATTGACTTCAGGCTACAATGTGGAATATGTTGGTGACTTTCCTGGTCTCTCAGCTGGTGACATTGTGGTTCGTGTTTTGCTTTTACTTTAGACGGGAGACTATCCTGCCCAGTGTGAAGTTGGGAAGTTTATTAAATGTGGAAAGCAAGCTTGTAGAAGAGATAAAGTTACAGGTGACAAACAGATATCAAGTACTTCACTTAAGCACTTCAATGTCTTAGTCTTGAAAAATATGCAAACTCTTGCTAGACATAAACAGTCTTTTACATGTACATACTCCCTTGAGGACAGGAGAACCATTCATTCTTTTTCATCTGTAATTACAATAAAAATATAATGAGTGAAAGAATATCAATAGCCGCTCTACAAGGTATAGTTGCTAATACACGTAACATCCAAAGCCTAATTCTCATTCCCCACCCATTACTGTGAATCAACAATACATGAATCAAATACCAGTCAGGTTAATACCTATTTGGCAAATTCAATCTATAGGAACTATTGATCCAAATGGTACCCATTACTATTATGGACAAAATCATTATCATGCAAGATTCCCTTGGGAGGAGCGAAAGCTTGAAGTTGAAATCAGAAAAATGAAAGAGGTTGCTGATGAACATCGCCCTACAGTTCGTGAAAAAATGAGCAGAGAGTGTGGGTATACTGGGCTGAGCATATTGCATCGACTTCACAAGCTTTATGGATTTGATGTGATTAAAGATACAGTTATTGATGTCATGCACAATATCCCATTGAACATTGTGGGTCGTTATCTCAAAGACTTGCTTGCTGATGAAAATTTTGACAAAAAAACAGCAGATCAAAGACTTACAAAGTTTCCCTGGACGGCAGGTAAGCTACAATAGCAATATATCATCATCATGTAGATTACTTTATGGCACCACCCTTAATATCCTTATACTGTAATGAGTAAGAGGCAATTCAATTTATCTTGACTATTAGATTCAAATAATTTGACTGAGGAAAATTTCAGCCTACAAATTATTGGAAATCCTAAATTACAATTTGGTCATGCAGAAGCTGAACAACTTAACTGAGTATTTTGCAGATTTCACTGGCATAAAAAAATTAGCTGTATATCTGAATGAATTGCAGTTTATTAGCCTACCTTTTCTTTAATCAGAGCTAAAAGATGGCAGAGTTCCCCATGGGTTATGTAATCGACTTGGTTACTGGAAGACTGAGGAGTATGTAAAGTTCTCTTACCCTGCCTCCGAGATAATTTTGGCAGGCTTGGTAGAGCCTATGTACTACCATTTGTGGCAGCTCCTTGCAAGGATGACAGAGCTTATTTTCAACCATCGCATGTGGACTCGTGATGAATTGAGCTTGTTTAACAACTTGGCAAATCGTTTCATCATCCTCAACGAGGAAGAGCTGGGATTGCTGGCTTGTAGGATTACTGTGCATAATCTAATGCACATTTCTCAGGATGCCTATCGCTTTTCTCCTCCTGATAATTTCTGGTGCTTCAGCTTTGAACGTGCTGTTAAGCGCTATGTAAGCATCTCTAACAATTTTAAGAACAAAGAATGTTCTTTTGCAAAACGTGAATCCTACCGGGAGCAGCTCAAACTTGTGAATGCTACCATAGTGAAACCTCAAGAAAACCCCTGTTACACAATTGATCTTCGAAAGGTAAAGTAAAACGTTGATGTCATTGTACAATTTTCTATTACCAGAAATGGAATGGGTAATTGCCTTAAATGATAATAAACAATGGACTGGGTACAAATACTAAAAAAAAACTAACCCTAACACCTGAAAGACCATCTAAAAGTAAGTTTACTTAACTGATTTTTTTTAGTTCAGACATTGGTAGATATGGTACACTTCTGAAAAGCTGCCATTGGAGAGCTTTAAATGGTTTGGAGCGACATGTTACAAAGCTTTCTTATTTGAGTGATTTTCAATATCAGTTTCCTGTGGACTGTTGAAGTGCTCAAATACAGTGTATTACAATATCACATTTACACTGTTAAAATTGGATCTTTGAATTTTGTAAAGTTTATATTGAACACCAGTGCCATTAATATTTTCATTGAATCCTCTTTTTGTGTGTATGGGTGTGTGTAAGAAGTTTAAGCCTGATACAAACTTCCAGTATCAGGACTTTTAAACTTGTCGATATTCAATTCAGGAAGTGGTGGACTTGTAAATTTGATAATTGATCATTATCTTTTTTTTCCAGATGTGTGCAAAATCTTTGGAAGCTGCTCAGCACATTGCAGAACTTATCTCTGGTGTTGATCCAGAAATTGTTCGTAACTTCAGGGAGGGGGTCTTGGTTGGGGAAATGCAATCCAATGAAAAGCAGCTATCACAAGAAGATATGGATTTGATTAAAACGTCAGCCACAACTGCCTTGCCTTCTGATTTACCAGAGTTGGCCTTTTCTTTCCGGAGTTTGTGGAAACCAGTCTATACATCAAAAGGCATGCTTTATAGAAAGGGAGAACATGTTCTTTTGCTGGATGATGGTATTGAGAATGTGTGTAAGGTGGATGACTTCTTTTGCATTGAAGTAACAGATGGAAAGTTTCAAAAGTTTGTTAAAGCCATCAAATACTCTAATTAATGCACTGGATGAAGATGGAACTCCTTCTTCCGACCCTTACAGTGGAGGCATGATTATTGACACCACAGACATACAAGTTTTGATTGCTCCACTGACAGCTA
>OZ026596.1:40527342-40534842 GCA_964020085.1 Micromussa lordhowensis | reverse complement strand
CTGTTAACCATAGGGGAGACGATTTTCGGCAAGACTACTCAAGATTGGCGATGCTTTGCGCAACTTTCCCTGGTGTTCCTGTTGTTGCTTTGACTGCTACTGCATGCAAGGAAGATATTATAGCAATTAAGGAATCTTTAAACTTAAAAAATCCTCTGGAAATCATAGGCAATCCAAACAGGCCTAACATTATGTATAAAAAATTATTCCGCAAGGGTGATGATGTTGACTTCTATGAAGAACTTTTGAAGCCTATGACAAATGATATCAAGCAATGCAAAGTAGCATATCCTTTAACCATACTGTACCTGCCTTTGAAATGGTGTGGGTTTGCCTATAAATATTTTGAAAATCAACTGGGTGATCTGCAGTACTACCCTTCAGGTGCTGATCCTTTGCCAGAAAATAGAATTTTTGCTCAATACCATGCACCCCAGACAAATGCTATGAAGGATCAAATCCTCAAAGAACTGGCTTCCCCCGAGTCAAAAGTGCAAGTTATCTTTGCTACTGTTGCGATGGGGATGGGAGTTGATATTCCATCAATACGGCATGTCATCCATGTGGGACCACCACGCACAATAAGAGAATACTTTCAAGAAACAGGACGGGCAGGACGGGATGGATGTTTGTCAACTGCTACCCTTTATTACAACAATCGTGATATAGCGAAGAACCGGCAAGGCATGAGCGAGGACGTAAGGACTTTCTGCCGACTGGAAAATGCCTGCCTGAGAGAGTTTCTGCTGAAGTGTTTGGACAGAAGTGAAGTGGATTTCAGAACTGTAGGTCACCTTTGTTGTTCCTATTGTACATCTAGCTGTACTTGTCAAGATTGCCTTAAGGAAATGCAGTGAATAATATTTCAAAATTTCCAGGTTTACCTCCGGTGAAATCTGATAGCAAGACTTGATTCTTTGAAATGGTATTTTGCAAGAAAATAGACTGCAGGGAACGAACCCTGGGAACAGGGTTGTACTGCTGTATGCTTTAAATGCACTTTCAACTTTTAGTTTATTTAAAAATAAACACCATTACGTAAGTGCACATACTGAATTTTTTTTAGAGATACATAAAAAGTTCTGAAATGTGTATGAAAATGATGTGCAACATTCCATCAACATTTTTTAATACAATAAACTTAAGGTGACAATGAAAAGAATGCAAATTGTTTCGTGGAAAGAAATCTTGTTTCTTAGTTCTCTGTAGCTTATAGAGGTCAAATTTAATCCTCATCATCATAAATGAAGGGAGCATCCATAAGAAGATTTTTCTTGTGTCTTGATAGCCACTTTGCCAGTTCAGTTTCGTCAAGAGTGGCCAAAGGTTCCGAGCTTATGTCCTGAAATGACTCATGCTTTCGATTTGGTACTGTCCCAAATGGTTTAAGGGTTCTTAAATCAGCTAGTATTTTCTTTTCATCTGAAACGGAGGACTGGTGGCTGTGAGCAGATGCATGAACAACTCTGTTGACCTGCTGATCATAGTTCTCAACAATCTGTCTTTCCCCTCCTGATGCCCTACTTGAGCGATCAATTGCTTTGTTTGTTTTGTTGGCCCCCATAAGTTTAATCTGCTTCTTTAGGTCTTTATTGCGATTCTCCTGGAGGAGGTCAATCTCAATGTTTCTTCCGGGGCCACCTGTCCAATTAGCTGTAGAAGCCCATGCACAGTTATGTGCCTCAGCATCAGTGAGAAACACCTCATTTTGGACAATGCTTATAAGCATTTCAATTGCATACGCATTGAAACCAGGGAATGATTTGAAATGTTGTACCAACACTTTATGCAAAGTTGCAAGCCTTTCACCATTTCCTTCTCTGACAGCATCCTTAAAGTCAAGGAGAAGGAAGAAATACTTCAGGATACAAATTGAGTAATTGAAGACAAAATCTTCATCATTGCTGAGATCATGTTCAACAGGATCTTGGGTGGGTTGTAGAAGGAATTGATCCATGAATTTGTCTAACACAGAATGATAATAGACCTGCTTGTTGTTTCCCACTTCTAGTATATAGTAGGGTGGCCTGTTCTTAGTTGGCTGACCATTTTGGTCAACCATGTCGAAAAACTTTATCAGTGCTTCAATAGCAAAGCACCTGCCAAGGCTAAGAAACAACTGCTCGCAGTCCTCATAATGTTTTACATCTTGAGTGACATTTCTTCTCTGAAGCTTTTCACGGAAGTACCGCACAGTGCCCATTTCTCTACCAGAATTTTTGTAAAGCCTCTTGAAAACAAGCTGAAAATAGAACACATTTGTTCTCACACATACAGTGCCTAAAATACATTGTAGGTAAACCAATTAAAATACAAGTGACGGATTCTACTGCTCTCTTCTTTTATTATCATGCGGGACTGGTCAAAAAGTATAAGAGGAGGGGGTAGGCTGGAGCAGAGAGGGGGTGGGTCATCAGTTTTTTAGCCCCTGGTAAGGGGTGGGTCCTTCGAAATTCAGCTTTCCATGTGGGTGGGTCATCCTGTTTTATAACTTAAGCAGGAATAGACCATTTTACAGGTGTCTTCTTAGAGACTTAGCCTTTGAATGGCAACGAGGCTGGAGGTGATCTTGTTTTGATACATACCTTACTGCTTTTGTTGTCTTGATCAAGTTGTTCTTGTGCTAACTAGCTGGCATTTACATGAGAAAAGCAGAGAGGTCTGTATCAAAGCAAGGTCACCTCCAGCCTTGCTTGCATTCATGGCCAGGTAACTAAGCACTCAACTATAAAATGGCTTATTGGCAGACATTTGACACATTAACAGCAGAAGTAGCTCCTTCTACTACATTATTTTTTGGGAGGATCACTGTTCCACAGGTAGCAACGCTAAAAGGCCAAGTGTGAAAGTTTTACATTCAACCTTTTTTTTAAGTTATGAACACGACCTAAAGTTGCAAAAGTAATGGAATGATATGGTTTTGTATTAATTTGTTAAGAAAAAAAAATGTAAAACGTAAACAATATCACAATTCCCCCCCCCCCCCTTGTACTTTTCGACCAGTCCTTTAGTATTGTTATTATTATTATTCTTGTTGTTATTCATTATTTTTATGATGGTTTTCTCCACTGAGCCTTAAAACAGGAATGATTAACAGTAGTGCATTGACTTTAGGGTTGTAATAATTGGATAACTAAATGCAAGGCTAAGGGAATAAAACATAAGAAATCAAATGGAGGTTTAGGAATGGAAAATGCATTTCTTTTGTTTCATTCCCCTTAACCCGATGGCCAAGTATGAATTTCAATATTTCCAAACAGGTCTATATTCAATATTGTGCTCACCTTGAGAAAGCTGCGTTTAGTATGCCAATCCACAATCCTGAATGGGTACAGGTGGTCAAGCCTGTCTTGTGGGGTGTGGCTCCCAGCTCTTAAATCTTTTGCACCAGCTAATCTCACTCTGGTGAGCTGGTCACCAAAGCAGGGTATTCGAACCCTTCCCAATGCATCATCAGCTGCTGTTACTGGTGGCACATGTGATAAGGGCTGATCTGGTCTTGAGGGTGCAGCAATTGGTGGAGCAGGTGGGACATGACCTTCTTCAGGAGGAGCACACAAGCCAGCTCTGGAATACATTTCTCTGACCCAGGCCTCGAGTTGATCTAAGACATCAACTAGGTCAGAATATTTTTTTTCATCCTTTAAGAGAACTGGGAGGGTAACCACCACTGACTTGATATTCATTTCGTGTTGATACTGGCAGGGTGTCTGAGATGGCAGAATCTCCTTGAAGAAATCAAAGGCTGGAAACCACTCGCACAGTATTCTTCCAAGAAAGATTTTGTAGCGCTCTCGAGTGCATCTTTTTTCCTCATCAGTTAGCATTAGTAAATCGTTCAAATTACAATCAGCCAGATTTTTCTTGGGTTTGTCATCTGGTAAGTGGTCTGAAGATACACGATTGAATACTACACTTGTGGCCACAGCATGTACACTTTTATTCTGGTTGTCAGAGCGCATGTCATGCACCCTAACATCCCAATCGATGTTATCGAGAACAAGCACAAATTTTTTACCCTGCTTTAATAATTCAACTGCACGATCAAGGAAATGATCCCCTATTTCCTCTTGAATTGTATACTTCATTGTTTTTGATAGACAAAAACCATATTTGTGGAGTCGATCTACCAGCTGAAAAAAAGAAAGAATGAAAAAGTTGAATGTCAAGCTTTAGAAGTGTATTATGTTGTGGCTCATATTCAACCTTGGTTTGATTTGGAGTGTGGCAACTTTGTAAGGAACGAGGTTGAGCTATACCATTGAAATTAACAACAAATAGAAAAACTAACAGATGAGTTTGACCCAGATTTGTGTCAAACTAAAATTCATATTGCCAAAGAATTGAAAGAAAGAAGATTTTCGGATAAACGCAGACTACAATATTAATAATTATTAAGGTGGCCGAACACAGTTTTCGTGCGCGCTTTTGCTGATGCAATTCAGCACGTGCACAAGGATTTCAAAAAACAAACAAGCCGTCAATAGAGCGACCATTTTATTTACTCAACACTCGCACTATCTGTGTTATTTTTCTCTATAATTGAAAGCAGTGTATTGATGGCTTTAGTGTTTCATTACAAAGATACGTTAGAAAAGGTAACGATGCAAAGAACCCAGCAATTTTTCAGCTTTTGTTTGTTACCGAAGGAACCCAGTTAAATGCAGCGCATGTGTAGTAAGTCGAAAAAATTGCGATTGAGTGAAAAATTGACTTTCGGAGATACGCCTATTTCTCGAGAACCACTCATTAGAATTTCACGAAATTTAGAGCGAAAATACTTTAGGAAATAAGTCACTGGAGGATTCAAAAAAATTAAAATTTAACAAAGGAAATTCAAGATATGCCAGTGAACCTTCAACGAGGGATAATTAAAGATCTGTTTGTTAAATTATTATTAAAATAGCGCTAACATCTGAGTATCGTTACAAGCTTGTTGCATGCAAATTATAAAGAAAATCTAATGACTAGATTTTCTGCAAATAAACAAAACCGATTTTAAACGCCTGTTTATAATTAATCATGTTGCCATGGCAACGACACATACAACAGTTTAATTATCAAAAAGTTGAAGTTTGTGTTGTTAACTTGCTTGCTGCCATTTTTGGCGACCAAAGGATCAAGGGTTTTAGAAGCAAAGGTAAATGAAACAGAGGTAACAAAAACTGTGTTCAGCCACCTTAAACTACACCCCAAATTCTTCTGAAATAAATTATTTCAATTATTTTTTAATAGATTTGGTACCGAACCATTCTCTGATTTGTCTTATTATATGGCAATGCAACACTCACAAATAATTAAAATTACCTCTTGGTTTGCATCACCCTCTGTAAGCAGTACGGTATTCACTCGCTGTATTCGACTCAATTCGTGACATCTCTGGAAAACGATCAACCCGTATACAAGCGCCAGTGGAGCTGTTCTCTTTTCTGGATTTTGGTCTAACTGGATCATCTTGGACAGAAATGTGAACACAGTCGGACAAAGTGTTTGGATTTCTTTAATGATCTCCGAAAAATTTAGCGTGCTTAAGCCAAGGTATCCCCTTGCTCTAAGAACCGAGTTCGTCCCTCGTCTTGTCACTTCCACCAACTCTCTCTCAACTTGGTTCAAAAGACTCGACAGCGTCTCGGTTCCATAGTCTGTCTCGCTGCTTTTTGTCTAGAAGGGAAAAGGTAAAGGTCAATTTAAAAAATAGCACTGGCACCCGTAGGTTTAATTGTTATTAAGATGATTTCCGCACAACATTCGAGCGATAATTGCAAAAATTAAGTTACCAAAAAAACCTCATAGCATAGTAATATTTTGAATAAAGGTAAGAAGATCTTATCGAGATTTAAGCTCTCGAGCTGACCCCGCTAGAGAAAATTGAACTTGAAGTTATACATATTTCAATTAAAACGAACGTTTCGCGATAGTTGAAAACACAATAACACACACATGAAGCATTCTTACGAGGTTTGACTTAAAATTTTCTCGAGAATGCTTGGGGATTTCATCGCGGGGTCACCTAGCGAAATGAACTACAGTGTGAGGGTTTAAATAGTATTAAAAAAGTTAATGTGCTGTGAGTAGATTTTTAGTAAATACTTTTTGCACTTATTGCTCAAACTTTGAGCGGAATCCGTCTTAAATGTACACCTTTTAAGCCTTCCTTGCTAATACATACTGGTACATCAAATTATGTAAACAAAGTAAAGCGAACAAGAACACGCAATCGCCTACGCGTATTTTTTTTCTCTTCTGAAGAAAATAGGTGAGATGGGTCAAACGAACATTGTGTATATGAATTTTAATACCTGCTGTTCAACATCGTCTTCCCAAACATTTCCAACAATCGCTGAGGCATTCAAAGGTAGCTCATTCTGAAAGAAATTTGTCCAATTTAGAAATATTCTCGCAACTCTTAAGCGGCAATAGGGTATCTAAGACAATCGAGACGTGTCTATAAACAAATGGAACATAAAGTTGTTTACCTCTTTTCCTGACGAAGACTGCATTTGTGTTGGTACTGTAGCGAAATTTAGACCGCGACGGCCTTTTTTCTCAGATTTCCTTGCACTCTTGGCCAAGGTGCGTGGCACAGATGGTGATATTTCTGTACATCGCTTCACTGTTTCGAAAGAACTCTGACTTTCACTAATCACTGTTTTGAAGGAAATAAAATTTTTCAAGCGTCTTTCACATGCCCTACATAATAGATGTGGCAGCAAATTATCTTGTCTCAACGGCCGCCCATAGATGTCCTCAGCAGCGGCGAGCAGTACGCGATTTCCGTTTGCATAAATGTTCTTCGAGCAAGATACGTCTCCAACTGATTTGCAAAGCCTGCAAGAACTGACATTTGCAGTAGTGGAAGATTTACTGATCTTTTTGGGCGTCTGCTGAATATTCCCAGTTGACATAATTCGGTCCAAAGCGCTCCACGTGTAGTTTGTTTTGAATTGCGACAAGCTACGCTCACCAGTCGACTAAGTGGAGACAAATTCCCCACTTATCTGCCCCTCCCTCAAACCGTTTATTTGTAATCTGCTAAAATCTGGAAGACACGTGACCAGCCCAAACCAGGGTCTCTCTTCGGGAAGATGAGAGACCCTGGGAACGAGGTTGGGAAATATGCGCATGCAAATGCCTTCTTGTAGGCACCACCCTTGTAAAGGACTTCTTCCCTGTGCTGTTGGTAGATAGACGACACCCTCTGCATGTACTCGGCAGAAAGCGCATCTTTGTGAGCTTTTACATTCGCATGTCCTTTAATTGCATCTGAATGAAATTGAACCCCAGGTGTCTCAGCAAATTTGCTTTCTTTGTTTTGCATATTTTTTGCACCATGCTTTTTGCATAAAATGCAGTAAAGCCCTTGGCCCTCTTGATAGGAAAGCCACCAATACTGTTTGGTGAGGAAAGTATCATGACTGAAGGTCTTCTTTAAAGATTTCAGGCGGGCTTCCTCTTCCTTGGAAATCTGACAGCCCCTAGGGCAAATGTATGAATGGACAA
>OZ026596.1:40519842-40524842 GCA_964020085.1 Micromussa lordhowensis | reverse complement strand
GGACAGCCATCAAGAAACTCTATTCTACTAAGTTACCTTCTGAACAAGGTTCGGCGTTTGTGATAAATGGATCAAAGTCAACTGACAAAAGCTTCATTGGAAACAGCTTTTGCAATTATTTCAGTACCGTTGCCAGAAATCTGAAAAGCAAATCAATTTTGCTTTGTGACTTTGTCTGGAGGAAACCTGCTGAAGAATTTCTTCCCAATCAAGTTACTGAAAGTCAGTTTACTTTTAAAGCTGTGAAAGAGTTAGAAATTCTTAAAGAGCTAAAAAATCTTAAGCGGAACAAAGGGTCTGGACTGGATTATTTTACCCCAGGATTGCTCAAAGATGCTGCTCTTGTTTTAACTAAACCTTTGACATTTATCATCAATTTATCTCTTAAAACTGGAATTGTGCCTAGTGAGTGGAAAGTGGCTAAGGTGATCCCCCTCTACAAATCTGGGTCTCTGGCTGAGATTGACAATTATATACCGATCTCAATTCTCCCTACTTTGTCAAAGATTTTGGAGAAAATAGTCTACAAGCAGCTGATGGCTCATCTAGAGCGTCAGTCTGCTTTTTGAGTACCAATTTGGTTTCCGTCTGAACCGCTCAACGGAACTAGCTGTTACTTACTTCACTGATTTTATTAGAAAGGAGGCCGACAATGGTAAGGCAACAGGAGCAGTTTTCATTGACTTGTCAAAGGCATTCGATACCATCAGTCATTCCGTTCTATAAAGTAAACTGTCCCGTTACGGCGTATATGATATGGAACTACAATCGTTTACTAATTATTTATTTCTTCGTAAACAGATCGTTCAATTTAATGGTGTCGTTTCAAAACCAAGTCCAATTAACACTGGAGTTCCTCAAGGAAGTATTCTTGGGCCTCTCCTTTTTCTCATTTTTTTTAACGATGTGCATAGTCCCCTTCGTCATTGTAAGATAATTACTTGTGCCGATGATACAGTGATTTGTACATCTTCAAGTGATATCAATGTGATACAAAGCAACCTTTCCCAGGACTCAGGATAATCTCTCTAACTGGTTTCGTGATAATGAACTTATCTTTAATCCATAGAAGGGTAAATCCGAGGTGATGCTGTTTGGTACTGGAAAACGGTTAAATTTGTTCAGGGCTGTCAAGTCAAGCTATCCGTCAATGGTTCTCCCATCAACACCACTACATGTTACAAATACCTTGGCGTGCATCTGGACCTGACACTTAATTTTGAAACACATTTTCAAAAAATTTGCAAGAAGGCAGCAGGAAGAGTGAACCTCTTACGACGCATCCGTCCCAACAAATTTATCAGTCTATGATTATGCCAATGTTTACGTATTGTGGCTATAATAGTCTTGGATGGTCAGAGTCCCGCAAACACAAGATCCGCTCTATTGAGACCCGAAGCCTCGAAAAAATTACCCCAAAATGCAGTCCACAGAACTGTGATCTTCGATTTTTAACAATTGACAACTTTTTACAAAAGAGATAGTGCCGTTTTGTATTTGACTGCCTTAATGGAACTGTACGTTGTCCATTTAAAGATTATTTTGAACGATTACATCACAACGCTTTAAACACTAGAAACAATGGGAACACAGTGAAAATACCAAAGGTCAAACTTGATTTTGCACGCCGTAGTTTTTATTTTTTAGGTGCCTCGATTTTTAATTCACTGCCGTTAAGTTTAAGAAACATCAATTCTAGAATTTTATTTAGCAAAGCGTTGGACGATCATTACTTGTTATTGCTACTGTAATTTCTATTGTAGTTTTTAATGGCTTTTAACTTAGTGCATTTCCTATTTTACATAGTTCAGTAATTTCTTATTTATTACTTAATTTTTAATTTTTTAATTCTTAGTCAGCAGGACCGAAGGGTTATCCTGGGTAAATATTCCATTTATTATTATTATTATTATTATTATTGTTGTTATTATTATTATTATTATTATTATTATTATTATTATTATTATTATTATTATTATTATTATTATTATTATTATTATTATTATACGAACGATTGTAACTTTTCACCAAAGAGGGTAACACAGGGACAAAGTTTAAAGAGTTGTACGTCGTAAAATAGCGGTACATGCACTGTTTCAGTGTGCGGTTAAATCGTTCTACTACACTGGCTTTCGTGTCACCAGTCGTTGAAAAATGATGAATTTTATAATTTTTTAGTAAGTTTTGAAACGTGTTCTAAAATTCTTTTCTGTCATCTGTTTGTAACTGTATAGGTCGCCTGCCTTGCTTTAAAATCTTTTCAAAAGCCTCCGTGACGGCTTGACCTGTCTTGTTTTTAATTGGCTCCACCCATGCGTATTTGGAAAAGACATCCACGATCGTGAGGAAATACTTGTATCCTTTGTTGTACAAAATGTACTTTGAAATGTTAATCACTTCGATCAAATCTGCCCTCCACTGTTCATCCATAGTAAATACTTTAACAGGTAGTGTAGGGAATTTGCGACGTTGTGGTTTGTGGAGGGTGTAACCCAAGTCTTTTTCTAAAATTTGTTTTGCACGCTTGATTGAAATTCTATTGTCTTTTGCGAATCGAGTCACACCTCCGTAACTTCCGGGATTCTCAGGATCATGATAGCTTTCCAATAAGATTTTATCGGTCTGTTTTCTTTTCATGTTAACATCCAGATTTTAGCGGTACAATCTTCCCATGGATAGCTTCTGAACATGTAAGTATACACAGCTTTTTCAAATGCTTCAGACTGCTTGTTTAACCACAATATATAGACCACAAATCAAAACACATTTTTAGCCACGTCTGTTTGATCAAACACTTCTACAGGGTCGGAGACGCCTGAGGGAATTGGTATGCCTAACCCGTGTCTCTGATAGATACTTTGACACTTTTCCACTGGCATGGACTGCACGCCCTCGTCCAACATCATTGTAGAATGACACGTTTGTAAGACAATTCAACATTTTATTTAACTTTCTTATTAAACCGCTGACATAAACCAGCTCACTGGAAAAAAAAGGCAGAAAGCTGTTACATGTGTAGTAAACCTTTCACAGAAGAGAATTATAAAGTCGACCATGATTTGTAAGATTATACACTGTTTAACCCCTCTAATCCAAAAGCAGTTATGAAAAACCTTTGTTTCCATATATCTATCTCTTTTTTAAGCTTGAGCATGGTTTGTTCTAAGATTAAACACAGTTTTTCGTAATCTCCTCCAATGCAAATGACTGAGGGGTCTTCAATTATGTTTGCTTCCTTCAACTGTTTGGCTACCTGCCCTCCAAAGATCACAGGTTGCAGTCAGGCTTGGAGGGCTTATTTCTCTTCACTGGATAGCAAGACAGGATAGGACAGGATACAGCTATGTCTGGCCACCAGGTTAAGTGTGTCGCAGGGTTTGAACTTGAAATAGTAAGTTTAAGGGTTGTAATGAACACGGTACCACTGCTGGTCAAACAGGTACACATGCTCGTTGAATTTCATCGAAAAATGCTTCCACCCCAATCAGGTCTGCGTCGCAGCAACATGGCTTCATATAGACATACTTTATCTTCCTGTTGATAGTTTGACTGTATAAGGTGATCATCTAGCAGAAAGGGATCTACTTCTTTGCTTTCGGGTACTTGGTTGTTAAACGGCTCAACTTCAATGTTGGTCTGTGTTGTAATATTTAATTTATTTAATCAAATTTCGGAAATTACAGAAAAAAAAACGCTCAATCTGAGGTAAGCTTAAAACAGAGTACTAGACTCCTTAAAAATAAGCCACCTATCATTACGTTATATAAAAATCTATAGAATAAATTGGGTAATACAATTATGTTAAAAATTACTATGAATATAACAAAGATTAGGTAAAAATACAATAAAAGTTAAAAGAAATCAACATTAAACTTATCATAATAGAAAGCTATCAAATTCTTACGAAAAATTGACAAGGTATTCGATTCTCTTATACCAAGAGGTAAATCGTTCCACAGATGACAGATTCGAACAAAAAACGAATTCTTAAAGACGTCAGTCCTGCTGAAAGGAACATCAAGCGTTAAATGGTCAACATTTCTAAGCGGTTTAGTACAAGAGCGAAAAGAAATATAATCTAAAATATTTAATTTACATACATTTTTAAGACACTTAATCATAATCAGCTCTTTGACTTGATTCAAGTTCGTGTACACTCCATTTGAAAAAAGCTCGGGTAAAGTTTGATGTGCTTCTCTGGCGTCTCTGAGTTTAGCTAAAAAGCTAGTCAGCACCTCTTCAATTTCTTGAAAATTCCGGTCAATGCTGTAACTGGTAAGTTGTGTTCGTTCTACAGCACTCACAACAGCTTTGAAGTGCGGAATTAGATAGACAGTTAACTGCCAAGCTTTCATGGTTCAACTGAACTAAATGTTTAGCTGAGTTTTTTAATATAGTCAACTACAACCAATCAGAAACAAGCTTGAGCGTTAGTCTAAAAACCATTCAGCATTAAGTGAAAGCATGGGTCCTACCTTGGTCTAAACATGCCCAGCTTATGAACCAATCAAAGTTAAGTGTAAGCATCAGCGATAAGTGTAATCTTGTCTGACAGTGTCTTATGACATGATTGTCTTTCAATCAGCGACCTTGTCTAAACATGCCTAGCTTTCTTAACCAATCAGAAACGAGTTTGAGCGTGGGGTAAGAGCTACTTAAAGGCTGGTTCTTTGCAAAGTTTATCAGTTCAGATGTCAAGTCTAGTCAGAGCCTTAAGATTTTTTCAAAGGATGGCGGAAGAACAACCTGTCACTCTCCCAGAGGCAAAACCTGTCGTAAACCCCAGCGACCAACGTATTGTTAATCCCACTGGGGAATTTGGACCAGACAGCTTTGGGACTTGGGAGCTCATTCACCTGCCAAATATTCAACCTTTGACAAGAAAAGAAAACGTAAAGCGCCAAAAAAAGTGCCCGAAGCATCCAAAAAGAAAGCTAGAAAGAACTTAATGTTGGAACCACCTAAAGCTGAAGTGTTAATAGACTTGCCCTCCATTCAAG